>OX465105.1:15704158-16014225 GCA_949987565.1 Luidia sarsii | reverse complement strand
GTGGGAAAAGTTGACCCGCACCATGGCGACAGATCATCATTTTTGGTGACCTTTTAAATACATGCTGACCAAAGACTCCCAATCCCCCACAGGCTTTTATGATGAGTAAGGAGCGAATGGAATTGAGAGGAAAGTAAACAGATATTGACAGACACGGGCAAGTGATGGTGGGGGGGGGGTTGTTATTTGTTTTTCCTAATATAGAAATGGGTGGGTTTAAAAGATGTCTCACTCACTTTCCAAGGACAATTTGTCACTTTTTTTTCTTTCTTTTTTTCCCCTCTCTCTCCTTTACTCCCTCTCTCTATTTCCTCCCCTTCCCCTCTCTCTCTCTCTTTCTCTCTCCTGCTCTCTCTCTCCCCTTCTATCTTTCTCTCTCTCTTTCTCATCTCATTCTCTCTCTCCTTCTCTCTCTCTCTTTCTCTCTTTCTCTCTTGCTCTCTTGCTCTCTCTCTCCATCTCTCTCGCTTTCTCTCTTGCTCTCTCTCTCTCTTTCTCTCTCTCTTTCTCTCTCTCTCTTTCTCTCTTTCTCTCGCTTTCTCTCTCTCTCCCTCTCTCTCTCTCTCTCTCTCTCTCTCTCTCTCTCTCTTTCTCTCTCTCTCTTGCTCTCTCTCTCACTCTCTCTCTCTTGCTCTCTTTCTCTCTCTTTCTCTCTCTCTCCCTCTCTTTCTCTCTCTCTCCCTCTCTCTCTCTCTCTCCCTCTCTCTCTCTCTCTCTCTCTCTCTCCCCCCCCCTCTCTCTCTCTCTCTCTCTCTCTCTCTCTCTTTCTCACTCTCTCTTGCTCTCTCTCTCTCTCTCTCTCTCTCTCCCCCTCTCTCTCTCTCTCACTCTCTCTCTTGCTCTCTCTCTCTCTCTCTTGCTCTCTCTCTCTCTCTCTCTCTCTCTCTCTCTCTCTTGCTCTCTCTCTCTTGCTCTCTCTCTCTCTTGGTCACTTTCCTATTGACTTAGTCACTATTGATGCAGTAGTGCACTCCAAGCCTGTGTTTGTGTAGATGTACATAGGTCCCTTCTAAGAGGGTGAGCGTGCTGTAGAGTCAGTCTTCCTCATGGCGTTGGACAGACATGCGCCAGCTGTGTAGTGTGTCCATTCACTCTAATCACGCCCAAGTCTTTGTCTTACTCTAATCATCTGCTGTGTTGATATAGTTTTTTCTTTCTTCTGTTCATCCTGTCTTGTCTCCATTGTCTCCTGCCATCAACGGGTTGACAAATACTCCCCCTTTTTTTAACCCAAATGCCCAGGACAAACTGAAAACAACTTCTAGAGTAGATCCACTTCTTACTAGTGGAAAATATGTTGTACTTTTTGGGGGAGAGTACAGGAAATTAATTTGACGATGACACCCGGGCCGGATATTGGGTTGCCATGGAACTCCTTGTCCTTGGCAGTTATAAGGGCATTTGTCAACCCCAGCAAATCACTTAGAAAGGCCTTAAATTTTGGGGGGTTAAATCCAGAATCAAAGTTGCCCTATGTTTCGCTTGGTTCTAAGTCCATTGCCGCAGCCAACCAAAACACAGGTATTTAAAACAAAAAGTTAAGCCCACATTGCACGCAGGATTTGTGTACCGGCGCACTTGGCACCTGAGTTCAGACGGCAAGAGCGCTGGTACGCAAAACCACAGGTCTCGGGGTCAAGTCCTGGTCCAGTCAAGAGTTTTCTTGTGATTTAACCCAAAAAAATTTAACAAACTAGTCCAAAAAAATGAAGGACGTGGCAAAGGTTTTACCAACACAAATTCACTTCCATTTCTGGTGGATTTTAGAACCAAATCTTTCAAGTTTAGCCCAAACAATTAGAATCTTTTTTTGCTAAACCCCCCAAAACCGGTTGCATTTTAAAACAAACTAACAAGAAATGACAATTGGCCTGAAATTTCTCCTCTTTTTAATTTTTTTATTTCTTAGGCCCGGAAAGAGTTTATTGCGTCCCTAATTTTAGGCTCTGCTAGTCTACTCTCGAGAGTTGAAGCATTGAGAAGGGGGGAATGAAAGTTTCCATACAACTTGTGGCAAAGCGATTTACATTCAGCATTCAAGTGCACAGTAATTTCCTCCTGTATATGGGTTTACGTTCAGTGTGCATACTCAAACAGTGCCTTGGCACCGGTATGTACTGGCACTTTTTTTTTTTTTTCCTTTCTTTTATTGTCCCCTGGGGGGGAGGGGGGTTCAATTCATTTGGGCTTATCACCACCTCATTTCAACTCCCCTGCCTCCCTTGGGAAAAATAAAAGGAAACAAATCAATTGATCAGCGGATGCTTTGTAGCTACAGGTGTCAGAATGGAAAAAGACTCTAGCACATGGACTTGACCTCTGACCTTCCCAACACCCCCCCCCCCACCCGCACTCTTGAAACTACACCCCCTTCCCCCTCCACTCCACGTCATTCACCGCACCGATTTAAGTGAATCACTTTTCGAATACGCCGCAAAGCATGAAAATCGTATCCTATTGGCATAGGGATGGTGGGGGGGGGGGGGGGGTAGGAGTAAGGGAGGGCAGAGGGGAGGAGGACTAGTGGGGGGGCACATAATCCAATTAGCAGATTGGGCCGGGGATTAAAAGACTGGAAAGGCACGCAAAGGGGGATGGGGGTGCAGAGGAAAGGGGGCAAACTGAAACGGGGAGAAAAGCCAAAATAGCAACGTCTTTGTAGGACAGGAGGGCTGGCTAGTCAGCCTTTTTTTCCTTCACAATCTCAGTGCCAAGGTTACTTTTCACGGTTTTTTTCCCTTTAAACCGTTGCCGTCCTGTATTTGTATTCTTAGCCTGTGGGTTCAGAGGAAATTACTGTGCCTCTTTCATGTTTAACTTATTCCTTTTTTGGGGGGAGGGAGTATTTTTGTTATCTGCAAATCGCTGATTACCTTAGGGCTGGTATTAGCTCAGGGAAAAGGTTACAGTGACCCATACCTTTAAGAAAAGAAGTAAAATGTTGGGGGGGGGATATGTGGAGTGGTAAATCTCACAATAGCAATGCTGCAACTATTTCAGAGTCAAAAGTGCTCTTTCACCGTTTCCATAGTGATGGGAGGGGGGAGGGAGAGAGGAAAATCTGATTCCCTGAAATTCACTCTTCTCCTTTCCCCTCGCCTCCCAAAAGTAGTCGGTCGAAAAAAGACCAAGCTGGAGTCAGCACCGCAGTCAATTGGTGACCCGGCGGTGGCTGTGGTCCCAGGAATGGTGCAAGGAGAAGATTTAACCCACCAACCATTAGTCTTTCCAGGCTTTCCCAGAACGGAAGAGAATCGAGGATTGTTCAGTCGTAATTTGCCTCTGTTGTAGGGGAAGGGGTTTGGGGATTGGTCGGTCGGAGTAAGGGCGGGGTCGAGATTTGCTATAAGAGGTCTGTGTGCCCTTAGAATGTATGATAACTGTGTGTTCTCTCTCTCTCTCTTTGCCCCTTTTTGTACCCTTCCCTCGATCCTTCTTTCCAAAATGCAGCTTGGGATAGGCTACCCACCAGGCATGGCTCCAATCCTACCACCAACCTCCATGGCTAACAGTTTCGGCTCCGGAGCATTTCAACCAAAGGTAAAAAAAAAAGAGGAAGAAGAAGAAGAAGTTGAAGAAGGATAAGAAGAAGAAACGAGAAATATATGTCTGTTGTGAAACAGAGCATAGAGCTTTTCCGCTTCTGTTTGTAACAAGTCATAGAATAGCCCCATTCCTACTCCAAAACGCATGTACATATTTTGTGCACAAAGCCTATGGGACTCGAGTGTGATATTCAAAAATTCATAAAAAATATAAACAATGGTCCTTCGGTTCCAAACTTTAGATTTGGAATGTCTAGTACGATAGCTAACTACATACCAAATTTCGAGATGATCGGCCAATGCCTTATATGTGTTTTAAAATCACACATTTTGATGACGTCATGATTGCGTAACGACATTTTGGCTCCGGAAGGTGTTTCTAAACCATGTCCCCAATAGATATCAAAGAAAAAATGAACAAAATCTCGCTCCGTTGGCCAAATATGCTCATTTCAATGTGAAAATCTGAAAAGTTCATTACCTCATAAATATTCATGAGATGACGTCACGGTCAATCGATGGCAATTTTTGGATACACCTTTTCCCAACTTAGATACAGTGCAAAGTTGAAACCAAACGAACTTGTACTTTTGCTTTTAATGGATTTTGAAATTTGCCCCTTCAAAGCAAGGTCACGTGACACGTGATGACGTCATGATGATATCAAGGTGTTTAGGATCAATTTCAGCATGGGCTTTATGCATTTGCCACGTTTGAAAAAAATCCAAGTCTGTTCAATGACCAAAGTCGTGCTTACAAAACCCCTGTGCATTGTTTATGGGCTTTGGGGGAGAAGAAGAAGAAGACTAAGAAAAAGCTGAACAAAAGATATAGCTTTTCCGCTTCCCTGGAAGCGGCGGAAAAGCTAAAAAAAAAACCAAAAAGCAACAACATTTGAACTGGGTGCTTTGTCTGATTCTCGTGCACAAGTATAAGTACCCATATTGGCACCGTGTCAGTTGCAAAGAATGTGCTGCATCTACACATGCACGTCCCGTGTGAGTTTTACTGTAACTATGGATGCAGGGTGGGGGGGGGGGGTTGGCAGTCTCAACCATGAATTGAATTGACTTATATCCCAAAGAGTCTTTCCCTGGAAATTGCAGTCAGGTTAGAGTTACACTCGGCGATGAAGTCAATAAATGTTTAGCACCAAGCTCAAATGGAAGCGGCCACTCTTTGCCAATTCTTTGCTAGGACCGCCGATACAAAACACGGTCCAGTGTGAGGACAGTCTTGTTCTGTGTGTCGTGTCCGTGCACTTGTATTCACTCTTCATCGCAATCTCTTGGGTTTTGGGGGTTTGTTTTTAAGCTGTCTTCTAAACTTCCATTCTCCTCAATCCCTCAGCATGTTTGTTATGGCTGATTTGCTGGATTTGGCAAAAAAAGTGTGGAGTAATCTATTCCTTGCAGATTCATGAACGTGGTGGGGATTTTTTTTTTTTTTTCAAAGTTGCCGTAAATCACTACATTGGTATTGTCTGCGGCATTTTGAGTGTTGACTGTAAGAGAGGGAGGGGGAACAAAAAATTGAGAAAGGAAAGGAGAGCGATTCACAATGTGGGATTACATTGATAAATCCTCGGGAGGGAGGGATGGAGGGTGGGGGAGAGAGAGAGTGGGGGAGGTGAGGAAAGGAAGGATTGGCAAGAGTTTCCTGAAAGTGACGAGAAAGGAAGTGTTGCCTGAACGGCAGTGGTCTTGGGTTTCATGTCTTGGGGCTGGGCCGGGAAAATAATCCAGGATATTGGGTCTGTTTCCAATAAGGCGATAAATTTGATATTGGGCTCCTGGCCGGCTCAAATTAGGCCCCAATTTGAGTTAGTGATTGAATTGCGGGAGAAAGGAGGAAGGGAGGGAGGGAGGGATGTTATGTTGTACACAGAGGCCAGCATGACTGGCTGTGAATTCACCATCTTTTGTGAGGGAAGGGGGTTGGGGGATAGGTGAGAACTAGGAGTGAGAATAGTGGGAAAATCTACCCAAATCAGTTATTTGTCCGACATTGTCATCCCCCCTAAATTCCTTCTGGATCTGGTTTCTAAGTGGAGGAAACTGTTCCGGATGAAGCCGGGCTTTGTCCCCCGTGAGGTCTTTTCTGCATCTGCTTGGAGAGACAGACAGAGAGACTGAGGGATATAGACAGAGGGATAGAGAAAGAGAGACAGAGACAAAGAAAGAGAGATAGGCAGAGGGATAGAGAAAGAGAAACGGAGATGAAGAAGGAGAGAGAGACAGAGTGATAGAGAAAGATAGATAAACAGAAAGAGAGACAGGGAGATGCAGGGAAAGAGAGACAGAGACAGAAAGAAAGAGACAGACAAGGCAATAGAGAGACAATTGGATTGAGAAAGAGAGGTTAACAGAAAGAGAGAGACAGAGAGAAGCGTGGAAAGAGAGTCAGACAGAGAGACAGTGGGATAGAGAAAGATAGATAAACAGAAAGAGAGAGACAGAGAGATGCAGGGAAAGAGAGAGACAGACAAGGCAATAGAGAGACAAATTGATTGAGAATGAGAGGTAAACAGAAAGAGAGAGACGGAGAGAAGCAGGGAAAGAGAGTCAGACAGAGACATGGGGATTGAGAAAGATAGATAAACAGAATGAGAGGTAAACAGACAGAGAGAGAGAGAGACAGAGAGAAACAGGGAAAGAGAGTCAGAGAGAGACAGAGGGATAGAGAAAGAGACAGAGAAAGAAAGACAACTGCAGAGAGACAGAGAAATAGAGACAGGGAAGCAGTGAGGAGGGAGAAAGATAGAGACACAGTGGAAAGATGGCCAGAAAGATACACAGAGAGAGTGCCATCAATGATTGCCCCTATATTTGCAGTGAAAGGGGAGAGGAAGGAACTGCGCTGCATCCTACAGGAATTGGATCCTTCCACATTGGAATTGTGCCAACCTGCGTCTGACCATTCCCCGAAGCAGACAATCTCCTCAGCGGAGAAGCACTCTCCCCTCGTGCACATTGTATTTGCTTTGGGATGAAGTCACACTTGTCACCTGCTCCTTACTGCACCAATCCAATCAGGTGAAGTTTCTGTTCCAGACTCTTGGAACGTCGTGGCTTTTGTAACCCGCGTCCGTTTCTCTCCTTGTCTCCGCAGCAAGTACCGCCCCCAGACAATCGGTCTGTCCTGGAGGGAGCGCTACACTTCAAAGGGGGCGCCGAGCGACCCCCTGGTTTGCCGTTGTCAAGGCTACCAATGATGGTAAATAAACCCCCCCCCCCCCCCCCCCGTTGTTTTGGTTCAAAATTTCAAATACTGGACTAGTAAATGCCTTTCCCTGGCATTTTTCACTCGGTGAGTCTGGCTAAGTCGTCCTTGTCCAAGCGCTAATTCGATGAGCGTTTGCCCTACGCAATGCATACCGTAATTAACACAATACGCCCATTGCTTTGTCCAGGTACAGTACCTGTTGAAAATAAAACACATGCAGGCAGCTAACAGTACCTTTTCCAACAGTACATGTACCTTTTCCAACAGTACCTTTTTCAACAGTACCTTTTCCAATAGTACCTTTTCCAACAGTACCTTTTCTATCCTAACAGTACCTTTTCCAACAGTACCTTTTCCAATAGTACCTTTTCCAACAGTACCTTTTCTATCCTAACAGTACCTTTTCCAATAGTACCTTTTCCAACAGTACCTTTTCTATCCTAACAGTACCTTTTCCAACAGTACCTTTTCCAATAGTACCTTTTCCAACAGTACCTTTTCTATCCTAACAGTACCTTTTCCAACAGTACCTTTTCCAACAGTACCTTTTCTATCCTAACAGTACCTTTTCCAACAGTACCTTTTCCAACAGTACCTTTTCCAATATTACCTTTTCCAACAGTACCTTTTCTATCCTAACAGTACCCTTTCCAACAGTACCTTTTCCAACAGTACCTTTTCTATCCTAACAGTACCTTTTCCAACAGTACCTTTTCCAACAGTACCTTTTCTATCCTAACAGTACCTTTTCCAACAGTACCTTTTCTATCCATCAGTACCTTTTCCAACAGTACCTTTTCCAACAGTACCTTTTCCAACAGTACCTTTTCCAACAGTACCTTTTCTATCCATCAGTACCTTTTCCAACAGTACCTTTTCCAACTGTACCTTTTCTATCCATCAGTACCTTTTCCATCAGTACCTTTTCTATCCTAACAGTACCTTTTCCATCAGTACCTTTTCTATCCTAACAGTACCTTTTCCAACAGTACCTTTTCTATCCTAACAGTACCTTTTCCAACAGTACCTTTTCTATCCTAACAGTACCTTTTCCAACTGTACCTTTTCTATCCTAACAGTACCTTTTCCATCAGTACCTTTTCTATCCTAACAGTACCTTTTCCATCAGTACCTTTTCTATCCTAACAGTACCTTTTCCAACAGTACCTTTTCTATCCTAACAGTACCTTTTCCAACAGTACCTTTTCCAACAGTACCTTTTCTATCCTAACAGTACCTTTTCCAACAGTACCTTTTCCAACAGTACCTTTTCTATCCTAACAGTACCTTTTCTGTTAAGCCAGAATGTGATTCTGCCTTTGAGAAGGGTCCTGCTAGGATCAATATGTCAGGCCCCCTCTACTAATTTTGTGTGATTTTTCTATTTCAGTCATTGAAGTCAGTAAAGTGGTTAACAAATGTTTTTGGGTTTGGGGTTTTTGTTGTTGTTGGGGGTTGTATTACTTTGGATAGCATTTGAAGATTTGCATGGTGGAAATACCAAGTGGAATGTTTACGGTGACACCATGTACATCATCTCTTAAGAGAAAGAGTACCGGTATGGCTCTGAAAAGAGCCGGTAACTCAACATTTCGATTTATAGTGTGTACTCTGCCCGTCGTCAGATAGACAAAGAAGGAAAAGAGTGGAAGGAGGAAGAACGAGAGGGGTTTGGGGTGGGGAAAAAATGACTTGCAGGTGGCTGCCTGGCCGGGTGTGACTGAATAAGTCCCTGGCCATGTTGGAAACAATGTTACCGGTTGAAGACGGTGACTCATGCTGGGATCAAGTGGCTCTCTAATGTTGGGCTTTTGGAAGCCTCGCCCGCGAAATGGAATCTCCCCTCTCACCAACCCCCCCCCCACCCCTCATTGAAGCAACACTCCAAACAGGGTAGATGATGGAAGACAAGTGAGACAAGACCCCCCCCCCTTCCCTCCCTCCCTCTCTCTTCTTCCTCTCTCTCTCGTTCTCTCTCCCTCCCTCCCTTCCTCTCTCTCTCTTCTTCCTCTCTCTCTCTCTCTCTCTCGTTCTCTCTCCCTCCTTACCTCCCTCTGGGCAGTATTGTATATTTTCTCCTGGAGTGTGTCACTTCACCGGGACACTACCTGTGGAGCGTGCATGAATAATAGGGTAGTGTGTCCGACAGGCGGTGCTAAAGTGAAAGTTCTCATCTCTCTCTCTCTCTCTCTCTCTCTCTCTCTCTCTCTCCTTTTCCTCTTCTCAGAAACCTGGCAAGTGGTGTGCTGCTCATGTCAACATCGCATGGTTGATCTACCATCAACAGCAGAAGGTGCGTCTGACAGGGATTTTTTTTTTTTTCTCTCCTCCTTCTCTGATTTTTGGGATGCGAGTTTTCCAGACAGTCTTTCCTCTCTGCCGGTCATGCATTGCGAGAGCCTGTCTCGGTGGAAGCGTGCTCGCTGTTTGGATGGCGGAATGAGTGGGCGCCTTTGTGCCACGGTGCATCCAGTTCCACGAGACTGGACGGCCACACGAGTCGGGCTTCTTTTTTTATTTGACCTTACGCCAGGCGGGTTCAACAGACTCCTCACGGCATACCCATAGCTGCCAACCATTCTTATTTGGGAGGAATCATTCCTCTCTTTGTGGTGAAAATTTATCAATTTCTTTACAAGCTCTTGACAACAGATTCCGATTTAGGGGCTTGGAAATACACATGCTACGCCTGCAGAAAAATATGTGACCCGGCACAACGACATGAGGAATATCTCACCAAAACACCTTTTGAGTAAACAACGCCTGAAGTTAAAGTATCTTCACAATTCAATAACAAATATTTTATTTTTTTTGTATTTTCGGAAATTTTAAATATAAGAGGATATAACATTTCGATATCATTTGAAAGCTAATGGTATACTCTTTCACATCATTAGAAAATCTCAAAATCTCAAAAGTGGGGTTATTCCTCATTATGCTGTGCCGGGTCACATATGTAGTTTGCTCTGTGATTCCTTCTTTGGTAGCCGAAGAAATTCTTAATTTCCTTTAAGATAGATTGGCAGCTATGCATCTGATGAATGAGTTGTTGCTACATAAGCTATGTATGCACTCTCAACTGGTCAGTCTTTAAGTCGTGCTATCACGCTACCAATGCAACTAAGTCTACCAATGTTTTTTTCCAGTCCAATTTTGAAACATGTCGTCGGTCGTACCACAAAGTGACCAATCCCAGTCATCCAAATTTTAGATATTTTATTTCTTCCTTGAGGCCATTTATTTTTTCACATTATTATGATAATTAGACCCCTTAGTGTCAGATGCTGAATATTTTTTTTATGTGAGTAACTGAACTGAACGCGTACTCACTTCCATAAAAAAAAAATCAGATCTGTTACGTCACTTACATGTGGTTCACTACTCCCGGCCTTATGGTGAATCACTCTTGGCTGACGGTTCATTTGTTGGTGTTAACTGCCTTTTCCCTACCGGGTGTTGTTGTTCTCTGCAGGCCAAGGCAGACGCCCAGAAGGATCAGCTGGGCAAGGCAGACCTGTTTGCTGGTCGACCACCCAGCCACCATCTCTTCTCCGCCCACAGGCCCGCCGACTTGCCCATGCAGCCCGGCCTCTTCCCCCATGGCAAGTCCCATAGAAAAATAGGTCTTTGTACCTTGTCTCAACCTTCCAACCCACCAGCTCACCCTTTTTTTCTCTCTCTTTATTAGCACAGTATTCTCCCTGTTTTGCCCAATTGCCTGCACCAAAAAGCATTAACAATTACTGACAGCTGGGGAGGATTCGAACCTGCGACTCTCGCTTTTTAGTGCAGACGTCTTAACCACTTGGCCTCTGAGAGTGTCGAGGTGATGTGGGGGATCCCAATAATATATAGTGGCTGGTACCTCGTTGCATCATAGATAGTAATTCAATGAGGGTTTGCCCTGTTGTACGTCGAGCAGGGCAAACCCTCATGGAAGGTAATCTGTTGCGATGCTGAATTTCTGCTCTTTCACTAGGGTCTCTTCAGATCTAGGCTGCTTCTCTGGGTTTGCGGTGACACCATCCATGTATATAAAGTCTCTTAAAGAAGAGGAATGCTTCTGAAAAGAACCATACCTCTAATTTAAGACTTCTTAAAGACTGCCTTTGAGAAAGGTCCTGCTAGAATCGAAACGTCAGGCCCACTAAATTTTAAGACGTCTTAAAGACCTTATACATCGCGTCACCACAAACCCTCCTATATTTTTCAACCAATCATGCAAAGCCTTAAGTTTTTACTTCTCTGAACTCGCGCAGGCAACCACCCCCCCCCCCCCCCATGGGGGAGATTGCTATCCCACGAGAAGTGGCGTTGGGACTACCCATCTTTGGGACACCGAACCGCAGCCCAAAATTCAAAAAATGTGGCAGCCCTCATGTGTCGATTCCTCGCCCGATGTAGGCAGTCGTTTGAGAGATAACAGAGATGCTCTCCGATACCTTGCAGACCTTCCCCCGCCCAGCCAAAGATGTCTGGCCTCCAGGCCGAAATGAAAAAGAAGATGAGCATGGACAGTGTGCTGAGGAAACCGCCAACACCCTCAATAAATCTCCCCCTCCCCCCCCCCCCCCAAAAAAAAAGATTTAAAAATCAAACCTAAATCTTCTATTTACGTTGTGCGAACGTTTGATATTGTTCAATATCAAAGCTTTAAGTCCGCAGGGATCGCTGGTGGCTTGAGTGGGATTGCTGATTTTATCTGTCTTTTTTTTTTGAGAGAGAGAGAGAGGGGGGGAGGTTGGTTTGTCGTCAGCGCCTTTTACAAGGATTATGCGATGCCTCTGTCTCTTTCTCTCTCTCTCTCTCTCTCTCTCTCTCTCTCTCTCTCTCTCTCTCTCTCTCTCTCTCTCTCTCTCTCTCTCGTGTGCCCGATTATTCCCTCGCCCGTCCCTTGCTGCGCGGCCTGAGGGCAGCGGGCAATTAGATTACGCGGATCTCTGCACGCGTGCACTCTGGCTGCGGGAATCGGGAAGCGGTCGGGGTGGGGGTGGGGGGGCTCAACTGCACGCCTTTGCAAGGGCCCCGGCGCAGGCACGGTTTGCTTGTTGTACGCCGACGAGCAGAACGAAAGTGTGACTCATTACCGCTCCCATTTGGGTTGAAGAAAGAGAGAGAGAGAGAGAGAGAGAGAGAGAGAGAGAGAGAGAGAGAGAAAGACATATGCAGGTTCAGGAGGAGAAGAAAAGGGTGGGGGAGTTGTGGGTTGGTTAGACAGAGCAGGGCAAAAGGAACAAGTGTTAGTGTGTTTCTCAGTGTGTAGTAAAGTGGCTGGGTGAGGCACGCAAGTGTAGCCAGGTTAGGTGGTGTGGTTTTTTTTTCTCTTCCTCCTTCTCCTTCTCCTTCTCCAGTCAGGCTGATGGGCTAGGCCAACCCTTCCCCCTTCCCCCCGAGGGGACAGCTGAGCCTTCGAAAGGCACCGGCGCACTAACCCCCCCCTCCCCCTTTCTCCCCCCTCACCACCAGTGTGGATTTCAAGCCTACTGGGCAAGAGAAGAGGGAGAGTGAGAGACAGAGAGAGAACAGAATCTCTCTCGACGAGGGGTCTTGTTGAGAACACTCACTTCCTGGAGGCTGACAGACGAGACGAACAAAGTGGATCTGCTTTGTTTTTTAGTGGCTGTTGAGATGTTGTCTCGGCAGACCCTTTGGTTTTTCTTTCTTTTTTCTTCTTCTTTTGGTGTGGTTATGGCTAACAATGGATCCCTTTGTCTGACTGCAGGTGCCCCGGCCGGACCCCACAACCCGCTCGGGGCCAACCCTCACCACGGCCCCTTCCTCAACTCCTCCCCGGGCCAGTTTGGCTTGCCGCCCATCGCCAGACCGGGCAGCTATGGGCCCACCTTCAGCTTTCCCCTGGGCAATCCCGGTAAGTCCCCTACGATACTGGGGGGGGGGGGGGGGGGTTGGAGAAAAAGAAGAGAAAAGGGAAAATGGAAGTGCCCTCCAGTTGCAGAGCTCTGCTCTCACTGCATGGGGGGAAACGTGGTGAGCACAGGATGCTCAGTGAGTTGGACCCTTATCAGACTCTTGGTGGCAGCAGACATGTTCAGCAGTCAGTGCTACTGGATGCAGTGAATCAGCCATGAGAGCCATAGGCCATAGTGGTGAGAGAGAAATACAGAGGGTCACACTCACTTCAGTCACATCTCTCCACTTTTAAGGTCTTGGATCTAGGACACTTTTAGTTAATACTCCCCCTCTTGTAGTGGGCTAAATCATTAATAAAAAAAAAAAAGGATTGGGTTATTGGGGTTATTTTCAAAATGCATCTTTTCTGCTGCATGATTGATTCCCCAGTTTGTGAAAATGCTGACCAAAAAGGAAGAACAAATAAGACTTCAGGCTATGCATGGTGGTGCTTCTAATAAAGATTATAGGTTTGTGGTGGCACAATGTACGAGAATTTATTTTGTGAGTGAGTGTGGATAAGAACCAGGGATTTTACACAATGTGCTCTGGCCATCTTTCCTCCTTTCAGAATCAAACTCACTCGCAAAAGAGATTATTGTACATGGTGTCACTGCAACGTCTATTCGTTAGAATGAAGAATGGCAGGACTCTCAAAATTTGTCACGTTTGGTTCACGCATTGCCTCTCATCCAATCTTCTCACATGCTTCTCTCCCCGCCGAAAATGTGCCGACCGCCACCGCGTGCAGGCTCCAACGTGGCGCACCTGAACAGCCTCTTCAACGGCCGGGAGATGCTGGGCGTGCCGCCGGGCCTGGTCAGCCCCCACCACCCGCAGTGGAGCCGCCTCCACCGGACACCGCCGGGCTTCTCGGCTGGCCCGCCGCCGGGCTGGACCAAGCCGGAGCCCGAGCGCCACAAGGACGGCTTCCACATGGACTTTGACCGGGAGCGGGCCAAGGAGGAAGAGCGGAGCCGGGAGAGGGAGCGGGAGCGGGAGCGCGAACAACGGGAGAGGGAGCGCGAACGAGAGCGGGAACGAGAACGGGAACGGGAACGGGAACGGGAACGGGAACGAGAACGTGAACGTGAGCGCGAACGGGAACGGGAAAAGGAGAGAGGAAGGTGAGATTTTCACAGACAGAAGTTTCACAGTGTGTGGTGTCGCTATGTAAAAGTCATCGCTTTCTGGAAGGAGTGTATCTCGGCTCTCTTTCGAGCCTGTACTCCTTCCCGGAGTCTTCCAGAAATGGCTCCGGATTGCCGTCAGAGCTTCCCAATTGACAGAGTCAGAAGTTGAAATCAAACCTCACGAGGAGATTCAAGATTAACTTGAACCACCTTGGGTCTTGGATGTCTGGTACCCGCACCATTGTGGTTGCGAGCCCCATGTCTTTTGCACTTGTTTGTGGTGACAGATTTGGGGGGAGGGGATGCAGTCTTCCTCTTCATAGCTTGTGCATGATTGGCTATACAGTGTACCACTGTCAGCAATTCAGCTGTGACCAGTGCCAGTTTTCGATTTCACTCTAGTAAATACTGCCGTGCTTAACAGGTCCAAGTCGAAAATGGCTTGGTTGTGTGGGCCCCAGAACCACGTCCAACTCAGTGTTGTTTTTCTTGCAATATGTGCTCTGTCGATCATCACATTACTCGCAAAAGTTAGAGGGTGACGTTTCGATCCTAGCAGGACCTTTTTTCAAAGGTAAATAGCCTTTAAGAACAATTTTTTTTTAAATTTTACTTCATGATCACATGAGTCCTGAGTTAATATAGGAAGGTTGGCGGTGACACCATGTATCAGGTCTCTTAAAGGAAGAGGTTTGGTTCTGAAAAGAACCTGAGTTTCTGAAAAGAACTCAGGTTCTTTTCAGAACCAAACCTCTTCCTTTAAGAGACCTGATACATGGTTTCACCGCCAACCTTCCTATATTGATTCACCCACCATGCAAAGCCTTAAGTCTTATTTATTTGAGTCCTGAGTTGTATTTCTTCTTTTCTTCTCCTCCGTGGCAGGGAGCGGAGAGACAGCGAATCCAGACCGTGCAAGGAGCGGATCTCGCCGCTGACGCACAGCTGGTCCAACGATGCCGACCACCGGCGCGAGGAGCCGCGGGACACGAACAGGACGGTGCAGAACCACGACAGAGGGCTGTCGCGGGACGGTGACCACCACCCCTCAGCCAGGGAGCACGAGGCCTCGCGGGCGGTGGGCCCAGGCGAGCACGGCCGCAGCCGCGAGTTCTCCTCACGCTCACCCATCAGGGACTCGCACTACAGGCCCGGGGCGGAGGGCAGCCTGCACCCAAGCAAAGCGGAGAGCGCCTTCAACAATGTCCACGGGCTGTTGCCCGGGAAGGAGGATCGGAAGGAGGCGGTGGCCGCCGCTGCCGCTGCCGCTGCTGCTGCTGCAGCGGCGGGCGTTGCTCCACCGCAGCAGCCGCCGCCGGGACCGGGGCCGGGGCCCGCGGACAAGGACCGGAATGTGCACAACTCGCATCCACTCCACCCGGCCATGAGCATGGCGCCGGGCATGTCGCTGTTTGAGCGGAGCCGGATGGCGGCCCAGCTGGGGCCGCAGCTGCACCCCATGGAGCGACCCCCGGCCCCGGGCCTCTCCCCCTGGGACCCCTTCGGCCGCAACCTGGAAGCGCTGCAGCTCCAGCAGCAGCAGCAGCAGGTGCAGCAGCATCAGGCGCAGCAGCAGCGGGAAGCGGGCCTGGTCCGGCCTGACCTGCGCGAGTACGAGCGGGACCGGCTGATGCGGGCGGCCCTGCAGCCGGCCGGCCCGCTGGTGGACCCGGCCGCGGCGGCCGCTGCCGCCGCCGCCGAGCGCTTCCGCGAGCGCGAGCCGCACGACTTCACCCGGGACAACCCCATCGGCCTGGACCCGCTGCGCCGGCTGGAGCAGGAGCGCATCCAGCACTACATGGAGGAGCGAGAGCGGCTGATCCGCGACGAGGCTGAGCGGGCGCGCATGCTGCAGGTGGAGCCGGGGCTGTGCCTTCCGGGCCGCCCCGTGGGGCTCATGCCGCCCGTCTCGGCCGGCCTGAACCTGTTCCGCAACAGCGTCATGTACCCGGGCGCCGCCGCCCACCGGAACGGTTCGCCCTCCACCGCCCCGCAGCCGCCCCCGCTCATCCCCTCGACCAGCATCGGCCTGAGCGCCCCCGGCCCGCGCAGTAGGACCTCTTCCCCCAGCATGCCGTTGCCCTCCGGCGCCCGCAACTCCTCGCCCACGGAGCCGCCGGCGCCCAAGGATAAACACTCGGAGAAGGATGCCCACTCCAGATAGACTCCGTCTTTCCTCCTCCGTCTCTTTTTTTGTTCGTCTTTTTCTTTCTCCGTTTGAAACATCTGCTTCTGCAAGTGGTCCACGGGGAAACTTTTTTTATTGAGAGAAAGGCCAGCCGGACCCAAAGCAAGGGATTCTTATCGGGAACTGCTTCTGCCTCATCACTGTGAATCCCTCTCCTCTCCCCTCCCCCCCAAAAAACTAATAGCATGACAAACGTACCTCCGAGGAGCTGAAGCACAGTGTGATTTACAGAACGCTCACAAGCACATGGACTCACTAAGAGCTGCTATTTGTCGTTGATGCTGTAAATCCCTTCCCCCACCTCCTCATAACAGTCTTTGGCATGCAGTGACCCTTCGGCAAAGAGCCTCCACTTCATCATGAGCCACCGTGGACCTTCTTGATGCTTCCTTTCGTCTCGTATTCCTTTCCTGTAATTTCTGTTTGTCCAAAAAATGGTTTCATGAAGGCAGAACTGCACAGCAATATTTTTTCTCTACTTTGAATTGCATCCTTCTATGTATGTTTCCGGTCCGTTATAATCTAACAAGAGCAGTGTTTTTGAAGTGTGTGTGTGTTTTGTTTTTTTAATCGTAACGATAAAAAAAAAAAAAAATACAAAAAATAGCTTTTTAATTTCTATTTTTATTTTAGCATAAGTCTGACATTTTAAACCACTGAAATGAAATGATCCCATTCAATAGCTGAGGTCAGGGTGAGAAATGTGTTCTTGACAAAGAATATATCTATATATATTTGCAGGATTTTGGGGTGGTTCATGCAGACGATCAGTTCGCCATTTTCCTCTTTTAATCGACTATTTATGAAGAAACGAAGTCTGAGTTTGTTTAAAGTTTGGAGAGCATTGAATGATAAGTCCGCCATTGGTATGCAGGTCAGATACGCAAATGAAATGACCTATGGTCGGTTCACATCAGCCTTGATTAGAGCATGATTAGATCTGTGCTCTTACGATCTACGTCTAGGAATTCCACACTGGCCGATGTGCACTGGATGAAGCTGTTACGGCTAGCGGCTTCCATAGACTCCTGTGTAACTGAAAGCCATAGCCATAGATTGTGGGTGGACGGGGCGGTCAGCCCTCCTCGGAGGGCTCAGGATTTGGGTCAGAAGTTTGAGGTCAGAGTTCGTGCTCTGTCGTGGTCCCTCCCACTTGTCCAGTTAGGGGGGTGATCCGATATGGGTGAAGGGGCTCCACTGCTGTTACACGTAGCTTTCAGCTGAGAGACCCATCTCTACCAATGCCTAAATGCTTGCTTCCCGGAGATGCATTTTGTGTTTTCCATTCCAGTCCATTCCAAAACTGACCGGTGGTTCAGGCTGGGCAAGGGGGCCCATCAGGACTTAACATGCTGCAACACACACCCAGGGGAATGACTTCCAACCCCCCTCCCCCCCCCCACACACACACACAATTTAGCATCCTTCTAATTGGTCTTGCTGTGAGTGGATTTTCCAGGCAGCTTGGTAGACCATTTTCGATATGCTGGAGAGCAAGTCTTCTCCATGTTGTTATCCAATGATGTTTAAATCGTTTCTGTTTACTGTTCATCTGGATAGCAATCCACTGCCTGCCATAATGTCCAGGGCCAGTATTTTGGTCGAGGTTTGGCTTACATCATCAAACGGCTGTGAAGTTGTTTCGGGGGGTTGGTGCGAAGAAGTATCTTTTCTTGCATCAGGATATCTGATTTCTAACCCTGCTTTCCTTAAAAGGCCAAACCACTAAGCCTCCTGCTCTTAATCCACCCTCCCCCTACTAACCCGTGCCCCATCCACGATATGAAAGACAGCGTATATCATTAACTATAGTCCCCTTTGCTCCTTTCATGTGAGCCACTTTGTAAAATGTGACGGTTTCCACTTCTTCTTGTTTTTAACGCGATGGCTGCCCTCCTGTGAATCGGCCGATGCGGTTTGCTCCCGTGGAGGTCACGTCGCCGGTTCACGGAGTTTCAAAATGTCTGTCTCAGAAGCGTAGAGGGCGCGCTCTTCCGATCCCAGCGGGACCTTCCTCAAAGCCGTCCCGTCTTCCTGGAAGTCAGAGAAGCCCTCTGCCTTCCAGAAAGATTGCCTTTGAGAGAGGTTAGGATCTTAACGCCACTCCCTCTATATCTGTGAGATTCGCATTTTGGTCATTAAAGTCAGTTAGGACATTGGGACTAACTTTTTTTTTGTATATTACCCGAAATGTCCTTTGATTTCACCTTTGTTTTAAAAACTGGTGTGATGTGCATTTGTGTTCGAAAGCATTCTTTCATAATTTGTCGAGGTTTGGGTTTTGCCCTGTAACCTTGCTTTTGCCATTTTTTTATTTTGTTTTACCATTTTGTTGTTCTGGTTGATTATCTCTACCGGTGGCAAGTTTTTGTTTAAAATTGATGGAACAAAATTATAAGCATTATAACGGCCAACTTGTACATTTTGTAAGATACTTCCTTATTGGAAGACGATGTAAGATATTTGCATACTGAATTTGCATATTTAATGTGACTGGTTGATTTAGAATGGTGTCATTTTCAGCTGATAGAACTAGAAGTATGTGCTTTCCCGTGATAAGTCAACCAAAACGAATAGTAAGATGAATTTTTAAAAAGTGGAACAGAAAAAAAGAGCAAAAAAAGTCTCCAGTTTCTGGTGTGATTGGGGGATGCATATTTTGAGTATGACATTCGGTCAAAGAAATCAAAATCGGCTTCATTTGACCGTCTTTCAAATCCTGCAAGAGGAACGTTCGTTCTCACCACGGTAATGGTAATACCAAGTTCGCCGAACGTAAAAGGTACATGGAGTACTTGGGTTTGGCTCATGCTAGTGACTACTACTGCTGTCAACCTCCATCCACCCCCCCCCAAAAAAAAAAAGACACACAAAAACATGAGAGGGGGGCCTGGGAAAACCATGACTTGGAGAACTAGAAACTCGAGACTTTTATTTCAAGAGATTGGTACCGACTTTCAGAGTTGAAGATTAAATATTCCGAGCCGATCGGAAGGAACAACGAATTCCCGCCAGTTCGGGTCGTTTTGGGCTTTTCGTCGGTTTTTTTATGGAGACTTTTACAAGTTGAGGTCAAACGCAACTTAAACGGGACAGCGTCAAAAACTCGGCTGACTAAATATTTCCTGTCTTTGTTTCCTACAGTGAGTTATACATTTTTTTTCCTTTTTGTACAAAGACTTCAATCTGCCTCCCCTTTTTTTTGCGGCAGACTTTTGTGTATAATAGAAGGGTTTTTTTTCTTTTCATTTTCTAGATAGATAACAAAGTTATATGTTAATGTTGAAGAGAATGTGACACCTACTCAAAAAAGAAAAAAATCTTGTCAACTCAATTTATGAATAATTTTGTAGTATTGGGTACCAATTATTAAGGTGCCGAGAACAATAAAAAAAAATATCGAAAAAGGTGGATTATTTTGGACTTGTGAGGTTTTTTATTTGAGCCGTTCCCCAGAAGTACTTGGCTTGTGTGGCCTTCCACAGTTTCATATTAAAGCGGATACGAGATTATTCAATAACAGTGGGGCCAACACACGGCAGACGTCTTTGATTCTGGATTAGTCTGAAAAACTGACTGGGAATTTTTGAATAATTTCTGAAAAACGGCAAAGAAGACAACTTTGACTGGACCGGGGCAGAAACCCACCAAGACTTCTGTTGTTGCTTTGCAGCGCTATTCTCTCTGCATGAGCTGTCCAGCCCTTAGATAACGACCTTCCCCAGCAGTCTTGCCCGGGGGGGGGGGGGTGGGGACTTCCAATTGATATTAATGTTCCCATTCTGTGAAGGGATTATTCGATTGCAGTTTCGAAATGTTGACAAAAATGACCCACAGCCGAGGCTCTAGCTCATGGCGTGCTCATAAAAATCAGTTCGTTTTCTCGACTGCACTTTTCGCGTTGATATGATGCGCAAGCAGTAATTTCAGGATCCGACTTTTGGTAAAGCGCCCAGTTGGTCTCTGCGCCTGCGCGGTGACCTCCAAAGAGGTTGGGCTAGCCTTCTGTCAAGACCGTTGTTGGTCAGATTGTTGTGCGGGGGCCAAGCCTCCGAATCAGGCCCTGCGCAGCTGGTGGTGAAACTCACTCTCGATGGGCCTTGAAACCAGACTAGCCTTTGACATGCTGGTGCGTGTGCATGTGGTATAAAGTAAAAGCCCCAGCAGAGCGTTCGGGTAGCCATATAGGGCCTAACGTGATTGTCTTCTCACTGTCCGACCTTGGCCGTAGGTCCCCGCTGATCAAGTCGTTAGGCGACTATTTAGAAATCTGACCAAACCAGGCCAGCCGCCCTTCTGTACACGTTGCATTCATTATGTGGATGGTGCTTTGTACAATACCCTATTGTGTGATATCCGACGTGCAGCCCCATTCTCCGCTCATAGCTTGCGCACGTCGTGAACCATTTCGTCCACAATTGGCTTTGCTTCGGCTCGCAAACAATCTCTATGTATCACCACGGACAGCCAGTGTCCCTCCTTCAGCATGAACAACCTGTAGTGTCCCGACCATCAGCCCAGACAGCCAGTGTCTCTCCTTCACCACGGACAGCCAGTGTCCCTCCTTCACCATGGACAGCCTGCAGTGTCCCGACCATCAGCCCATACAGCCAGTGTCCCGACCATCAGCCCAGACAGCCAGTGTCCCGACCATCAGCCCAGACAGCCAGTGTCCCGACCATCAGCATGGACAGCCAGTGTCCCGACCATCAGCTCAGACAGCCAGTGTCTCTCCTTCAGCATGGACAACCTGCAGTGTCCCGACCATCAGCCCAGACAGCCAGTGTCTCTCCTTCAGCATGGACAACCTGCAGTGTCCCGACCATCAGTCCATACAGCCAGTGTCCCGACCATCAGCCCAGACAGCCAGTGTCCCGACCATCAGCCCAGACAGCCAGTGTCCCGACCATCAGCCCATACAGCCAGTGTCCCGACCATCAGCATGGACAACCTGCAGTGTCCCAACCATCAGCCCAGACAGCCAGTGTCCCTCCTTCAGCATGGACAACCTGCAGTGTCCCAACCATCAGCCCAGACAGCCAGTGTCCCGCCATCAGCATGGACAACCTGCAGTGTCCCAACCATCAGCCCAGACAGCCAGTGTCCCGCCATCAGCATGGACAACCTGCAGTGTCCCAACCATCAGCCCATACAGCCAGTGTCCCGACCATCAGCCCAGACAGCCAGTGTCCCGACCATCAGCATGGACAGCCAGTGTCCCGACCATCAGCATGGACAGCCAGTGTCTCTCCTTCAGCATGGACAACCTGCAGTGTCCCGACCATCAGCATGGACAGCCAGTGTCCCGCCATCACCATGGACAACCTGCAGTGTCCCGACCATCAGCCCAGACAGCCAGTGTCCCGACCATCAGCCCAGACAGCCAGTGTCTCTCCTTCAGCATGGACAACCTGCAGTGTCCCGCCATCAGCATGGACAGCCAGTGTCCCTCCTTCACCATGGACAACCTGCAGTGTCCAGACCATCAGCCCAGACAGCCAGTGTCCCGACCATCAGCCCAGACAGCCAGTGTCCCTCCTTAAGCATGTACAACCTGCAGTGTCCAGAACATCAGCATGGACAGCCAGTGTCCCGCCATCAGCATGGACAGCCTGCAGTGTCCCGACCATCAGCATGGACAGCCAGTGTCCCTCCTTCACCATGGACAACCTGCAGTGTCCAGACCATCAGCCCAGACAGCCAGTGTCCCGACCATCAGCCCAGACAGCCAGTGTCTCTCCTTCACCATGGACAGCCTGCAGTGTCCCGACCATCAGCCCAGACAGCCAGTGTCCCGACCATCAGCCCAGACAGCCAGTGTTTCTCCTTCACCATGGACAGCCTGCAGTGTCCCGACCATCAGCATGGACAGCCAGTGTCTCTCCTTCACCATGGACAGCCTGCAGTGTCCCAACCATCAGCCCAGACAGCCAGTGTCTCTCCTTCACCATGGACAGCCTGCAGTGTCCCGACCATCAGCCCAGACAGCCAGTGTCTCTCCTTCACCATGGACAGCCTGCAGTGTCCCAACCATCAGCCCAGACAGCCAGTGTCCCGACCATCAGCCCAGACAGCCAGTGTCTCTCCTTCTGCATGGACAGCCTGCAGTGTCCCGACCATCAGCCCAGACAGCCAGTGTCCCGACCATCAGCCCAGACAGCCAGTGTCCCGACCATCAGCCCAGACAGCCAGTGTCTCTCCTTCTGCATGGACAGCCTGCAGTGTCCCGACCATCAGCATGGACAGCCAGTGTCTCTCCTTCAGCATGGACAACCTGCAGTGTCCCGACCATCAGCCCAGACAGCCAGTGTCCCGACCATCAGCATGGACAGCCAGTGTCTCTCCTTCACCATGGACAACCTGCAGTGTCCCGACCATCAGCATGGACAGCCAGTGTCCCGACCATCACCATGGACAACCTGCAGTGTCCCGACCATCAGCCCAGACAGCCAGTGTCTCTCCTTCTGCATGGACAGCCTGCAGTGTCCCGACCATCAGCATGGACAGCCAGTGTCTCTCCTTCAGCATGGACAACCTGCAGTGTCCCTCCTTCACCATGGACAGCCAGTGTCCCGCCATCACCATGGACAACCTGCAGTGTCCCAACCATCAGCCCAGACAGCCAGTGTCCCTCCTTCAGCATGGACAGCCTGCAGTGTCCCGACCATCAGCCCAGACAGCCAGTGTCTCTCCTTCAGCATGGACAGCCTGCAGTGTCCCGACCATCAGCCCAGACAGCCAGTGTCTCTCCTTCAGCATGGACAGCCTGCAGTGTCCCGACCATCAGCCCAGACAGCCAGTGTCTCTCCTTCTGCATGGACAGCCTGCAGTGTCCCGACCATCAGCATGGACAGCCAGTGTCTCTCCTTCAGCATGGACAACCTGCAGTGTCCCGACCATCAGCATGGACAGCCAGTGTCTCTCCTTCACCATGGACAACCTGCAGTGTCCCGACCATCAGCATGGACAGCCAGTGTCCCGACCATCAGCATGGACGTCCTTCGTGTCTTTCACCCTGGGCAGCCTCTTTCTCAGATCAGTATACAACATTTTTGAAAATTGAAGTATATAATTGACTTGTTTCCCGTGCCCTTCATTTCCTAAGAAAAAACCTAACATTTTACTTCTCCGGGGATCGAACCTGGAACATTGGGGTTACATGGTCTGGGATTGCACAATACGCCACATGCACCAGTGGATTTTTCTTTTTCATTTTAAATACTTGTACTATCTTTTTGTACTTGATTTTAAAAATCAAAAACTTGACTCACTGCGATTCGAACCCGTAAGGGTGAAGTTGGAAGATCCGGCTATTCGTGTCACGCCACCTAGACACATCGAGATTGAATTCTAAATATTATTGATACTTATACATTGGGTTGGCACTTAGTACTTTTAACAAGAACAAACCCAACATTTACTTCTCAGGGGATCGAACCTGCAACCTTGAGATTACATGGTCTGGGATTGCACGAAACGCCACATGCACCAGTGTTTGTTTTTTAAAAACGAAAAAACTTGACTTTTCGCGATTCCAACCCGTAAGGCTGAAGTTGGGAGCTCCGGCCATTGGTGTCACGCCAACTGGGTACATTCAGTTTGGATTTTTAAATTGTAGATACTTATACATTGGGTTGGCACTTAGTGATTAGTATTTTGAACAAGGAAAATATCGTCTCAAGGAGGTCGAAGCTGCAACACTGAGATTGTCATATTCTGGGAATGCACGATACGCCACGTATAGCTATAGGCCTACACCAGGCGATTTTTTTTTAATTCTATGTTTAGATACTTGCGGTTATCGCAGTGGCTGTTGTTACGGCAGTCGTCCGTGTGGTTCCCTGACTATTTCGTCAGCATTGCAGGTTGGTTGAACCAGTCTATTAGGTGATAGTCTGGTTCCAAGAGCTAAACATCCTGACAAATAAGGTGAAGCCAGGGAACCACACAGACGACTGCCGTAACAACAGCCACTGCGTATAGTTATACTCACACTACAGAGGTAAAGTGAAAGTAGTGAATAGCATTTGAACATTCGGACCACCGTAAACGGATGCTTCGGCATTTTTCCATGACTGTTGGCTTTTTCGTCAAATCATGGAGGAAGTTGTGTTCCATTCCCTGTTTGTTGTTTTTCACCGTGCACTGCGTTGCACACTCGGCATGCATTTCTACGAACGATGTAAGTACGTCAGTATGGCGCCGGAAAGTTAGTCCACGTCTGCCAGTGCAATATAGTCCCGGTTTACGAGTTCAGGATGAGGTTGCCGCCCAGGTGGACGTCGGCCCGCGTGTCGAAGGGGCAGCGGGCCTCCAGCATGCGGTAGCCCTTGTCCGACGGGAAGCCGGAATGGAAGCCATTGGTAAGATCGAAAAACAGAAATGTTCACATGTTTACATTAAACTTATCCTGTTTGAAGATGGTTAAAATAGAAACCTCGCACTGAAATATTTCTGCCTAAAGTGCTGTATTTTTTGAGAAAATAGTAAAGAAATAGTTTACGTCTCACCGAGATGTACACTATTTCCCGGAACAGTACGGCGTTGTATGCTGCATTTTCGCGAAACAAATGAAGCGGTTTTCACGATGTTCTCGAGACTCGGTTGGCGGATTGAGCTGAAATTTTCACAGGTGTGCTATAAATTAATGCATAATTATGTTGGATCAGACAACGTATGGATGTTATTATTTGACCTCGACCAATGTTGTGTGTAGGGGCTTTAAGTTCGTGATTTGTTTATTTTTGTTCTCCAAAATTTAGATGGAGTTCAGAAATGAAACTCACACAGAATGTTTGTTTAGATACCAGAAACAAAATACATTTTTGGTCGGAACGTTGAGTGGGTAATTTCGAAGAAATTAGTGGGGTTTCCGTTGGTGACTGGATGGCAACGCGGTGACCGCATACAGCTAGCGGCGCACTGTGTACGCATGCGCGAAGCTGCATGCGCGAACCGCGCTTGCTATCCAGTCACCAAGGGAATTTTCACTGATTTCTCTAGACACTATCCATTGAACGTTTCAACCAAAAATATGTATTGTTGCTTGTATCTTGACAACAATTATGTGTGAGTTTCATTTCTGAACTCCATCTAGTTTTGGGAGAAAAAACCCAAATCCTTTCCCTTAGAGTTGTGCGATGAAAAGACAGCGAGTCTGCCATCTATACCCATGATGCTTTGCGAACGTCGAAAAGGTTTATTGCACTGCTATATAGATCGGGTCATGGGGTACATGTATTTTCCAGACTGGCATTATAGGTGATATTTATTTCACAATCCAGTTTGTGGCCGAGTTGTTGATACTCGACGTCTGAACGTGTGGGACCAGTGATCCACCGCTGCTTGGGTTTTCTCCCTGACGTTCCTCAGAATCTAAATATCCACATGATTTGTGTCTAATCTAATGTTCCAGCTGTGGAATTGACGACAGTGTTTTTTTTGTGGGGTTCTGTGGGAGTCTTCAAAACACATACTGTAACTTTAATTCTCATGTGCAATTTCATATCTAGTCACTTATTGTATCTTGTTGCTGATTATTATGTCTATAGGGTTTTTCCCCCTTACCCTTTTGTGCGTGTGCTACCGGCACCAATAAATCCGAATTTAATTAATGAGAATACACAATGACTCAAGAGTAATTCCTGTCAGCGTATGGAGCCTGGACCCTCTAAAACTAAGGAGGTCTGTACCAGCATGGCCCTTCTCACCTCCTTCATTTTTTGGTCTTCGAGATCGGGAGGGTGTCTTCGGCCGGACCGCTTCAAGAAGATGACGTCACAGAGTGGACAGGGCTAAGTTTGAGAGAAGCCCTTCGGAAAGCGGAAAACAGAGAAGGTTGGAGAAAGGTGGTTGGCAGAGTTCTAGTGGTGACCATATGTGACCCACCACAGCGACATGAGGAATATCCCACCAAAACATTTTTCGAGTAAACAACGCCTAAAGTCAAAGTATCTTCTTAATTCGATTAAAAATCAATTTTCTTTTTTCTTTTTATTTTCAAAAAAGTTAATGTATTGGAGGAAATTTTAAGCTAATAGTACACTCTTTCACATCATTAGAAAATCTCAAAATCTCAAAAGTGGGGGGTTATTCCTCATTATGATGTGCCGGGTCACATATGGGAAACGTGTACACTATATTGGCACTGAAGTTAATGCAATAACTGTTGCAAACTGCATCCTTCCCCTGACTGTATGTGTCACAAGTTTAAGTCTTACTACCCCCCGTAAGATTTTGGTTTAACCCATTATAGCGCGTTCACTCGAACGGTTCCTTTTAGTTAATGCAAAGTAGCACTATTTGTATGTTTATATAATGTTTTTCTTATTTAAATTGCCCAACGGCCTGATCCAATAGGAGCGAGCCGTTGGTGGTGGCAACCCCTCCCTGTACAAGAATTTCTAGTCAGACACGTACACGAGAGAACCGAGTCAGACCTAAGATTGGAGGCAGGGAAATAAAACCGAGTCCCACCGTGAGTGTAATTGCAGTTCCTTACCTCCTTTTTTCTGACTCTCTTTAAGTAAACCATCCCAAAGAAGGGTCACAATTTGGTGGAGGATCCGGGTAGGGAACCTTAGTAAAAAAATACTCAAACGTGGGATTCACCGTCCGCCGGCCCGAGGAGACCAGTCATCGGCTGGCCCGAGGACCCGCCGTCCGCCGGCCTGAGGAGACCCGTCATCGACCGGCCTGAGGACCCGCCGTCCGCCGGCCCGAGGAGACCCGTCATCGGCTGGCCTGAGGACCCACCGTCCGCTGGTCCGAGCACCCGTCGTCGGCTTGCCCGTGCATCCGTCGTCGGCTGGCTGGAGGAGCCGCCGTCCGTCGGTCCGAAGAGACCAGTCATCGGCTGGCCTCGGAGGACCCGCCGTCCGTCGGTCCGAAGAGACCAGTCATCGGCTGGCTGGAGGACACGCCGTCCGTCGGTCCGAGGAGACCCGTCATCGGCTGGCCTGAGGACCTACCGTCCGACGGCCCGAGGAGACCCGTCATCGGCTGGCCTGACGACCCACCGTCCGCTGGTCCGAGCACCCGTCGTCGGCTTGCCCATGCACCAGTCATCGGCTGGCTGGAGGACCCACCGTCCGCCGGCCCGAGGAGACCCGTCATCGGCTGGCCTGAGGACCCACCGTCCGCTGGTCCGAGCACCCGTCATCGGCTTGCCCGTGCACCCGTCATCGGCTGGCTGGAGGAGGACCCGCCGTCTGCCGGCCCAAGAAGACCAGTCATCGGCTGGCCTGAAGAACCGTCATCGGCTGGCCCAAGGAGACCCGTCATCGGCTGGCCTGTGACAAACCGTCTGCCGGCCCTAAGATCCGTCATCGGCTGGCTCGAGACCCACCGTCTGCCATCCTGAGAGCCGCCATCAGCTGGCCTGAGGTCCTGCTATCGGCTTGCTTTGGATGTGTCACCGGACGCCACTTCGTCGATAACTACCACAGAAACCACCATCGGTTCTTCAGAACAAGATTCTCAAGACTCTGCACCGAGGACTAATGTCGGGGAAGTACTTATTGATTTCCATTGAAAACAGTGGCTTGTCCGCAAAAGGACTGCTATGCTTGATCGCTATCTGGGGTTTGCTGGATCTCACAGTACCCAAATCGAACAACCGCTTTAGTAGAATCGAACTGAGCATAGCCGTGATCCTGAAACTGTTGTCAAAGTTATGTCCTTGTCACTTTGCCGGGACGTCAGGCCCTCTTTTGAGATTTATATATTGGCACTGAGGATATGGCTTGCGAAAACACTGCGAGGCCGGTCTGACATAACAGTCGTCCTGGCTCAATTTTAAGCCAACAGCCTTCATAGGGCCTTTTCGAAATCACGGCTTAGTCTTAGGCTCCGGCTATGACGGATATGCCTCCATCCCTATTGGTGGTAGACGGCCATCCAAGGCTGAAAAATAGAACTGGGAGGGTATGACTAGTCTAAAGCAAGGCACAAGCCTCCATCCCTATTGGTGGTAGACTGCCAACCACAGCTGACGAATACAACTGCATGGGAGGGTATGACTAGTCTGAAGCAAGGCACAAGCCTCCATCCCTATTGGTGGTAGACTGCCAGCCAAGGCTGACAAATAGAACTGGGAGGGGTGACTAGTCTGAAGCAAGGCATGAGCCTTCACTCCTATTGGCGGTAGACTGCCAGCCAAGGCTGACAAATAGAACTGGGAGGGGTGACTAGTCTGAAGCAAGGCATGAGCCTTCACTCCTATTGGTGGTAGACTGCCAGCCAAGGCTGACAAATAGAACTGGGATTGGGTGACTAGTCTGAAGCAAAGCATGCCTCCATCCCTATTGGTGGTAGACTGCCAACCAAGGCTGACAAATAGAACTGGGAGGGTGACTAGTCTGAAGCAAGGCATAAGCCCCCATCCCTATTGGTGGTAGACTGCCAACCAAGGCTGAAAAATAGAACTGGGAAAGGGTGACTAGTCTGAAGCAAGGAATAAGCCTCCATCCCTATTGGTGGTAGACGGCCAACCAAGGCTGACCAATAGAACTGGGAGGGGTGACTACTCTGAAGCAAGGCATAAGCCTCCATCCCTATTGGTGGTAGACTGCCAACCAAGGAAGACAAATACAACTGGGAGGGGTGACTAGTCTGAAGCAAGCTGTAAGCCTCCATCCCTATTGGTGGTAGACTGCCAGCCAAGGCTGACAAATATAACTGGAAGGGGTGACTAGTCTGAAGCAAGGCATAAGCCTCCATCCCTATTGGTGGTAGACTGCCAACCAAGACTGACAAATAGAACTGAGAGGGGGTGACTAGTCTTAAGCAAGGCACAAGCCTTCATTCCTTTTGATGCTAGACTGCCAGTCAGGCTGACAAATCAAACTGGACACAACCTGTAGGGAATGAATACAGGGGATTAGACAAAGATTGCTGCAACACTATGGCACCTCTTGTCTGAGAGACTCCGACTTGGGGGCCTTGCACTCATTGGGAATGCTGACAGTGTCAGCTGACATGGTTGACGACGTCTGGCTGACTATGGGCGAATGGACACCGAGACGATTCACAGTCCTGAGATGTTGGGCGACAGATAATGGGAGTTGGCCCAATAATAACCTACACATGCAGAGAAACGCAAGGCAAAAAAAACCCAACCAGTTAAATTAGTACAGGTCCAGGCTAAAATGAAGAGTTCCAAAAACAGGTCATACAAGACTCAGGCCCACATTTTAATAAATAAAGGCCCCCAAAAAAGTTGTGCTTCCTACCTGTATTACATGGCATCTGAAAAAAGGGTGGGTAGGTAGGACAATGGATTAAAAAAAAAGAATTATGCTGAGACATGAGTCATGTACTGGCCAAGTGTTACATACACATGTGTACAGTATATACTGAAGCCAACATGTATGATATACATGTAGTACGCAGCCTGGTTGGTTGATTAAAATCATGTTGTTGTTTTTTCAAACATGCCGATGTTTGTCATCAATACCCATAATGCTTTTCGAATGTTTCAAAGGTTGATTGTACAAGATCTCCATCAATATTCTGATGAGTGACGCTCATAAAGATAAACCATGGCTCTTTGATGATTTCAAACTAGTCAGACTACAAAATTTGTAGTGACATGAACAACATAAATAAATGACAGGGCTCAGACTGGCAGTATCAGAGGGTATCGAGGATCTGGGCCATATCAATTAAGTTCACTCATCAGCAAGAGCTCGTGAGTACCTCCTGGTATTACTATACTGTAAGCCCCAAATTTCGTAGTGCATTTTCTCTGGTCACCCTTCACCTAGTTTTCTTGGATCCCTTCACACAGACTACAGTTCCCCCACTTGTCAAACCGGCTCCCAAGAGACCAAATGTCTGAAACCATCCCTGTCCCCTTGGCTCGATTTTGGTAGAAAAGCTATCGTCTTGAGACTTAGAGACGAGCAGAACAGTCTTCTTTTCCTGCCCTTCAGCTCCCAAAGATCGTAGCTTGCAATGAACCCCATTGACCCAATCTTTGTGTCTGGAGTCTGTTCTTCCGATCGTCTGCAATTATATTACACTATCGAATAAAAAAACCCTAAACCCAAATTAGACAACCAATTGTAATGAAGACAATATCCATGGTCTGGAACAACGACTTGCCAAAAAAATGGACAAGTTTACAGTTACAGTACAACACTAACAGTAACACTACAGTTTTCCCAAAAATCATGATTTTGCAGCGCGTGTACGAATTGTACAGAGCAACACACTGCACTGGACAGTGGTCTGGTTGACACGCACATACACGCTATTAAGTCATGCATTTTTAGGGAAACTTTTAACTTTCGCAGTGGCTATTGCCATGATTGCGGCAGTCGTCCGTGTAGTTCCCTCACATTAAAGGTATTCGTCAGCATGGAACTATTTTCAGGGTGGTTGATATAAAACCAAACCAACGTATAACGACCGACCAGAACACCGTCCAGCCGCATGTTTTTCTTTACCGGTCACTGGTTCCCGCCCTTGGCGCTGTAAAAACTAAGGTCCCGTTGGTTGGGAACCAGCTTACTTACTTGGTTGACGGCCAATCACAGCTCTGATTTGCTATTCTTCTTCACAAGTCTCTGCAAAGTTTTTTTTACACTCACTAAGAAAATGGGCGGAGATTAGGCCGTAATGGTCCTAATGAATAAATATTAAAACCAGGCTTGATGTCGGAGGGATTTTCTATTCCCGGATGTGAAGGGTCTTAACTGCGGATGGATTTATGTGTAAATGTTGTATGTAATGTACTGCACATGTACATGTATCCTCCAGTTACTGGTTTTCGACGATATAAGGACTTTTCTTCAAGCTGACCAATGTGGACGAAAGTATCACACTAAAAGATGTCTCAGTCACTTTGTCCACACCACAGACTATTAGAAAAATCATAGAGAAGGTTGATTAAGCCTGTCACTTCCGTAATATTACCCGGTTTTGACGGTGGTGTTTAGTAATTGTCCCATGCAGCCAAACGCAAAATAAATTCTTAAAAAAATGTTGTGTGGCACTGTAAAATTCTTCCCTGTATGGTTTTTGTTCATCTTTCGGGGTTTTAAATTTTGTCCCATTGCCCTGAGCCACTTTGAGATGATGAAGTTGGATTGACTTTTTGTTATCACCTGTCAACTCCTTTCCTTTCCGACTTTCCCATCCTTCTCCAAATCATCAAAACTGTCCTAATAATAATAAGGAAATAAAATTTAGTCATCATGATGAATAATTCAAATTTAAAATAATTTTCTTAAAATGTGAAAGATATCTTTTAACTTTTTTTGAATTTGGATCTTCAAGTAAACCATAGAGGTGATGTACGGTAGGGCGGTATCTATGAGTGACACATGCAGCATTTCTTACCCTTGTTAATTTCCACATCAGAAGATACATCGAGGCAGGATGTGATTGTTCGGCTTGGTCCAAGCTAATATTGTGATTCAGCCATGGAAGCAGATTCTTTTTTCTTTGCCCTTTTGGTGGGGTTGCATTTTTTTATCTGGTTGATGTCTTCCTCTGTGACGTATAAAAAACTCTACAATCCTCTTTCTCACTGCTTCTTCAGTTATGACCTTTCCCAATGTTACTCAAGAGACACATTTCGTCCTTCTTGGTACTTTCTGTAGCTGCCCTTTAATTTATTTTTTAATTTTTTAAAAGCCTATTATGCCATGTTACTTTTATGCCTTTAAATAATAATAAAAAATAAAAAATAAATTATATAAGCGAGACGCCTTTTAGGAACCTCCATAGTTTTTACTCAGAACGGGCTGCTTCAATTTGCGTGATATATTTTTTTCTACGTAATGTTGGGGTTTGTTTTGGTACACTCAGATTTTTTTTAGGACCAACAATAAAGAAAACTGGAGCTACGAAGCAACTGCCAATTTTGTATCTAGGAAAATAGACCCCAAAAGAGCAACTTTTTGAATCACACAAGTTTGGCCTACCGGAAGAGACTTAACTTTCCACATTTTCGGTGAAGGACAAGAGCAGGAAACAAACCGGAAGATACGAAGTCTGAGATCGTTATACGGAGTTGTTTTCAACATGCGATGTGAGTTAGGCGAAGCGTCGAAAACGCGTACCGCCGAAAACTGGGGTTCCCACGGGATACATGTACAATAATATACATGTACATGTACATGTACAATGTACAATGTACATGTACATGTACATGCATCGATACATGTACATGTACATGAACAATGTACAATGTACACTACATGTACATGTACATGTACAATGTACATGTACATGTAACACTAACAGTGTGTGTAGTACTAGTATGACTAGTATATGCATACGAATTCCGATTGCACTTCTGATAATGACTGGCTCAAATCCTGCTCCTTTAATCGTCATTATGAATGAATTGTTATTCATATCATTGTTCGATGGGGGATATTCTAAATGGAATGCTATTTACAAGACACTACAGTATCTTTCGGGAAAACGATTTACAGGACCCTAACGACTGAATAGAGACTAACAATGTTCTGCGCATGCGCAACAAGGTACTCAAAAACACCGACCAGGCTGGTCGGACTTCATACGTGCGAGCCCGTCTATGGCTCGAATAAGGGGGAAGGTATGTCTTCAGACTCTGGTACGACTACGACACACAGCTCAACAACAGCTGTAGCGAGCATCGAAAATGTCTGCAGCTGGCCCCCTGTAAACCGCACAATGTGAATTGTTTGGGTTGCCCCTTACGTATGAAATGTCTGAAAATTGGGAGGTTAGTAATTTTATTAAAAGAAGGTTCAAGAAATGATTAGAATTAAAATATTAAAAGAAGTGAACCACTGAACCTCTTGTACTGTGCAGTCAGGTCCGAGCAACTTGCATCTGTATCGGCTTTTTAATTGATAACAAGAATCTTAAGCTAGATAAATCAAGCTGCTTTCTGACTCAATTGACCAAAATTGTATGAATCCAAAAAGTATATACACTGTGACTACAACTTACAAGTAATACTAATACTAATATTAATAGGTATTCCTCTTTAATTCATTTTACATGTAGGGACCGTCGTTTCGATTCTAGCAGGACCCTTTTCAATTTCAATCAAACTTTTTCAAACTCAAAGGCCGTATTAACATTATGAGAATTTGAGAAATCCCTGCAAGTAATGATGGTGTTTTTCCTATTTATTTAGATATAATGTAGGCCTAAGTACTAGTAGTACTAATTAGTAATTACTACTAGTAGTAGTACTACTACTACTAAGTACTAGGGCCTAAACTAAAGCCCTATTGAAATTATTATGAAAAGCTAGATAGATAGTAGTACTAGTACTTTATAGTAGTAGTAGTACTAGTACTAGTACTAGTACTAGTAGTAGTAGTACGTACTCTAGTACTAGTAGTAGTAGTAGTAGTACTAAGTATTAGCATTACCACTAAACAGTAAACTAGTACTTTTGTAGTAGATGTATCCTCCAATAACCGGTTTTCGACGATATAAGGACTTTTCTTCAAACTGAAAAATGTGGACGAAAGTATCACACTAAAAGAGGTCTCAGTCACTTTTTCCACACCACAGACTATTAGAATAATCATAGAGAAGGTTGATCAAGCCTGTCACTTCCGTAAGATTACCCGGTTTTGTTGACGTCCGCGGCGCACCGCGCAGTAAGCATCGTCACCTATTTTCGTCAGTGGTGTTTAGTAAGGTGTCCCAGTGTAGCCAAATGCAAAATAAATTCTTAAATTAACTCAAAATGCTGTGTGGCACTATTAAATTCTTCCCTGTATGTTTTTTTGTGTTCATCTTTGTTTTTGTTTTTCCACACTGCTTCTAACACTTTCCTCAAATCATTCATAATTTATGCTTAAAACGTATTGGTCTGGTTGATGTCTTCTTTTGTGACGTTTAAAAAAAACTCCACAATCCTCTTTCTCGCTGCTTTTTCAGTTATGACCTTTCCCAATGTCACTCCAGAGACACATTTCCTCCTTCTTGGTACTTTCTCTAGCTGCCCTTTTATTTTTTCATTTAAAAAAAAGCCTATTGGGCCATGTTACTTTTTGTCTTTAAATAATAAAAAAAAAATTTAAAAATATATATATATAAGCGAGACGCCCTATAGGAGGCTCCATAGTTTTTACCCTGAACGGACTGCCTCAAGTTGCGTGATATATTTTTTTTCTACGGATGTTGGGGTTTGTTATGGTACACTCAGATTTTTTTTAGGACCAACAATAAAGAAAACTGGAGCTTCGAAGCAACTGCCAATTTTGTACCTAGGAAAATAGACCCCAAAAGAGCAACTTTTTGAATAACACGAGTTTGGCCTACTGGAAAAGCCTTAAATTTCCACATTTTCGGTGACGGACAAGAGCAGGAAACCAACTGTAAGATACGAAGTCTGAGATCGTTATACGGAGTTGTTTTCATAGTGCGATGTGAGTTAGAAGGCTAAGCGTCGAAATCGTGTAGCGTCGAAAACGGGGGTTCCCACGATACCGGTAGCTGGTAGTGGTACAGTGGTAGTACCACTGGCACTGGTACTGTGGTAGTACTAGTAGTAGTAGTACTAAGTAGTACTGAGAACTACTACAGTACTACTAACTTACTACAATACTAGTAGTAGTACTACTACTTACTAGTACAGTAGTACAAGAACTGTAGTGTAGCCCTTGTACTCCCTTTAAAAAATATATTTTGATTGTCGTACCGGGCTGATGTTAATGAGGGAGTACATGTGACAGTTAATACAATACCTCCATGATACAATCAATGTGTACAATGTACATGTACATGTACTGTGGATACTGTACAATACATTTCATGGTGATTCTGTTCAATTTTATAGAGTGACTTGATTATTTTGCCACTGAAATCTTGAAAGTTGTTAGCAATGAAAGTGAAATCTTACAGGTCCAGACTATAATAAATTAATATATCTACAGGTGCTGTCCATCTGGGCACATGTACTGTGTACACATGTACCATGTACTGCCCATCTTCCCTGCTTTCATTGGAAACTGTCCAACTTTGAATATACGGTGTTTACATTGGAATTTAACTTTCATTTCAGTATAAAGCTAAATTCTTGGTTAAATGGTATATTGATTATTGGTAAATGTTGGTTGTGCTGTACATATATATATATGTAGTACAGAGTGCTACGGAATGTCAAACCTTAAATTGCATAGTGACATAAATTATGTGAATTTCTTACTTGTATCTTGCATAAAATGAAATGAGTGACACACATGTACATTGATTGCAGAGCTTAAAAGTATACAGCCTAAGTAGGTTGTAAGAGCTGTTTTTATCCAGGCATCCATGTCCATGTAAATTGTAAGGTAAGTGTACATGTACAGAAATCCCCCCTTGCTCCTGCATAACCAAGATGCAAATACCCGGTATATGCAACTGACACCTGTTCTGTTGTCTGAATTGATTGGCCATTACTAAATAGTGAGAAGGGATAGGATCATGTGATACTCAGTATGTAATAGATAAGGGTTAGACCCAGCCCCTACAGTACCATGCCATTTCACTCCAGTGATGAAACGCTGTTCAGTTGCACTGATGAGGCTAAGTGCATCCACACAAAAAGTGGTATTGATTGCAACAGGCAGCACAACAAAAATAGGCTATTGTGCTACCCCTGTCCTTGGGGTACAGTGAATAGCCAGTATTCTTCCCATTTAGGAGGGTGTTGGGAGAGAGGAGTGGGAACTGAGAATGCGCCGCATACATTCTTTAACAGGTGACTACAGCATAAGCCACAAAGCCACTACTAAAGGGAGCGGTTGGGGCTCTGTGCATGGAGTAGGACACTGCAGGCACCAGGAGTACCACTGTCTCTCTGCGTTTGTTCCTGACCGTGACGGGATCCTGTGTCGGGTGCATCACGCTGCCTGAGTGACGCGGGGATGCAGGGAGGCTGCCCAGCCTGGATTTACTGCGGAGACCGTCTGTAATGACACAAGGAACCTGGGGAATTGGTGTCTCCAAACATTCAGATGCTGAGAGGCAGGATTTGGTATACTTTGTCAGCCAGGGACATTCGTCAAGAAACGAAGTGAAGGAAAACTGACTTGGATACAAGCTGCAGAATGACAGTAGGGAACTTGATCTCAACAGAGATGATTTGAACAACCCAGAACACAGCTGAGAACGATCATTCATTATCCCCGGTGCTTAAAGTCAAACCAAAATTTAAAGTGTGTTTTGAAAGGCTTCTCTGCCAGATTCTCCAGCTCGAGTGACTCCGGCGATACCCTCCCTCCACCTTCACCTTGTCAGTACATAGAGGTGTTGTTGTCAGACTTCAGATCAGGACAGGGTCGTCGCGAGGATGGAAATGTCTTATCAGGAAGGAGCCCCGCCCTCCGCAGGAGAAGCGGTGGGTCTTGAAGACCTCGGCGCGAAACGGAGCGACGACAAGCGGCCGCCAGCATCGTCCAGCTACAAGGTCTACATGTCTACGTTACTGTTTTCCGTTTACTCCGTCTTCTCCAAGAGCGTGGGCTGTAAACAGTTCCGTCGACTCCTAATCCTCATGTCTCCCTCCTTTGTGTATTTCTGTTTGCCATTTCAGTGCGAGAGAAAGGTACATGTATACATGTGTGTATGTGTGTGGCCGGCATTCAGGTGGGGTAGATCGGGACGCGCACCACTGTCATTGATGGTCTGCATGCGGGGTATTATACGGTAGTCACTTGCACTAAGCCTAGCCCTTGAGCTTCTGCTGTCAAAGCAGAGAGATTCCAAGTGTCTAATTATAGTCCCTCTTTAGGGTCTGTGAAGTTCCACCGAAGTACAGTACTCAGTTCCAAAAACTATTAAAACTTTGACATCTAATGTTATTTTTTTCAGTTATTTGAAGGGTTTTAGACAAATATACATTCTAATTCTGCCTTTGCGAAATGTTCTGTTAAGATTGAAATTTGTGAGGCCCTCTACATTTTCTAGATTTTGATGATTCCAAGTTTCCAACAATTCAGATTTTGATCCTAGCAGGACCTGTCTCAAGGGCAGAGATATTTAAAGGTCATTTAAGATATAACCAAAAATCTAAATTTTAATTTTTTTTATAGTCCTACCCATAATTCAAGCTCATTGAAATCAACTTTAATGGAATTCATTCACTTTTATTAGGCTTTTTAAATCAAACAAAATAAAGGAAAAATGGTTAAATGCCTCTGACTGGTGGCCCCAACCTGGCAGAGATAGTTGACTCTTTGGGAAGGCCACCATCTAAGTGTCGAATAGTTCAGATGGTAAGAACACTGATGGTACAGTAGGTATGCAAAACCACAGGTTTCAGGTTCACGTCCTTGTCCAGTCAAAATTTCTTTGCCATTTCTCAACATCAATTGTTCAAAAGTTCCCAGTCAGTTTTTTGCTTTATTTTATAGAGCCCAAATACTTTGTACGGTATATCAAAGAATGGTTGTGGTCATTTGGGAGTTCAGGTAGCGTTAGGGATGTTAACGCTGACACTGTAAGAACAATTCCACAACCACTTGTACAAGGTGGTAGGGCTGTTGTATGAGCCATCAAGTTTCAACTTTAAAACCTGGAATCTGCTTATTTGGACTGGGTTAGGTTTAATGCAGGTCATATCACTAACCTTAGACTAAGAATTGTCGTGATAATTCTCAATTTACATGGCACTTAACCATGGCAATACGAGTGAATTTATGTACATGTACTATCCAGGTGGTTTGGTCATCATGAGACGCATGAATTTGGTCACACATGGTGTCACTTTAATCATTGTCAGACAGATGAAAATTGGGTAATCCTAAGTTACACACACATGTATACACAAGCCTTTATCAGTTTATGCATGCTTGGATGAAATGTGCCAAGGGTCATTTGCATACTCATGTTTTTATCTCATTTGCATAATTGTTATCAATATGCGCAGTTGTGAAACAGGTGTTTTTCAGTAGTGGAAAAAAACAGCAGCTCAGAATTTTGGGTTTTTTTTCCTTTCTTTTTGCCGATGTTGATTGCAAATTGATTTCATGTCAACACGTTTGCATCCTGTGGAGCTCAACAGATGGCGGTGCCCAGGCATTAAAAAAATGTGTTGCTCGAGAAAAGCTTTGCTCCATTTATTGGCTTTGAAGGAGTGGGGCAAATTCTTTTGGACTAACCTGTTCTAATTTTTTTTTAGCAAAACATGCCACGCTGTAATAAGCAATGCCAGTCTTGGTTAAATCTCCATTTTTGCCGTGTCAAAACGTACAGAAGCTTGTCTGCAGTGTTGCAGTTCTCAATAATGAGTCAATATCCAAATTTGTTTTACAAGTGCAGTCAAACAAACATTGGAAAAGTAGGCCTAATTCACACTCACGTACTCATCTCCACAAAGACAATTCCTGCATTTGTACTGTAGTCGTGTAAATTTGCATAACTTTTGCCTTTTACCTTACACTACTCATGAGCAAGTACTCGTGCTCAGCATACTCATCATAGCCAAGTGCTTGGGATTGCACTTGTACCCATGATCGACCATTTTACTCAATCCTATTTTCATGGCAAAGTATTCGTGCTCATAGTCATGGCTGAGCACTTGTACTTTGACATAGGACTGGTTGTTCACTGTTCATGCTTGTTCTGATTTCCATGAACTCAGACCCATGGGAAAAGTATCACATTATCCATGCTCATGGCCAACTACTGTACTTTGGCTTGTGTACTCAGGAATGAGTTCTGCAACACTGCTTGCCTGTTTGTACATTACAGCACTTAATGTTCATCAACGCGTTTTTGGTTCTGATGCTTGCCTCCATTACATCCGGCGGCCTTTTTGCAGCTGCACAAATGTATGACGCACTTGCCACTTTTACTTCTTAGGTAGTACTCTTCAAGTGATCAAGTTTTGATCTTTGTTTATGAGATGAGTCAAGTATCAGAAAATGCTCTGCCAGTGTCTGCGGTGGTGTGTTTCAAACTCAGGCATTTGTGACCTGGTATGGCGTAATGAGGTTTCTCGTCCTATTTGAGTTTTCAAAATGTTTCCACCATTGCAAAGAGTACCTCATCAGCTTTCCAATGATATCAAAATTATTTCTGAAATCCAAAGTTACGGCGCGAGAAATTAATAAGATGAGGCATCGCGCAGTCACGGAAACCATTTTTCGAGAAAAACGGCTCTAAAGTTTGAGGTCTTGCACATGGTGCGCCAACCATGATTGTAGCGTATGCACAGACACACTTAAAAATTCCCTGATTTTTCAATATTTACAGACATTTGTTGAAAAAATCCTTCAGACAGGTGATTATCTAATACATAAACCTTCTGAAAATGCAAATTAAATTGATTTTGACATGCATTTTTACAATAGTTTGACTTTCGACGCGGTTTACTAAAAAAAACACTTTTAGAGTAAGACGCCTCATTACGCCATCTTAGGTCACGTTTTGCCTTTGAGGAAGGTCCTGTATGGATTATACATCAGACCGTCTTGCACCTTATGATTCTTTGATTCAGAATGTTAGACGGCCTGACAAGTGGATCCCAGCAGGACCTTTCAGAGAGGCAAAACGTAGCGTATGAAATGCAGAAGATTGTACGGCTTTTAGAAACGTCCTGCTAACTGGCTAATTTAAAAAAAACATCTTGCACTTTCTAAACTTGGGCTAACGTGTGTGCCTTTCTGGTCAGTTTGTAGTCTAACTCTGTACCAATGGCTGCTGACTTTTCTGTGTGGTTCTTATTTCAGCCCCTCATTAATGGCTCAGAAGAGGAGTATCAAGCGAGCAAATCCTTCAAAGTGTCCGAGTATGATGCACCTCCGACAGCAAATGCTTGGTATGTCAAGTAGCCATTCAGGATAGCAGTTCACCGTAAAATTCCAGACTTCAATCAATCAATCTTGCTCTATGAATCAATACTATTGTCCTGCAAGCTTCTGAGGCCTTTAGTCCAGCAGGAAAAAAAACCCTGATTGAATTACAATCTCCTCAACACAAAATCATTTATCTGTGATGCAACAAAGTGCTTGCTGCTTGATTTGAAACCAACCTTACTTGTTCAGTGGTTGATAAGACGCAATTTGTTCCACACACAATAACCTCTTTTTTTTTATGCACCTTGGAAGTGACTGAGCTCCACATGATTGGCAAGATTACCATTCTTACTTTCCAACAATAAAAAAAAGAAGAGAAAAGTGATTGGGAAAAGTATAAATGATGTATGAAATTTGCAAAGAAAATTTGGACCGGACCAAGACTTGAATCTGAGACCTCTACTACCAGTGGTCTTACCATCTGAGCTTTTCAGCCCTAGGATGGTGGCCTTTCTGAATAGTCAACCAATCTTTGCCGGGGTGGGGGTGGTCAATCCGAAGCACTCAGATGCAAACGACCAATTGTTGTAAACCTGGCTACATCAGTTCCGGTTTCATGCCAAAAAGTGTCCCTGCTAAAAACGGACAGTATTCCCACTCTTGAGCGGATACTTTTTAGCAGCAGGCACTTTTTGGTACGTATAATACATGCCAAATAGTGTCCTTGTCAACTGTGCTTACACTACTGCCTGTATTGGACCAGCGGACACTTTTTGGCATGACAACGGCATCACACAAAGGGGATGCACCTTTTTTTTTTCAATTGAAGTCAATCGTTCTTTGTTCAACTTGACTTGGCAGGTGGTGGCAGCACCCCGATATCAAGCAAAACTGGAAGGCTGTCCTCTGCTCTGCGGTCATGCTTATTGTTGGCATCTGTGAGTGTTTATTCATTCTTCCTCTTTGTATCCGCTGATGTTAATACAAAAACTGTTGCAAACTGCTCACTGACTAAAATGACCTGCAATGCAATATAGGAAGGTTTTGCAGTGACACCATATAATGAGGTTTGGTTCTGAAAAGAACCTGAGTGGTAATTAACTCGACGTTCCGACCAGTATGCTCTGGTCATCATCAGGAGAATGCCTTGGACTCGGTGGTGGATCAGCTTATATGCCGGTGATCACTGAGGCGGGAAGGCGGGAAAGATAATCCTCTGGGGAGGATAATCCTAACTTTGAGTTACCACTCAGGTTCTTTTCAGAACCACACCTCTTCTTTAAGAGACATTATACATGGTATCACTGCAAACCTTTCTATATTGATTTGATGACCTGCAATACATAAATCTCAAAAGTTAGAGGGCCTGACGTTTCGATCCTAGTACGACCTTTCTCAAAGGCAAAGTGACAAGGACATACACGGATAGTCATGGGAAGGAAAGCAGTGACACACATGACAGGAAGGACAAAAGGGAAGGGAGTGGGATGCAGATGTACACTGAGGGAGGGGAGATTAGGGGGAAAAAAAAAAGGGGGGGGGGAAGATCAAAGCGACGGGAGGGAGGTGGGAGATCAAAGGGGAAAGCCACAGGGAAGATGAAAGAAAAGAGATGTTAATTAGGTGAGGATTAGTCATTCCCTTCCTGATTATTAAGGCCATGAGGTTGTATAGTGCGGAAACGCTTAGGCCCTGTTTTCTCCTGTAGGTCATCTGTGACTAATTTAACAAATTCTGACAGTGATGAGGGGGGGGGGGTGATTTTCATGAAAAGGGAGGCTGGACAACAGCCAAGGTCTAGTCACATTCATCTCATTAGACTTGAACTTCACTAGACATACCGGTAGGTTGATTTCATTAACTTATGAAAAATATCCTTACACGAAAAATATCCTTTATTTTTAAATAAGATCCTCTTAAATAAGATGCTAGGATCGAAACATCAGGCCCACTAAATTTTGCATTTTGGTAATTTTAGTCAATAAGCAGTTTGCAACATTTTTGTATATCACTTTGTAAATGTGTTATAAATGTAGGCGGACAATTTTTAAAGTTTGATACAACTAAGACTAGGGTTCCATTTCTGAAAGAAAATGCACACATAACTGTTTTTTCCAATGAGGCACTTTTCAGGTCTGGGGTTCAAGTCCCAGTCCATTCGAAGTTCTCTTTGCCAATTTTTTCGATGAGGCACTTTCGTATTAAATTTTCTGTTGGTTTTATTTTTCTTTAATGCCAGTGATAATGGCAGCTGGAATTGTGTTTGAGGCTGTCCACAAAGGTGAGTTTGATCAATTGTTTGTATCAATGAGTCCCCTGCCTCTGTGTCAATGTGTGTTCTTATCATAATGCTGTACATTTAGACAGGGGGGTTCAAGATTTGTATGGCCACATGCTTGTGAGGTACAGTTCACAGTAACTGCACACAATTTTCAGCTTTCCTGCATTTGTCTTTGATTTTTCAGTGATTTTTTTTTCTTTCGAGTTTGAAAAGTAATAGAAAAGAATTAGTTTGGTAACTCGCTGGAAGAAATTTGCAGTGACACCATGTAATGACATTTGATTGAGCATGGCTTTATCTGAGAAGAGCCAGCGCTTTTTGCTTAGGGATATTGTTTTTATGAAGTTAATACAAAAACTGTTTCAAACTGCTCACTGACTAAAATGACCTGAAATTCATAAATCTCAAAAGTTAGAGGGCCTGGCGTTTCGATCCTAGCAAGACCTTTCTCAAAGGCGAAGTGGATACATGTTTTTGACATTTTTGCTGACATATTTTCTACAGAGCACATAGCCAGCGTGATCTTCATCATCATCGGGTTTCTATTCTTCGTTCCAGGACGTAAGTGGCCATTCTCTTAACTGCACAGCCCCACAAGATATCCTGTCTTTTGAATGACTTTCTTTGATGTAATTTGGCAAACGAGAATTACCCAAGGCCAAGTGTATGCTAGTTTCTTTCTGTGTTTAGAAAAGAGGCCTGCTTGGATCAAAACATCAGAAGCTTTGAACCACTTTGCACTGAACTACTTTTCAGTGCCCATGACCGCCACAAAAAAATCCTGAAACAATCGGGAACAATTAATACCTGTAAACAAATGTTCAAAGGAGTCAAACCTGTCTGTGTGGCTATTATCATGCTACATATTGTTTGGTGGTAGGCTGAAAAGAGTCTTTCTTTAAAACTTGGACAATCGTGGTGCCTGGAGTCAGAGAGCCCGGCGCATAGCAACATCACTGGTGCTCTGCTTTGGGAGGTCCCAGTGCTCATTACAATCATAACAAAAGCCACACAGACATCCGATTGTGCCTGCTTTGACTGGCCTGTGCGTATAGTATGCTTTTATCGATCTATTTCTCAGGCATTTTGTTCTTGATCATTTAGCTTTAGTTTTATACATTATTGTGGTGGACTTCGGAACTGAAGTGGCCTGGTGCGAAGTGTAACTTTGTCATTTTTCAGCAATAGCAAATGATACGCCAAAGCAGATCCCATGAAATTCAGCCCTGGGCCTTCCTGTCTCTAGATTTTGGAGGAAAAAACTTCTCTATTTAAAAAAAATGCAAATTCGTCCCAAACAAGGCTATAAACAAGAAGGAGACAGAGAGGAACTCAGGAAGGCTGGAGATACATGTAGGAGTTAACATTCCTTTTAAAAAGGGCAAGATCGTAGGCTGGAGGAAAACATGAACCAGGAAGGGAATTCCAGAGAGAGGCCGAACGAGGGAAGAAGCTGTTCTGATACCTCTTTGTTCTACACCTTGGGTGAGAGGAGTTAAACCATGCTGAAACCTTTTCCTGTACCGGATAAAATGAATCCCACTATGTTTCCTCTCCTTAGCGATGTTCTTTTGCTCTGTGTTCCCTACAGTGTACCACACTGGATACATCTACTTTGCTGCTAAGGGGATGCGTGGCTTTGAGATGAAGCAGCTGTCCATTTTCAACATGTCAAGATGAAGTCAGACCAGCATGTTGCAAACTGCTTGGCCGAGGCCAAAAACACAAAAAAATAGTTGTGCTTCTATAGGTTGGCAGGCCATTTTTTTTGTTTTTGACTTTTTTTTTATGCCGAGTCATAAACATGTGCTGGCTAAGTGTTATATGTATACCAGTACATATACTTGAGTCAGCATAAACATGATTTACATATATGCAGGGTTGGTTGATTTGAATTTAAATTTGGTTGATTTGAATTTAAATTTGGTTGATTTGAATTTAAATTTGGTTGATTTGAATTTAAATTGGGTTGATTTCAATTTAAATTTGGTTGATTTCAATTTAAATTTGGTTGATTTAAATTAAAATTTGGTTGATTTAAATTTAAATTTGGTTGATTTAAAATTTGGTTGATTAAGATTTTCCGCGCAGTCAAAATAGAGTCGCGCCAACGCACTGTCAAAATAGGGTCGGTCGGGAAATACACTTTCTCAAAACATTTTTTAGGATCGCGCCGTCAAAATAGGGTTGTCAGAGAAACCGGAAGCACAACTATTTTTGTTGTTGGTCTAACTGCAATGACCCTTAAATCCACAAAATGAGTTTTGATCCTAGCAGGACCTTTGTCACAGTCAGAAACATTCTGGGTTTGAGTGAGGTCCCCCTACGATTGAAAAGCGCAGGGCTACTGAATGTTCTAGATTCGGTACACTTAGCACCGTGTGCTTTTGAACAGATGCAACATTATAATCAGTCATTATTTCACTGTGTTTACTTGCACATTTTCTGTGTCATTCAAAATAGGCATGAATAGAACTGTGGCTAAGATAAGAGATGTTGTTGGTAGATTACGTTGATATTTGGTTTAGAAAATCCATTTTTTTTAGAATCGGCTCGGTGACTTTATTGTCGGATCATTTGTTGTCATTGAAAAATGCCCCAATAAGACAGTTTTTTTACATTTCTTGAAAGAACCCCGGTATAATTCCAGACAGATGTTTAATGTTAATAAACAAACAATCAAGGGTATAGGCAATATTTTTTTATTTGTTTTTCTACATTTTTTAGGTAGTGGTGATGTTCCACGTGTGTACCATTTGTTGTGGTGATTTTTGTTACTTGTGATAGAGGGCTGTAGAAAACAAAAAAAACCACTGATCTGATAGGAACACTTTATGTTGCTTACTGAACCAGTGGAATAATTTTTAAGACGTGCAGTTGTGTTTCTAAGCAATTTTGGATGCATTGATTGATTCGATAACCAGTCAGATGGCAGTGATGCAGTTTATGGCTAGGTCTAACATCATGGCTATGTCTGTGGCTATGGATGAGGGTGGTACCGTGCACTGCCTACTGATCAGTGTTGGAAGATACTCTGTTGCCATCAACATAGTTGAAGCACAAAGTGGAAAGTTTGTGTGAGTGTGGCTCCAAAAAGAGCCAGTGACTCAACATTACGGGCAGTGTGTATTCTGCCAGGTAACAAAAGTACCGGTACTCATTTCTGTCATCAATCTCCTGACGACATCAAGTACACATTGCATGCAATGGTTAGTTACTGGCTCTTTTCAGAGCCACACTCACGCGGAAGATGTACATGGTGTCACTGCAAACCTTCCACTTAACTAACAACAGTTGGTTACAGTGAAAGCCATCCTGTAACATTCTCTTTGTTTTTGCTTGATTATTGTATATTATTTATTTTACTATTTTATGGTTAAGTCAATTGATACCTTACGAACAAACTTCTGTCTTTGGAGATTTCCTGCCAATGCTTACTTCAGTCTGATGATCAAGTGACACCTTATTCAGTTTCCATAGAAATGTCATCACTTTGGCACCAATTGTATTGAGTCTAGTCTGAAATAATCAGTGATTGTATATTAATGTGTATTTGAAGTGTGACCCACCAACGATTATAAATGCCAGAAATGTATTATTAAACATAAGAGTAATAAGAGTAATAATGCAAACTCATTGCAAACTGATTACTGACTAAAATGACCAAACTGCATTGATATCAAAAATTAGGACCGCTGACGTTTTGATCTCAGAAAGGTTCTGCGGGATCGAAATGTCAGGCCCTCCTAATTTTTGAAAGTAAGATAGGAATAATTATGAAGACCAACATTACAGTACTACACTGGTTCACTGAAGCTGGATATTTAGACCCCTAAACTCATAAACTTTAATTGCTTTATTTTTTTAATTTAATAGCCGAAATTAGAACTTCTATTGATTGCTTTGCCATGAAGAAAACAAAGGCTTGAGTGCTCACAAAAATTTATTGCCAGCCAATTAGCACTTATGCAATTTTATGATACAGCTGTTGTTTAAAAGGAAATGGATTTGGAACGACTCTTATAGATTCACAAGGAGATTATCCTGGTACATAAAGGCACTGACCAATAATTATTGACTTGAAGCTAATGGCATGTTCTAATTGTTATCCTTCTGCCAATTACCTTTTTGGATCTTAGGTTAGTTTGAACATAAGGCACGGGTCACGGCTGTCGTTTATACTGGGTATCATTCTTTTGTTTACCACGGTACCAGCATGTATATGTACGTAAGTAAGAGTGAATTAATTTGGTACACCATGTCATCTGTCTGAGGTCATATAATGCAAAGTAATTCCTCTCAGAATGGACTTGAGACAGAAATGTAAAAAAAATTAAAATGTGAATAAAATTATTAGAACAAATATTGATTGTTAATAATATACATTGCCTCTCATGGTGTCAATATTATACTATCCAGTGATGATCTGAACTCATATTTTGAGGTAAGTTTTTTTTATATAAATATTTTTGTTATTGGGGAAAACCCATAAATTGTAGAATCTCAGAGCCGAATTCCTGAACTTTGGATGGAATAATATGTAGCATTTCATGTACTCCTGTCTAGTCGATCTAAGTGCACTAAACAAAAAATATGTTTTCTTCTTAAAACTAATTTCTACACCCTAGGGTCTACTCTTCCATGTGATCTCACCTCGTCTGTCAACTAGCTTTACACAGCCCCTTTTCTGATTTCCAGACTAAATCTCCACCATCCTCTCTGTTTTTGTCGTAATCATGTTGCCCCCGTGAAAGGTCCTGATATAATCGAAACGCCAGACCCTCTACAAATAGGATTTTCGCATAATTATTGCTTGCAAGTTTGCTGTGCAACATTTTTTGGCATGCTAGTTTGCTACCGCAATTCCTAATTATTTTGCGTTAGTTTTATACCATGGAGTTAGTTATAAGTACATGGTTTTAATTATAAAGTAGGGGGAATGTTCAAGCCTCCATATCCACAACGTAAGGAAAAGTGTCCTTTTTTTGTATGGAGAAAGGAATGCCCGTTATAAAAGGAAAGTCTATTATTGCCGGCATTTTTTTAGGAAGTGTTGGGGGACCCAACCCCTAGCCCCGCCCATCTCTACCAGCCAATCAAGCCAATCTACAGAGGTGAAGAGAGGGCGCTACATATTATTATTATTATGCAATGCATGTGACTGAAGCGGCGACACGACGGGCCCCGGGCCGCACTATCTGGGCTCCAGCCGGGTAGGTCATGAATAATGCAACATTATGATATATCTGAATAATTAAATATTAAGTATCTTGATTCGCGCGAGCGCCATTTTTGGTTTTGCCCTGATGACAGATATCGCACAGATAATGTCGTCCGACACGTCCGACACGTCCGACACCGGCAATGTTTGCCTGTGGGCGAGCCATTTCCAGCCTCTTACGGCAGACAATTTGTCTGGATGGGTGTCGTCGTGTTCGGCTGCAGAAGAGGTTCGCCGACTCTATGAAGCTTCCAAGTCGATCCATTTTATCGGCTGTAAGAAGGGCACTTTCGGTAAGAACGACCATGGAGGGCCGACTCCATCCAACCTCAGTGAGTAGTAACTACTTACACTACCAACCATTACCAAGTACCATGGCATTGTACCAATCCAAGGCAATAGCAAATAGGCCTACGCTACAGTACAGAGCCCCAAGCATGATGTACTGCGAAACATATCATATTATGGGAAATGGGGGATACCAGTACAGTAGTTAGTACTACTACAGTACTAGTATTAGACTATTACTAAGTACTAGTACTAGTAGTAGTTAGTAGTACTACTAGTACTAGTACTAGTACTAGTAGTAGTACAGTAGTAGTACTACTACTAGTAGTAGTACTAGTACTAGTACTACTATTATTTAAGTATTAAGAATAAGATCATCCTTCCCATCCCGACCCGGACCAACTTCCATACGCTGCTGTCATTTGACGCCCTGTGCACAAATCCTAGTATTTGTTTAGTCCGAGCATGGTCCGAGTAACTTGGACCTACACTCCTACAGTCACCCGAATCTCAAAATTTCAAAATTCGATAAAAAAGGGTGACTTAATTGTCGGGTCCAAGTTACTCGGACTCGTATTTGTTAGGTTATGGGAATCGTAGGAAAAAAATCTAAAGTAAATTACTAAATGCTTCAAAAATTTTACTGCTAAAATTGTCCATTTGACTTTTATTAACGCCAGAGCACGAAAATGAGTTTTGGATCTGTGATATGATAGCTAGATGTCACTACAACTTTGTACAAGGGAAAGGAAATTGTTCCCCAGATGACCCTTTTGACATTTGTAATTGTAGTACAAAGCAATTTATAGAAAAGATGAATTTATGTATCCACAAACATATTAACACGATTGAGAACTAGCCCGACGGCATCTGGCCATACAGTAACATAACTCATTGCAAGCTCTGTCCCCTCACTGTAAACTAAATTGGTCACCACCCCATCCCATTCCCAGTGTTGACACATATATACGCCATGTACCTAGGGCCACTGCAAGCTTAGCTGCTGCTCTTAAATTGTTTAAAATTTTAGGGGCCTAAATGGGGATGAGAGGGTGTATCCAATGAATGCACTTCTGCCGATGAGGGGATGCATGTTCACTGTGCTCCTGTAGTCGGTCATGCTACATTTCTATTTAGCGTCAACAAGCGTGAAAACACCCAGTTGGTTTGCCTCAACTTATACTAGTGTCAACAAGTACAAATCGTGAACTCAAAGAGGGAATTTCAAACTTCTGACCGTTAACAACATACATATGGAAAATTGGACGGTGAATTTCAGAAAGCTGAAAGTCTGCAGCGGCTGCCATTTTTGTGTGCATGCGGACCTTGCAATGCAAAGACATGCACCCCTGTATAAAAATGTTGAGGTCCAGTACAGTCAACAAGGCGGTGAGTTCAGCTGCACGAAATGGACCATCGTTATAGACCTCTGTGACCAAAATTTCACCCAATCCAAAGAATTATGGTCAAAAATATAAATTGATATGATGTTTAGGTGCTATTGCAGTATTGTAAACACATTGTTTACACTTGAAATAGCTTGTACTATTTCTTGATGCTATGCTGACGCTTGTTGACGCTTGTTGACGCTAAATAGCATGACTCCCTGTAGTAACACCTGGATTTACATGCACTCCCTCCCCTCCCTTCCAGAAAATCCCGTATCCACATGTATTTCGCCCTCACTGAGATGGATACACTCGCATTTTGCCCTAGGCCTATTTGCATTTTGAAGGTACCGTTAATTGTAAAGCCTTTGTTACAACTTACTTGGAGGAATTCTGTGTTTTAATATTTTGCAGATCTGACATCTCATCTGGTTAGATTTGTTGACCACAGTGATGGTATTGTACCATTTGACGGGGTGCCATTCATGGTACTATCAACGTACACCTTAGGGTGTGTGTACGGTAGAGACAAGCATCTCCGTGCCAAAAATGAAGAGGAGATGAAGAGGGCACTTGAGCTTAAGGTATGTGTACAAGCCTCGCACTTTTATTAAAAGGTTTTTTTTACTAGCCCACCGGGCTACTTAATTGAGTTTTTTGCTAGCCCGCAGCAAGTTTCACTAGCCCTGTATAATTAATATTGAAATTAATACAAGGCTATTAGGTCAAGTAAAACAAATTATTAGTTTCTACTTTCTTATCCCCGCCCACATTGTTTTTTGCCTCCACACCGACTGTTTACTAGTCCGCCGGGTTCTGGCTAGCAAAGTGGGTCATTTTACTAGCCCGCAGCTGTTTTTACTAGACAATGACCACCGGGCTAGTGCTAAGGTCGAGCCCTGGTGTATCACCCTAGACCCCTAGACATTTTGGCTAGGTGCATTCCCCCTACGTATCCTATTTAACAAGCAGTTCTTTTTCTCTAACTTTTTAAAATTAATATTTAGGTTTTGCCACATGTATCATTTCAAAATGTTGATCCCATTTTGCCACATTCTGTATTCATGTATATCTAGTATAGGCTCTTATGAAAAATCTTTCCAGCAAGATTTATTGAAGGATGTTTAGTTAGCAACAAAATCAGACCGGGATTTATCCGAGCAGCTCGTTTCATGAAAAAAACTGACCTGACATGATAATGTAGGCATTGACGCCAACTATATTAAGTAAGAGTTCACACAAAAATCTGTTTCAGTGCTGCCATGCTGTGTGGCATGTCTCAATGTGCTGCTCAGGGAGACATTAAAGAAATGAGAAGTCCAATATCCATACAGTGCACTCATTTGCAATTGAAAAGGATGTGAATGTGTGTTTTAAAGGCAGTCATAATTATTTACTTTTTTGTGTTTTTCCATGAGTTCAGCCCCATATTAATAAGTAACACAACATAATACAGGTAGGCCTACCTTTTGCACAATGGTAAGCCCTGACCTTTCTTACAGACATTGTAGACCACACCACAGCATATCAGTGGAAGATAATGCAACAGCAGAGGGGCTGAGGGGATAATACAATAACCACAGTGTCTGTTACAAATCTCAGTTAGTCTGGATCTTTGAGTTTCCATCTGATGGTTTGCAGTCAATCAGACAGTAAGAGGGGTAGCATGTGAAAAAATGGCTGCTTGCAGGCTTTAGCTTTTGCTGCAAGGGTTCCTCATCTGCCTGGCTTCTAATTAAAGTACATGTACCACAAATATGTATCATGTACCTCTACATGGTTGTTTGTTAAATCAAAGTATTTCAATTTTTGTCTGTGTGTCACCAGGGTGATCATCCAAGGGCAAAGAAGAGAAGAAAAAGGATCCAGAGGTCTAAGAAACAAAACTGTTCAGCAACCATGAAGATGAAAGAAGTCCTCCGGTTTCCGCAATTCAAGGTGAATACGTTGTGCTGAATACATGTACTATGAACTATATTTCTAAGCTACATGGATCTTTTGCAATATTTCATCAATAATTTTTTTTCCAGTCCTGAAATTTATTAACAAATGTAAGAAAATCATGGCAATATCCCAAGGGATGATTGAATGTGAACAAAACGATGGAAACACACAAAATCGCAATACAATTTCCCTATAGTCTAACCACTTTAGAGATTACTGTTGATTGCTGTGCTGTCACCCTTCATGTTGGTTTTAGTCAGTGTGATTGTGCTATGATGGCATGACTGGCCGGGAGTTGGCTCCTTTTCTGAAGTTATCCCGAAAAGGATAACTTTCTGAAGGATGGTGCCAAAAAATGTTGCTAAAAATGTGCACATGCAAACAAGTTCCTGCATCCTTTGTGACCCTATCAAGTTTTGATATTGGCCGTGGCAGTTTTATTAGTGGCATTGGTGTCCTAAAAAAAATTGGACTTCTCTAAGACAACACTGGCCTTGGCCTACAGATATCCGATTTTGAATGAGATGTTGCAGTTCTGAGCTAGTGCCACTTTTTGTTGCAGCTCCATGGACAGATAAGTTCACAAACTGTTTGGTCACTGGAGTTGATGCATTCATTTGGCCTTTCCAGTGTGTTACCAATGTCAACAATTCTAAAAAAAAAAAAATCACAATAAGGTTAACAGTAACAGTGGTAAAATTAGAACAAAAATTTATATCATGTTCATGTTTGAAGTCCATCTAGACAGGACACTCAGTGCACCAGTGCTTTGCTTGTTTTGTAGAAATTAATGATCTCTCAGTTTAACAGTTTGGTCATCACTGACCGCTTTTAATCGTGTTTATTTCAGTAAACTGGTAAGACTGTAAGACAGAATAATTGGACAACACAATGAAAAAACATAAATACTTTTATTTTATTTTATTTTCAGTGTTTTTATGCATTTCTGGGCAGTTATTATGGAATTCCGTGTTGTCCTCGTTTTCCGTGAAATTCCGTCCGTTTTCCGTATCGCGGAGGACTTCGGACTTTACTTTAACTGGTGTCCCAACACCTTTACATTTAAAAAAAGTACCGGTAAATATAAGACTGTGAACCATTCCAAATCTCCCCCAACTGTCATTCCTTGACATTGTTGAATTGGTTTCCTTTGCTACATCAGACTGTTGTACAGAAGAAGTGGGATTGTGCTGAACAGAGCCGTAAACTCAGGAGAGCAATTCTTGACGGAAGAGAGATAGAACTGGAGAGACGTGTTTACATATCTTTCCCTCCTGATCAAGCTCACAACACACATCACATCGGAGAGGTAAATTTACACATGAATGAATGAATACATATATTCCAAACCACCATGTGTCTCGATCGAAATCCCATAGTCATCATGTGTATATTCTAAGGGATTCAGTATCCCTCAGTGATCCTGATATTGAAGAAAGGGAGTAGTTTTCTGAGGGTCGTTTAAGAGTATGCACTTGTATGCCTTGTATGCACTATGCAGTGTGGTTTCTTAAAATGTGCAAAAACAGTCATTGTCATGCATGAGTTATTCATTAAAATGTGATCATTCATGCTAGTTTTGAAATGACAGAAGTGAGGAACATATGGTTGTCTTTGGAAGCATCCTTGAAGCACATTGTTGTTTATTAAGCCTTGTCTTTTCACTTGAATTTTTTTAAAACATCTTCATTTCAGCTTGCTGGATTTTTCAATCCACTTCACGGCGATGTTAAGTCGAAGATTCGCGAATTGGTTGCAAAGGGTGTGAGGAACGTGGAGGAAATGAAGCGGCACATAAAGATCCATGTGGAGACAGTTTTATTTCCAGATCCACAAACCCGCCCATCCCCAAACAATACGGGGCTCTATCCCCCGGATAACATCATACGCAAACATATTTATTCGACTTTGATGAAGCTTCGGTAAGAACCTAACAATTTCTTGAAATGTCATTGGTTTAAATAGGAATTGTACTTTAACCCTAACCCTCATCCAACCCTAAATGTATATGATGCAAACCTCCAAAATTTGGGGGCCTGACTTTTCAATCCTAGTAGGACCTTTGTTAGCGGCAGAACTTCACTTAATTTAAATAGCTTTATGAAACTGGTAACTAATATGTCAACCTAACGCGCAGGTTACGAGGGGAATTTGTGTGTCCTATTTGCATTGCTCATTATGAGTAAATTAAGCCAAAATGTGTAGGCAGTATCAGCGTTTCGTCGCACTTTGGAGGAGATCTTACTGGATTGAGGACAATGTTAATTCACAATCGCAACTTCTGTCATGACTGCCGGCCATCTTGGGGAAGGCCATGTATGGATTTGGGGAAAATCTGACAGATGGATTCTTCTTTCTCTTATTCATATAAAAGGAAAAGTAGCTGACAGTACATACAGTAATTTTGTATATATATATTTTCTGGTATATAATTTTGTATATATATATATTTTTTGTATAATAATTAATATATATATTTTTTGAGCCGGGCAGAGAAGTATGAAATTGTGGGCTCCTGTGGGGTAGGCGAGCACCAGTTGGGTAGCTATAGTAGAAAAAAGAAGAAGTATTAAATAGTTGGATCCCATGGGGTAGGTGGACCCAATAGAAGAACAAAATAGTTTAATTTTTGGTTTCTATAATGATATGTGAAAAGCTGAACAAGCATGGCGATTTTCACTTTCAAAGTACCCTTTTCTTGCACTGAGTACTTCTTTAATTTCGCAACACAATTTTGTTTTTTGTCAATCTTGCTTCATGTATTTCAAACTATGAACTGGACAAAATCGGGTATTTGAGGAACCGGATACCCGAATTTGAAATCGTCGGTACCCGGATACCCGCCATTCAATGTAAAACATAAGAAATTAAGAACCCGGAAGTCGCTATCGCGGCAGCCCCAGGCATGCTTTCAGTTTCTACATCGATGATAAAATCGGCAACAAGCAACATTAATAATAAAATCGCTAACCTCGATAATAAAATCGGCAACATCAATAATAAAATCGGCAACAAGCGTCATCGATAATAAAATCGGCAACAAGCAATTAATATCGATAATAAAATCGGCAACAAGCAACATCGATTAAAAAAACCCTTTACTTGAGGTTTTCCTGGGTTTCTTTGAGGACCAAAACAATAAAGCAGCATTGTTTTAACATTCTGCGGTCATTAGAATCATGGTGTCCGAAACTAAAATGATCACTTGTGAAATATACAGCGAGTGCTGTATCGCAACACGTGCATCTTGTAGACTGGTTCCCTCCCATTCGGCCAGAATTAAAACCGCATGTGTGAGGTCGCTGAGGCGGGAACCATGCTGAAAAAACACCTCAGGCCTGTGCCCGTACTGCTGTGTATTCAAGTGCGTACGTACGTGCGGTACACAATCCCTTCGTGTTGCATCATCGCACTGCACATGGTGCGTACTGCGGAGTGCGTCGGATCGTGGAGGAAGGAAAATAGTTGGATTCGCGACGGGAAAAAAATTCGGCAGGGTCATATTCCAGGCATGCGCTGTATGATTAGGTCATATTTCAGGCGATCCACTTTCCGAAAATATTGCCGTGTGTACGAAAAAACAATGCATGCGGACCATATGTACCAAAATGTCAGTTGGCATGTTGATTAATATTAAAATATTCACTTCTCTTCTACGTCACTTTGTTGAATTATTCATGACCTACCCGGCTGGAGCCCAGATACTGAGATAGTGCTTGTCCCCATAGGGAACTGGACACGCCGTCGCGTCCGACTTTGTCCACATTGGCCTAAAATCGGGGACCATTTTTTCTGCTGAAAAAAGAAGACACGAGGTAGAAATTCCGTTTCCTGTGACTTAAATGCTGCTATGTTTTAGAGAGAGTATTGTGCTTTGCATACTGTCATTGTGGTGATCTTCAACGAAGTTCAACCAAATCATGGTAAACAACGTAAACCGTTCGATCGTTGTCTGAGTAACTTGGGCCAGGCTTGAACTTTAAATTAAAGTCTGCCTTTTTTAAATTTTGGAGGGGTCGGGCGACTTGTTAGTAAAAAGGTCCAAGTTACTCAGACTACACATGCCTTGGAGTTGGACCATAGAGCAAGCTTGGAAGTTGGACTATGCTTGGACTAAGTCTGGTATTACGAGTTACGAAGTAGATAATAAATAGTTGCGGTAACCGTAACCCTCATCCTCCCGAAGGTCGGAGACCTTCGGGAGGATGAGGGTTACGGTTACCGCAACTAATATTATTACAATTCTTACTCTGTCTTAATGTAGTCCGAGTAACTTGGACCCGACAAGTCACCCTTTTTTATCGAATTTTGAAATTTTGATAAAAAAAGGGTGACTTGTCGGGTCGAAGTTACTCGGACTTGTCTTAATCACTACTTAATGTATACCTACATTATGTACATTATATAGTTGCAGTGACTCCGCTGGGAGCATGAGGCTTACGGCAAATGGAGGAATAAGGTTAAGAAGGTTACGGTCACCGCAACTGTACTGACTAGTGTACTGTACTAGTGTAGGCTTCTAAACTTCACACAAACTGAGGTGAAGGCCTCATTACTCATTGCAGGGTTTGTCCCCAGGACAATTGTAAGCCTTGCGACCTCGTGTAGCAACCAATAAAATTATTTGCTCTTTTACGCGTTCTGCAATTCTGGTACATTGTGGATGTGCTATGTTGTGGTTCCATGGGTCACAGATTGCAGAGTACACTAACTCATGTAACTGGTAAGGATAGCTAAATGTGTATCCGTTCACGTGCCAAACTAATGTGTCTCTAATGTGGATAAATAGGTTTGCGGAGACACCATGTAAATTCTCTTTTGTGAGTAAGTGTGGTTCTGAAAAGAACCGGAGGAACTCGACGTTCGAGCAGAGTATACTGTTCGAAACGTCGAGTTCCTCTGGTTCTTTTCAGAACCACACTTACTCACAAAAGAGAATTTACATGGTGTCTCCGCAAACCTATTTATCCTGCTATTCTCACCATGCAAACCTTCAAATCTCATGTGTCTCTAAATGTTGCAAACTGCTTTAATACTCACTAAAATTACCAAAATGCAAATCTTAAAATTAAGTGGGCCTGACGTTTCGATCCTAGCAGGACCTTTCTCAAAGGCAGAGTGACAAGGACAAAACAGATACATGTACACGAAGGAAGGGGGAAGAGAGTGAATAGGACACGGATGAGAAACAAAGGACAAAGGGAGGGAGAGATCAAAGGGAAGGGCAAGGAGTAGGGTAGGGATTAGTGAGAAGGGTGGGGGGGGGGAAGATCAAAGAGAAGTGTGGAGGAGTGAACACAAACGAAGGATTATCAGAAAGCTGCATGGTGTCTCTAATGTGTACATTGTCCTTTTAGTTACTTTTAGGCCTTTTTGGGTGTTGGCTGAATAATTCATGCCCTGGTTTCCGTTCTGTCCCGCTCTTTTTACCCGCAGAGTCATGACCACCAAGCCCCTCCACCATTGCACTCCGCTCCTGGAGAGCGTCCCCATGAGCAAAGTGGCCGGCCGTAAAGTCTTCATCAAGTGTGAGAACCTGCAACCCTCCTCCTCCTTCAAGATCCGGGGCATCGGAAACAGGATCCAAAAGGTGGGAGCAGAGGACGTTACAATCAGAGTTTATACGCGGGCCGGCCGCTTGTGTCGGCAGAGGGCTCAGCGATTGAAGGAGGCAGTACACGTGTACATCATTTTTATCTTGGGCCAGTCTTACCAGGGCTCAAATTTCAGAAAAAAAATGTACTAGACATCAGGTCTAGTAACTGGAGACTCTTACTGGACCTGAACTATTTCTTTCTACAAGACCTGTGCCATAAATAAGAAAAGACAAACATATTTTGCACGCAGTGAAAGGAATACCATGAGAAAATGCTGTTTACTTGTACAGCTCAAAGTCAAAGTTATATTTGAGTGACATTTGAGTGACATGGTGCAAGAAAGAATCTTCACTACACAGCTGGTCCAGTGCAGTCACACTCGGCACTAGACCGACGCTGATATCACTAGACTCGGTCCACGGTCTAGTGCAGTGGATATTTCGAGCCCTGCTTACTCTCTCTGTTTTGTTGTACAGTTGATGGTGGCCTCCCGGCTCTAGTCTTGGCTAGACTAGTTGACTATGGGAGGTCACCATCTAAGGGCTGGCTACATGTAGCTCAGATAGTTGGAGCACCGGTAGGTACTCAAAACCAGAGGTCTGGTTCAGTCAAATTTTTCTTTGCCATTTGTTCTAGTTTTTAATTTCCTGACCTTATTTTATTCATGACATATCATAAAATTTTGTGGGCCTGACGTTTCGATCCTAGCAGGACCTTTCTCACTCTACCTTTGAGAAAGGTCCTGCTAGGATCGAAACTTCAGGCCCACTAAATTTTATGATTTACATTTTGGTAATTTTAGTCAGTAAGCAGATTGCAACATTTTTGTATATCACTTTATTCATGACACTTCATGAAAAAACAAAATGACCACACTGGACCAACAGTCCAGAGATTTCTTCTTTCTCAGAGCGGAATCAATTCAGGAAGGTCTTATGCTGAGTATTACCCATGTGAAAATTGTGATGCCTAGGTAGTAATTGTTACAATCTTTCAATTCTTAAGTTCACTTGAAGTCTTGATTATTCTTGACTTTTAGGCTGTGAAATCTGGAGGAAATCACATCATCTGCTCCTCGGGTAAGTTCAAGGCTCCAAATATTTAGAGCGCCTGATGTTTCAATCCTAACAGGTCCCCTGTCTCAAAGGATTTCCGAGTATTATTATTTTGTTTAATTAGCAAATGAGAGGAAATTTAACTGGGACAAACCCCATCCCAGGGTTTTTATAATTTTTACAGAGAAATAGTGTCCCCGGGACATTCCAAATGGGTCCAATGTTAGTGGTTGGGGGGGGGGGATTCGCCCTTTAACCCTAACCAGCATTGAAACCACAATTAACCACACATGGTTTTTCCTGTGGGAGGATAAGGGCCATACACCACGACATACCACAGCATGGTTTTTGTGGTGTCCTGTGGTATGTGAGCCTACACCCCTGTGGGCACTGTGGTAAATTGTGGTATACAGTGTGTGTCCTATGCGGGAGCTGCAAAGTATTAGGTAGTGTGAAAAGGGCTATATGTATGTTAGACCAGAGATGTGGGTTCATTTGGCAGCAAATATCGTGTGTGCTGTAACTGCTGTTGTTGTTTGTGTCTTCATCAGGAGGCAATGCCGGCTTTGCTGCTGCCTACGCAGCCAGACAAATGGGCCTGCCCGCCACCATCGTCATCCCAGAGAGCACTCCTGAATTTGTTGCCGATGGCTTGCGCGATGAGGGAGCCAACGTCCTCGTTCGTGGCAAGGTGATCCAGAGAATAATGTTTATGCATATTCATGTATGTTCCATACTGTGACGTTGGCCAATCAGAGTAAAGAGTGCTCATGAATAGGCATAACATCAGCAGGAACGACATCCAGGAAGAATGCCATTGCCATGTGAATATATAGATGAAAATGACCATCCTTTTTGTCTCCTCTCGGTCTGTCAGGTCTGGGACCATGCCAATGATTACGCATTGCAGTTGGCTGGAGAGATGGACGGCTCCATTGTCATCCATCCATTTGATCACCCAGATACCTGGTGAGGCTCTGCAGTTCTCACGTCTGTCCTTGTAAATTGCCATTTTTTTATAAGAGGGTTTTTTGGGGGTAGATATTTAGGATAATTGGTGATATTTTTTCTTCAGGATATCACTGAGTTTGCCATGACATCTTGTAACACTTCTCTTTCGAGAAGGAGTGTTTCTCTGAAAAGGGCCGGTAACTCAATGTTTCAGGTAGTGTGTACTCCGTTTTGAAAAATGTCAAAGAGAACTTTGACTGGACTGGGACTTGAATCTGAGACCTCTGGTTTTGTGTAGCAGCCCTTAGATGGTGGCCTTCCCAAATTGTCAACATGGGGCACCAGTCGGAAGCAATTCAACCATTACTGTAACTGCCGTAAATCTCCAGGGATCATGTCCCTGTTTCCATTCATATGAAAACAACCATTTGTTGTAAACCTGGCTACAGCAGTTCCGGAATCACACAAAGTAGATGCAGCTTTTTAAATTTAAATAAAAGCAGGAAAAAAAATTAAAAAAAAATTAAGCTGATTGATTTATGTGACCAACAATCCTGTTCTCTTCACGAGCTCTGACAGTCTACTTTTCCCGATTCACTTTGTAGGGAAGGCCACAGCACCGTCATCACAGAGTGTGCCAGTCAGATGCCCTCCAAGCCGGATGTTGTCCTTGTGTGCGTAGGAGGCGGGGGACTGCTCTGCGGCGTGGTGCAAGGGATGCAGAAGGCCGGCTGGCGGGATGTGCCCATCGTCGCCATGGAAACGAGAGGCGCCGACAGCTACAATGCGGCGGTCAAGGCCGGCGAGTTGGTCACTCTACCGGACATCACGAGGTATTGCATAATTGTTAACCACTTTGCACCGGGATCTCCGAATCTGGGCGCCACTATTGTCAAAGTTTTAAACGAAGACTCTTTTCAGCCTACTTCAAATCTATATGCAGCATGACAAAAGCCACACAGACATACGATTGTGCCAGGTTTGACTCGCTTGTACACACAGTGTACTCTTATTGTTTTACAGGAATTGTTCCAGATTGTTTGAAGATTAAAAAATAGCCAAGAAAACTTTGAACGGACTGAGGCCTGATTCCGACACCTCTGATATTGCGTACTGGCGCTCCGGATTGTTTGGAAAATCAAACAAATTAAGGAAAAACTGACTGGGAACTTTTGAAAAATGGAAACAAACAAATCTCATCTGGGACTAATCCTGAGACCTCTGGTTTTGCATACCGGTACTCTTACCATCTGAGCTATCCAGCCCTTAGATAGTGGCCTTCCCAAATAGTCAACTTTGCCTGTGTTTTGAAAATGGCACTTGATTTATAATCCCCCCTCACTTTTGCCTTCTTGTAGCCAAGCCAAGTGTCTGGGTTCTCTGACTGTTTGCCAAAGGAGTCTGGACTACTACAAGGAGCACCCCATCCTCTCCGTCGTCATTGACGACCGGGAAGCTGTCACGAGCTGCCTGCAGTTCTTAGGTAGGGCACACAGGATTTTTCCTGTCTATTCAAATATCAAAATTTGGAGGGCCTGACGTTTCGATCCTAGCAGGACCTTTCTCAGTCAGAAAGCCTTTGAGAAAGGTCCTGCTTGGATCGAAATGTCATGATCGAAAAGGCCCTCCAAATTTTGATATTCGCCTTTTGGTCATTTTAGTCAGTAATCAGCTTGCAACATTTTTGCATATTACTTTTGTCTACTAACATGATATTAAGAAAATGAATATATCGGGATTTGAACCCTTACACTTCTTGTTGGGCATACAAGCTAAGCGTATGTTGTTTATGATACATTGAACCAGAGGTCTCAGGTTATAATCCTGGTCCACTCAGATTTTCATTGATATTTTGATAAATATCTTGAAAATTCCCATTCAGTTTTCCTTTATTATTTTTGTTTTAAACAGAAAAAGGCAAAACTGACTGGGATTTTTTGATTTTTTTTTTCTAATTGGCAAAGAAAAACTTAGACTGGACCGGGACTTGAACCTGCGACCTCTGGTTTTGTGTACCAGCGCTCTTTCCAACCGAGCTATCCAGCCCATAGATGGCTGTCCAAGTCTGGACGTACGATGTCTGATTTGGTTATTTTTGTTTTTCTTGTTGTGTGAAGATGATCACCGGATGCTGGTGGAGCTGGCCTGCGGGGCGGCCCTAGCCGGTGTCTATGGCAACAGCCTCGGAGAGCTCCAAGCCCAGGGGAAGCTGTCGTCCAGCATCCAGTCAGTCCTGGTGGTCGTGTGCGGTGGCAAGTCCATCACTCTCCAGCGACTCCTGGAATACAAAGAATCCTTCAGTGTCTGACGCGGCCACTGTACTAGGCCTAGTCACGATCGGGTTTTTTTCAGGTATCCAAATTTTTAAAACCATCTTGGACCCAGACACCCGGGATTAAATGTAAAACACAAGAAATGAAGAACCCGGAATTGCGTTGCATTAACAGAATAGAACAATTTATTGTCATATGTATATCAAATACATTGAAACTTTTCCTGGCCTTGCGAGCAATCACACAAAAATCCACAACAATCAATAAAAAGCAACCAAATCAACTAGCCCCTTACAATAATCTAGCACAACTTGCACAATTAGTACACTAACCTTACAGTAAAAATTCTACGACATTATGCCCGCTGGTTAGTGGTTACTATCGGGACATCCCGCCAGGCATGCTCAAGAAAATTACAGGTCATTGACCACTCAAAAGACACTTCCAAAACACCCTGATGGTCTAAAGGGGATATCAATATTCAAAAGAATCCGTGTTTCACAAGGTGATCGGGTAATGAAATCCATGAAATGGAACCGGGTACCTGAAACCCGACCGAGGGTAATGGGTACCCGGTTCCATTTTGTACGTCTGCCAAGGTTTTCACTGTACGATTTCACCAAGCTCATTGTAACTTACGATCAATCGCAAGTTGATTTATATGCGATGTGCAGAAACCACGTGGCCTATCACAACCTAGAACGGGTTATCAATTGTAAGCTTAGTTACAATGCATCATAAGGCTTTGTGAAATCCGTCCCTGGTAAAACCTTTTTCCACTTTGACCAAGTATTTAGGATAAGGCTGAACTCTTTTTCTTTCAGAATATGATAAAGAATAATGATTGAATTATACGACAGATGCTTTGATTCTATTTTATGTCAAGTATTTGAATTGATGGAGACAGGGTTGAACTGCTTTTTAAAGGGTCGTGGCAAACCTTCTAGGTGGAGGTAATATTTATTTGTGAGAGTTGATGATAATATTTATCATGTGATAGTTTACAAAGATATATGAGTAAATCTATTAATGATGATAATTTTTATATAATGTGTGATGAGATGCATTGGAATTTTTCCTTCAGTGGTTTGGAATATTTATTGCACCATGGGATTTTATAACATTGAGAAATAAATCTAATTCATATAGGAAATAACATTAACCACAGACCAGCAATTTTTTCCCATGATTTCCTTTAATCTTTGAGAAATGTCAAAGAAAACTTTGACTGGACAGGGACTTGAACCCGATACCTCTGGTTTTGCATACCAGAGCTCTTGCCAACTGAGTTATCCAGCCCTTAGATGGTGGCCTTTCCTACTATAGTCAACTAGTCTTTGCCGGGTTGGGGCACCAGTCAGAAGCAATTCAACCATTAACATTAACTGCCGTATATCTCCAGGGATCACGCCCACGCTTTCATTCAGATGTAAACAACCAATTGTTGTAAACCTGGCTACAGCAGCTCGGGGATCACACACAGTGGATGCAGCTTTTTGATTAAATGGAAGTGAAACAAATAATGAAAAAAAATGTCTGTGGGATTTGTTTTTTCAAACGTTCAGGTTTTCCTTTATTTGTTTGACTCCATTAAATTAAAAAAAATCTTGAAACAATTTTAATTATTAAAAAATAAAAAATAAACATAGAGGGGACATGCTTGTATAAACTCTTTCACTCACCCTTAGAAAAAATATTTTACTAACGTGTTCACTTCATGTTCCATTCACAGCTTTTGTGTTTGAGTTGAAGAAATAAATTATTTGCTTGCCATTTGCTTGGAAGATGCGCCGAAGAGTGTCAGTTGGACTGGGTATCCCCTTCAGGTTCTGCTCAGACGCGGCAGGAAATTACATTGCATTTATGAAGTTGCTACAAGTTTGAAACCTCAACAATTAGGAGGGCCTGATGTTTCGATCCGAGCAGGACCTTTCTCAAAGGCAGAATTTTTCGGTACACTTGCAGACTTTGCATTTGTTCGTCCCTTTTCTTTGCTTCTGCCTAGATCTTTCTGGGATCATTCCAAGCAATTAAAACAGTAAAGAAATGAGCGAATGAATAAGTCAATAAAATACATAGTGATCAGACAAAAAATAAAATAAAAATTACACAAGGACTGAAAGGGGGAGGAAAAAGGGCTACCGAAGTAGGGCTAATGTATTGACTCCTATAGTATTTTTGAGAGCACCAGAAAATAGTCTTATTGTAGAACAGCTCTATTGAAAAAAAAGCAAGGTTAACCCCGTGCGACTTTTTGTAATGTGCAGAAATGCTTACTGACTAAAATTACCAAAATGCAAATATCAAAAAATAAGAAGGCCTAGCAGGACCTTTTTCAAAGGCAGGCTTTCTCAAATTTTGGCCCCCCCCCCCTCAGACATCCGGACCAGGGGGTTTCAGTGAGTATACTGTTTCCTTCCAAGTTCTAGGTTTTATTTGTCTTCCAAAACATCAAATAACTGCATGAATCAAACCACACAAAACTTTTGACTTCATAACGTTGAAATGAGACCCAAGAAGTCAAATTAGTCTGTGGAGTTATTGGTTTATTTGGTGTGCATTATAAAAGCGTCACAATTTCACCAAATTCAACACGCAAAATGGAAGGATGACTCTTTACCAAATAAATTTGAATGGTACGATTTCAATTCAAGGTACTATCAGGATGCCTAATTCCTTTCAATCTTTTGTCAAGGGAGATTTGGACGACACTGAACATGCTTTTTGAATTATAAACAGCTTGAGTACAGAGGGCAGTCGATGACATCTGTCATTTATATGTTCTTTGAATTAAATGGTAATATTAAAATTGATCTTATTCTTATCATTTCCACTTGGGCATGATAGACCCAATGTCATATAACTATCATGCAAATGCCATGAACTATTTTGAATTTTTTTGTTAATTGTCCACAACAATTTATCAATCAGCACACACAGACAGTGTCACGGAACTTTGCTGCTTTTGATAAACCGACATTTATTGTTTCTCCACAAGTATTATTGTAGACTTTCAGTACAAAATATACAAAAAAATACAAAATATGAAAAGGCAACTCAAGCTTACAAACGGTATTATTTGGAAATAAGGCACTGGGAACTAGCAAATATATACAAATATACCATAAGTACCAGAAAACCTCTGTTTATCAAATGCTTTATACAAAAATCCTTTGTTTTTGCTGAAAGATTAGTGATGAAAGACAAAACTCTGCTCCATATACAAATTGAATTGCATCCGTTAAAAAGAGACGAGAAACCTCATAAATAAACATTGATCGTCTACCTTAACTCCAATTTCTTAACGAGTCTACCGGTAGTTAGATTTGCATTTCAAAGGAATGCATTGCTTTTGCTGGAGACAGTCACAAGACTTAACCATTCTAGCTGTGATTACAGTATATGTTCTGTAAATGGAAAACTGTGAAGAGTACGGTACATTAATTCAATGAGGTTTTGCCCTTGCTCGACGTGATAAACACTTGGCTCAGTGCTTTGCCCGGGGCCTGTTAAAAATATTTCAGGCAGCTCAGGTGGGATTCAAACCCGTGACTCTCGAATTCTAGTATGGATGTCTTGTCCTAGAATTCGGGAGTTGCGGGTTCGAATCCTGCCCGAGCTGCCTGAACTGTTTTTAACAGGCACCGGGCAAAGCACCGAGCATCCAGTGTTTATCACGTCGAGCAAGGGCAAAACCTCATTGAATTACATTCTCCTTGACGCAAACATTATATCTATGTGAAGACATTGTCAAGTTAAAGGTATGTGTACATAAACTCAAGACAAAGAATATACCACTGTTACCACATTTCAATCCTTAACTCACTTTCCCAACATTCTTCACAGTGATAACGGCTGTGAGTTTAGATCATGATTCCTTTACTTTCCCCAGAAAGATTAAGAAAAATGGATAATGCTTTTATAATTAAATATCAAATAACTGAGTCCACCTAAACTTTTGTTAAATAAGTTACTATTACCACCACTCGTATACTCATGACTACTTTTAAATGGAAAATTAGGATTCAAGGTATTTCAGCTTCAGGATATTTCATAACTAGTACAACATTTATGAATGAAAAAATATGAAACTTAAGTCTTTTTTTGCAACACAATTCTGAGTGCTTGCAGAGAAAAACACATTATTTTAGTCTATTTCGTGAAAGAAAACAAATTCAAAATTGGACAAACGAAATCTTGATTGAGCAGCCAAACACATTCATAACATCACATGAATCTCCATAGCATTGTATTTTTTTGCAACTTACCACACACACACACACTTGCACAAATCTAACATGTGCTTGCATTGAGATGCCCTTACCCTGTATCCAATAAAACATGAAACGACACCAATTTCAGCTTGGAAAAACGGTATGGTATTTCATATACCTCCATGTCATGTGACTGCCTGCAAGTCACTGGATTGGCCGGTTGACCTCGGAATTGACTGGCCCGGAAGAAACGCCATCATGTTGTTGGAAGACCTCAGTTTCTTCATCCTGTACGAAAAAAAACCCAAAAACGTCAGCTAACAATAGGCTGGGCCAGAGGGGCCCACTTTATTAGAGACATTTCTTTCAAACAAATAAAGGAATTTGAGAAAGGTCCTCCTAGGATCGAAACGTCAGGCCCACTAAATTTTGAGATTTGCATTTTGGTAAGTTTAGTCAGTAAGCAGTTTGCAACATTTTTGTATATCAAATAAAGGAATAAACAAACTGGCAACTTTTGAACAATTTAAAAAAAAAAATGGCAAAGAAAACTTTGAGTGGACCGAGACTTGAACGCAAGACCTCTGGTCCTTTGAAAAAGGTTCTGCTTGGATCCAAACATCACGCCCCCCCCCCACAAGCAATTTTTTTGTATTACCAAAACAGACTGGTGCAAATGACTCACCGATTAGAGTTAGATTGGCCCCAGTCCTGAGTTTCACAAATCATGAATAGCACATCCACTGATCCATAGCATACCAAACTCCTGTACTAAGCTAATTCTACCTCACTATTACCTCCATTCGGACTCATGTGACTCCTCATTTCGGTAATGGCTCATTAGAATCCCCATCAAACTTCACTTCGCTCGTTTAATTGGGGAATTATCTGTTGCCATCTCAGACTCGCAGAGTTCCGGGGGAAAGTGCACGTGCTAGTACGTGTTCTTACCTCAGATCAGAAACTTTCTGCTGCCAGATCTGGAGTTCTCTTTCAAGTCTGCGATGATACTCCTGCTCAAGGCGGAGTTCGTTGGCCAGATGGAGGGAGGAACTCATGCACACCTTAAGGTGCTCAATGTAGTTCAGTGCTGCCAGTGAAAAAAATTGGATATTGGTTACTTTGTGTGATCCCCCGAACTGCTATAGCCAGGTTTACAACAGTTGGTTGGTTTGCATCTGAATGAAAGGGGGGGTGTGATCCCTGGAGATATAAACAAGTTAAAGGTTGAATTGCTTCTCACTGGCATCCTTACTCCGGCAAAGACTAGTTGACTATTTGGGAAGGTCGCCATCTAAGGGCTGGAAAGCTCAGATAGTAAGAGCATTGGTACGCCAAACCGAGGATCTCTCATTCAAGTGCTGGTCCAGTCATAGGTGGGAGGGTCGGTGGGTGGGTGGGTTTTTAGGTGGATGGGTGGGTGGGTAGGTTGGTTGATTTGTTGTCACCTCTTTGTGAAAAGCTTTGCGTTTTAAACGAGCAACACATTTTTAATTTCTTTAAAAACATCGCACGCACAATTAACCAAACTCCAAATATTAAAAACTTAACCATAAAGAAAGGTGTTAATAGGTTAAAAGGCATCCTTCAATATACGAACGGCTGTAGGGAAAAAACCCAAGAGAGTGTGATTAGAACACAACATTATAGACGGGGAACGACAGTTTGACCTCATGCTTTGGAAAAGATCATGCAACTTGGGGGTTAAAGAAAACTCATCCCATGATGCTTACTATGTTTAAGGATAACATTTCTCGAGAATGGCGTCCGTCCTTCCATATCTTGGAGTCCGGGCACCAGCACTCTCAGATTGGTGTACTGCTGCTGCAAGTCTTGGCGACGTTTCTTCTCCGTCAATTTCTTGCCGTCCTTCCGAACTTTGACCTGAGTCGGTGTGTCAGCAGAATAAAAACAAAACATTATTATTATTATTTTTTTTTTTCAAAAGTTCCCAGTCAGTTTTTCTATTTGCCGGACGTTAATTTTAAAAAGCTGCTTCCAATTCTTGCTCACACCCTTCGTTATAACACATACCTTTAATTTTCCGTAGAATTCCTCGTCGTGATAGTTGTCGGGAGATAACTGGGAGTCTTTGTCACTGCTGGAGGAAGAGTACTGATCATCGGTTCCCGTAGACGGACTGAGGCACAGGCCCCTGTTATTGTTGCTGTCACTGCACGTAGTCGGTTTGGGGCCCCCCGCACCGCGTACGCTACACCACTCTGAGACGGTGGGGCCGGCGGACAGGACCCCCGACAACGACAACGGGTCCATCATTCGCGTCCTGGTGAGGCACGGAGTCCTCTCTGGTCATCTTAAAGGAAGGCCCCGGCACTTGGGAGGTTATCGTCTAGGCGAGTGATTCCGCCTGATTGAGGCTGCGATCATCCATGCCTCATTGCCAGTCAGCAACGTCGAAGAAGACTGTTAAGGAGATGCAAACGGACAAATGAATCATTGTTTAAATGATTAAATTTTTTGGGGAAAATGATCAAACAAAATTTGAAAATCTGACTAGGAAGTAGGAAGTAGGAAGGTTTGAAAATTTTGTAAAAATGGCAAAGAAAACTTTGACTGCGGGACTCATGACCTCTGATATTCCAGTAATCAGTATTTGACAGTTACAGTTTTCACCTTGTGTGAATAGTACGGTAGTACGGTATTGGTAAGGTTATTCAAGGCCATAAGATTTCCGAGGCCGATTTCGAAGTGGCGGTGACCCTCACAGCTCACGCTCACTTGGCTGAGTTGTACTGTGTAGGTTACCATGCCTCAGGTAACAGTCATCGATATAAAGAAATCGCTACCACTGGGTCAGGTTGGAACTTGGAGTTCATATGAAAAATTATATCATAATATATTATATGTATTGACTGTAGCCCTTGTTTGAAAAAGGAGTAACTAGTATTATGTAAAAAGTTTCAAAGTTGAAATGAACTTTAGAAGAACTTCAAAATCAAAGTTCAAGAACTTGAAGAAGTGTTGCATTTTTTGACTGAAACTTCAGTTACAATACTACTACTGTACTAGTAGTAGTACTAGTATCGTGGGAACCCCCGTTTTCGACGCTACACGTTTTCGACGCTTAGCCTTCTAACTCACATCGCACTATGAAAACAACTCCGTATAACGATCTCAGACTTCATATCTTACAGTTGGTTTCCTGCTCTTGTCCGTCACCGAAAATGTGGAAATTTAAGGCTTTTCCAGTAGGCCAAACTCGTGTTATTCAAAAAGTTGCTCTTTAGGGGTCTATTTTCCTAGGTACAAAATTGGCAGTTGCTTCGAAGCTCCAGTTTTTTTTATTGTTGGTCCTAAAAAAAATCTGAGTGTACCATAACAAACCCCAACATCCGTAGAAAAAAAATATATCACGCAACTTGAGGCAGTCCGTTCTGGGTAAAAACTATGGAGGCTACTATAGGGCGTCTCGCTTATATAATTTTTTAAATATTTTTTTTTATTATTCTTTAAAGACAAAAAGTAACATGGCCTAATAGGCTTTTTAAAAAAATGAAAAAAATAAAAGAGCAGCTAGAGAAAGTACCAAGAAGGAGGAAATGTGTCTCTTGCGTGAAATTTGGAAAGGTTATAACTGAAGAAGCAGTGAGAAAGAGGATTGTGGAGTTTTTTTTAAACGTCACAAAAGAAGACATCAACAAGACCAATACGTTTTAAGCATAAATTATGAATGATTTGAGGAAAGTGTTAGAAGCAGTGTGGAAAAACAAAAACAAAGATGAACACAAAAAAACATACAGGGAAGAATTTAATAGTGCCACACAGCATTTTGAGTTGATTTAAGAATTTATTTTGCGTTTGGCTGCACTGGGACACCTTACTAAACACCACTGACGAAAATAGGTGACGATGCTTACTGCGCGGTGCGCCGCGAACGTCAACAAAACCGGGTAATCTTACGGAAGTGACAGGCTTGATCAACCTTCTCTATGATTATTCTAATAGTCTGTGGTGTGGACAAAGTGACTGAGACCTCTTTTAGTGTGATACTATCGTCCACATTGTTCAGTTTGAAGAAAAGTCCTTATATCGTCGAAAACCGGTTATTGGAGGATACTAGTACTAGCCTAGTGAGTACTACAACTTACAAGTTACAACTAGTTACACCACCATAGAGCTACACTACAGTACAGTACAGTATAAACATCTGATTCTGAGGTTAAACAAAGAAAGCCGGTTTTGGGCCAAGTTCCTCTGAAACTTTGAAATTGAAAGTCTTGAACAACTACAACTAGTACAACTACAACTAAGTGCTGAACTAGTGTAGTGAACTAAACAAAGTCTGCGACTTGATTGTTTTAAAGTTTCCACCGCAACAAGTTCGGTGACCGCAGCCAGAGTAACTGGCTGGCCCCCACGTGGAACAGGCCACCTACCTCGATCCTACGCTCAATCTGAGGACACGCTCAGGCAGTTGTTGATGTTTTGACCGACGACAGGACAGCTTTTCGATAAGGAAGTTATGTCATCAATTAATAACAATGAAGTGACCTGCCCGCGGTTAAGTTCCACTTGTGGCGTGCTTGCGTCATTGTTATGAGCGCAATGCACCCTGGGTACAGCAGTAGGAAGCGCTATTTATCCGGTAACAAGAAAGTGGCGTTTGACGACTGACCCGTACAGACTCGCCGCAAATTGCTATACTGAGTGTGCTAGCCGGCTATATAGCCAAATTGAGCGCTAAGATGTGCATTGCAACACTCGTGTTCTATTTATAGTAGCAAATGTAAGCAATATAAATCGAAGCGGCATACGCGACGACGATAAACATCGCGAAGGAATCTGCAAGTGCAAAAGTAAGTCTTGTGCCATTTCAGTGTATCGATGTTCCCTCATTAACTAGAACCAAACTCTTGAAGCCTTACTGCTTTTCTTGAATTTGTTGATGATTGAGGGAATCCTTAGGATTGACCCAGATCGGTTGCATGTTTGGGAGTGGAATTTGCGTATCGTAATTCGTATTCGTTGTTCACAACACAACACTCTTTCAATGCATCTCTTGTCTTGAAATATCCGGTTGGACTGATCACCTCTATCCACGGCCTGATGTTGTCTTTATTCCTTACTGCCTTGGTTTAGGACATTTCATTGTGTGCCCGGTCTTTCAAATTATTTTACAAACGATGCTTCAGTTATTTAATCATCATTCAATAATTGCTTGTCAGTACACAGTGACACAGTCTGCCGAGCATTGCTTGGACCCTTACACTCCAGTTACAAATACTATATCGCCCTTTCTATAATTTTTGAAGGATTTTGAAGGACCCCCCTCATTTTTTTGTAAGGGTCCAAGTTACTCGGACTAGTCTGTACTGTAGACTATTTTGTTGGAAATCTCAAGCTCTTTCCAATCTTCTTATTCCTCCATGTTCCAATGGAAAAAATAAATAAACAGGATATAAGCATTTTGAATTTTTCATGATTTTGCCTACTGTAGTGTAGGGACTGTAGGCTATGGTCAGTCCGAGTAACTTGGACTTGGAGTTGGGCCCTTTGGCTTTACATACAAATTAAAATTGCCCTTTTTTGGAACAATTTTATAAAAAAAATTAGAGGGTCGGACGATCGCCCGAATCCCTCAAAATTTATTAACAAGGGCGATTGTAAGGGTCCAAGTTACTCGGACTAAAACTATGCACGGTAGCTTTAGAAGGTTTGCGCATGATGATGAAGGTTGATGTTATTAATATTATTATTAAATATATTATTGATTTATTATTGATTATGTTATTATATTAATTTATTATTGATTATGTTATTATATTAATTTATTATTGATTATGTTATGATATTAATTTATTATTGATTATGCTATTATATTAATTTATTATTAATGATAGTATTTAGCCTTTACTGTACTTTAGCCTTAGGCTGATGACAATTGACATTAATGATCGTGAGGATTATATCCATTCTGAAGAAAAGGGGTTGATATAAATAAATGGCTTGATATTGATAACCTGAGTATTCTCATGCCTTCATGGGTTCAAAGCAAGTACACAAAAACATATTTTGAATTATAAAATTATATGTAGAGCTTTATATATATATTTCCACAAGGGGTAACTAATCAAAAGGAAAGATGTTAGTTTAATAATACCGTACACCATATTGGTGGTAAAATGGGCAAGATTTTAGTTGAATACCCTCACCGTAAAGGGATGAAAAGAAATGAAATTCTGGATAAACCACCTATTCATTTCTTTAATGTAGAAACAAAATGATGTCTTTATTTGTCTGGCAGCCGAAAAAATGGACTTACAGTTTTCCCCCAAAATTGTGATTTTGTAATGCGTATGTGTGGCACGTACATGTACATGTACATATGTAGCAATATGCTATACATAGTGCATGTTTTGTACACAGCTGTGTGCTGGCAATGCTGACCATCCTCATGATTTTGGTGAATACTATGTCCAAGTGCTTGTGCCAGACAATGTCGTTTTTCTAGATAATAATAGGTGGTCTATTGTGGATGCAGGATTTTTTCCACCTACATGTATTTATGATGTTGTGAGGGTATTAAACCGAAATTCTGAAAAAAAACCTAAAGCTGCAATGTTGACAAAAGTTCATTCTGGCATAACCCCTTTCCGAAAAAAAAAATTGATTGAAATTTCCCCCCAGATCATGATTTTGTGACGACAGTGGGTGTGTTGCTCTGTGCAAAATACACACTTCACTGTTCCTACATATGTGCCACACATACCGGTACACTGTAAAGCATGATTTTGGGGAAAACTACATGTAAGTTCATTAGAATATTGTCTATCAATAATTTAGGGTTGTTTTCATCCTTATGGTTTAAGTATTAAACTGAAATCTGTCCAATTTAGTAAAAAACTTTACAAATGTCCTTGGACTTGGAGTCAATTTTTCCTTGAATACAAGTTGGCCGTACGAAGTACATGTACCAAATGAAATACTTGCAAATTTTAAAGGACAGATTTTCACGCTGAAGCAGCTCTATGAAAATATAAACCAAAACAGGCTGAACCCATAGGGTTTGTGCAGTGTGCAGGGAATGTGAAGCATTGCCATAGGCCTACAGTATATGGAAATCTTTCCTTGTATGCTAATGTATATAACTCACTTGCACTAGATCTGTGATGACTAAAATAATGATTGACTTATACAAAGTCCACCCTGGGAGTTCCAGATGCAGTGAACCTGTGTTCGTCTAATGCTGCTAAGCCTTCATACGTGACGTGCACAATGTGCACATTGACTGAGGCCAGTTGTCATACAGCAGTGCACTCCGCACCTTGAGTCGAATGCAGTGCAGCTCTGCACGGAGGTGGCAGTGATTGAATGCAACAGACACTCACTGGATCAACTGATTACTCGTCTAATACTTACATCCTGTCCCTTTCCTCTGATCTTGACTTGTCTTCTCCCTAGATACTTAAAGGCGTGTACATGTAGGTTATCTGCGTACTACGGTACATGTACATGTATTGCCAGAAAACCTCCGACTGTTCTTGTCTAACTGACTTCACTCTTCTCTTTCGCTTCATCCAGGCTTACAAATCTGTTCAAGTCAGCATAAGTATAACGGTCGCCCAACCCTCCGAACCAACCATGCAGCAGGCAGCGGCCAAGAACATAAGGGCCTTCAAGACCAAGAGTCTGGATGTCTACTTTGACTTGGACAACTCTGTGTACAAAGCCGTCCAGAATATTGGCACAGGTACGTCTGTCTGTCTGTATCTAGCCTCTTTGCACGGGGCCACTGTCCAGTGCCCATGACCGCCGCACAGAGTTTAGAAAAGAATAGTGTGCCATTTTCAAAACTTGCTCAACAATCAGGAACAAATACCGGGTAGCCTACTTGTGGAATAAATCAGGAAGAGTATATAGGCCTACAGTACAATGTACATGTATGTGCACAAATGAGTCCTACCTGGCACTATCTGATGCCTGTGCGGCTCTTGTCATAATGCCACATTTTTGTTTTGTGGTAGGCTGAAAAGAGTCTTTGTTGAAAACTTGGACAATACTCAATAGTGGTGCCCTGATTCTGTGCAGGGGGCATGGCAACACTGCCGGCACGCCATTCGGAGGTCCCGGCGCGAAGTAGTCAATGCTATTATGGGAACAATTTCTGCGTCTGTGTATCATCATACTGTCTTCATTTTCAATGTCCTGTAAATTCCCCTCGGTTGCATTTTCAGTTTAATCTTTCTGTGCAAGTCATCAGGTACATGAAAGTGGACTTCCTTTTTTTTATTTGCCTGTCTGAAAACTGAAGATGTTAATTTTGAACAGACATTGTTGTCGGTGCCTTATGGAATTCAGGCTTCACTTCCGGGTCCATTTCTTAGGAACTGATTCAATGCCAAGCAGCATAAGACTTGATTGATGAAAATTAGGCTGCTTGCCAAAGTTTAATTCTTGTTTGATAAGCAGACACTAGCTAGATACATGTACATGATGCCCTAAGTAATCCAAGTCACCTGGAAATATATCTGCTTATCGTATTGAACCAAAGAAGACTGTTCATGCTGAGCAGATTCTCACCCTTTCGGAACTGTATGAACTGTGGAGCATTGTCAGAGCCATATTACATGTACTTTGCTTAGAGTATAGTTAGTATACCTGTATGTAGATTGGGCTGTGACAGTTTCCTGAAGACAGACAGAGCGTACTCTTCCAAAATTGTGCCAGAGAGCATTGGGTTAACCAGTTCTTGTCAGAACCATGGGGCCTTTTTGAATCCGCGGCTGTGGCTTAAGCTCTGGCTAAGGCTCAAGCTCTGGCCATGGTTCAGGCTTGGGCTCAGCTTCTGGACCGGGCTCTGGACCAGGCCCTGGACCAGGCCCTTACTAGGGCCGAAGCTCTGGCCATGGTTTAAGCTCTGGCTAAGGCTAAAGTGATGGCTCAGGCTAAGGCTGAATTTCAGTTTCTGGCTCTTGCTCAGGCTCCGGGTTAGTTTCTGACAATCCGCCGCTGAGCGAAGTTGAGCTACTACATGTACCTTGAACCAGATGCTCTATTCTGTGCTGAATAAGAGAATGCAGAAGAAGAAAAAACCCACAAGCTGTGTTTTGAACCATAGATGACAAGGACAAACCCTGAGGCCATAGCTGTGGTTTCAAAAACACTCATAAATTCCACACAGTGTGACCACAGTGCAAAACCACCCTTGGGTTTAATACTTGTATACATTCTGAAAGATCCTTCTGATTGCTCTGTTTTAGGTGCATACGGTGTTGTCTGCGCAGCAGTGCACAAGAAGACCGGAGAGAAGGTGGCCATCAAAAAGATCCCCAATGCCTTTGAGGAGCTGACCACGGCCAAGCGCACCTACCGCGAGCTGAAGATCATGCGGCACTTCCGGCACGAGAACGTGATCGGCATCCGGGAGATCCTGATGCCCCGGGAGCCGCTGAACGACTTCAAGGACGTCTACGTGGTGCTGGACCTGATGGAGAGCGACCTCCACCACATCATCCACTCGCAGCAGTCGGTCAGCACCGAGCACATCCGCTACTTCCTCTACCAGATCCTGCGCGGCCTCAAGTACATCCACTCGGCCAGCGTGGTCCACCGCGACCTCAAGCCCAGCAACCTCCTGGTGAACGAGAACTGCGAGCTGAAGATCGGCGACTTCGGCATGGCGCGGGGACTCTCGGGCAACGCCGACGCCAAGCGGAAGATGTTCATGACCGTCTACGTGGCCACGCGCTGGTACCGCGCCCCGGAGTTGCTCTTCTCCAACGAGGACTACTCCTACGCCGTGGACATGTGGTCGGTGGGCTGCATCTTTGCCGAGATGCTGGGGCGGCGCCAGATCTTTCCGGGCAAGAATCCGATGCACCAGCTGACCCTCATCATCGAGGTGCTGGGCATGCCGCCGGACAGCCTGCTCCGCTCGACGAACAGCGACCAGATCTTCAACTTCTTCCACCGGAACTTTGGCGGGAATCAGTGCGTCACCCTGCGGGAGAAGTACCCCAGCCTGGACGAGGACGGACTGGACCTCCTGTCCAGGATGCTCATGTTCAACCCCGAGGAGAGGATCTCGGTGACCGAGGCTCTCTCCCACCCTTTCCTGGCCAAGTATCACGACCCCGACGACGAGCCCAACTGCTACCCAGCCTTTGACTTTGCCTTTGAGCAGGAGGACCTGAGCAAGCAGCAGATCCGACAGAACGTCGGCAAGATGATCCTTAAGTACCAGAGAACTAAGCTGCCCACGGGGAAGAAATTCTCGGGGCCTGTGGGCGTTGTCAAGCCGTTCCCCACCTCTTCTACCTCTCCTGCTAGCACCGCCGCCCCTGCCGTTTCGATTGCCGCCGGCGCTCCCTCTACCTCCGCCCACGGATCGGCTACAAGAACCCCAGAAATCAAGGCTGTGATAACCAAGTCGGGCACGACTGGGGTGCTCACCAGAGTCCTGCCCCCGAAGCAAACCGAAGCAAAGATCATCCAGGGACCCTGTGCCGACATGAGGTCCGGCCCTAAGGAGGGCATCTTCAAGGTTCCCTCCCTCCCGGCCGAGGAGAAGAAGCTTCAGGCGGCGCCGGAGGCGAAGCCCGCCAAGAACTCGGAGGAGGCGATCCTCAGTGTCGAGGCGGTCGCAGCGCTGTCGGTGGCCAACGACGTGGACATGCGGAGCGCCCCCAGCTCGGCGCAGAGTGGTGCGGTCTCCGTCACCGGAGGGCTTGCCGTGCACGGCGACGCCTCCGGCCTCGCGAGGCTGGCCGCTCCCTCGGGCGGCGCCAACCTTGGTGACGTCGAAATGAGGAGCGCCCGGGGCGAGCAGAAGCCGGGCCTCGCCCAGTCCACCTTCGACCCGCCGGCGGAGAGGCCCCCAGAATCGTCGCTGGATGTCGACATGAAGAGCGCCCGGCGGCAGGAGGAGGGAGCCGGCGGTGCGGGGGACTGCTCCGCGCAGATGGCCGACGAGATCGAGGACCCGCAGAGCGGTGCTGCCAAGCAGCAGGTCACCTTGGAGTGTTCCGGGCAGAAGACCATTTCTGATGACACCAAGAAGCTCATTAAAGCCGTTCTGATGCAGTCGGCTTTGAAGAACAAGACAAGGAAAGGTACAAACTCAAATCTTGCGTCCATATCAAGGGTTTTATCGCCTTTTGGCAATTATAAAGAAAAAACTGACTGCGAGCTTTGAAACACTTTGACCCATGGAACCTTACCATAGCACATCCACAATGTAGAATTTCCAAAATTCATATACTGTTCAAAACTATTGGTTGCTACCTCAGACTCAGAAGGGGAAATCCTGTATACGTATTACACACTGCCAGTCACTGGCTCTTCTTGGCACAATACTCATCTTTGAAGGAGATAATACAGTAAAATATCGCTATAACGAATGCCGATATACCAAACATTCGGCTGTAATGAACATGCCCTTTGGCTCGTGATATTTGGTGGATATGCGGCAGCAACTGCCATAACGGAAGACCGCTATACCGAACAGTTTTCATATATCCCGGGATGTTTGTTATACTTATAGCGACGTTCCACTGTACACAAGGACTCATTGCAAAAATTCAGGTATTGATGGCCATACTCATGTATTTATTCAAGTAATTTGGTCCAGGAGAAAAAAGGTTAATGTGAGTTTTGATATCGTTATCCCGAACAAAAACCCCATAGAGTTGCATGTATATGCAAAAATGTCGCTGACTAAAATTGCTGCTTGCTGACTAAAATTACCAAAATGCATACAGTATATCCTTGACGTTTTGGGATCTAGCAGGACCTTTCTCAAAGGCAGAAGGCTAACAAATAGTATACATAGTTAATTCTTGATGTCATTTGTTGGCCTTTTTGGGTTTTTTTTCAACGGCAGAAGGAGATGACATATTTTTTTATTGCTCTGCCTTTCACAGATTCTGAGTCGGAGAAAGGCGGCGGGAAGATGCCCGTGACAGCCCTGGCCCGCCAGCGCGAACGCGAGCTGAAGCGCCGCCAGAAGCTCCACCGCTCCATGGAGCGGCAGAAGAAGGGCAAGGGCAAAGGGAAGAGGAGCGGCCAGGGCCAGGGCCAGGGCCGGGGCAAGGACGAAGACTCCCACCAGCTCCTGACCGACGAGGATCGGAGCATGCTGGAGAGGTGGAACAAGATGCAGTGCAAGACGATTGCCGGAGAGGGTCCTGGGGCTCCCATTGCCGCCGTGGAAGAGTCCTCCGACAAGGAGACGGGCGCTCCCAGTTGTGGATGTGCCGTCGCCGACGTGCCCCAGTCTGCAGCCGTGGCCGTTTCTCTCCCCGGTGTTCAGCAGTCGGCCAACAACTCCACGATGAATGAGCCGAGCCACGTTCCTGCCGAACCGAATGCGGTGTCCCACCTGCATCGGAGGCGGGAAGCGACGGGCGCCGGCGATGGACCGAACGTCGGAAGAGGATCCGACGCTGCCTCGGCCGTCGCGCAGCAGCAGGCCGCTCCCGCTGCGTCCGGTTTCGACAGCCCCGCCTCCGCGACGCTGTCGGCCTTCCTCGTGGCGTCCCGGCAGCAGCAGCAGGGTGCCTACACCGGCGCCAGCGAGGCACGGTCGCGCCCCGGCTCCTCTGCCGACAGCTTCCCAGCGTCGGCCACACCTCTGTACGGGAAGCCGTCCCCTGCCTGCGGCATCTACACCACCGGCACCTCTGCCGTCTACCCACCATCCACGGCCGGCCTGAGCGATGCCATCACAAGGAGCAAGCAGCCTCCTCGGCCGGATGTGCCCAGCAGCTCGGCAGGTACGGTGAGCGTCTCTCCCTCGAGCGGCGGTGCGGCGGCTCAGCTGCGCAGTCGCTGCCCGCCGCAGCCCGCCGCCGTGTCCCCTTCGGACAAGTCTCTGCGCGGCGGCTCGGACTTCCAGCAGTATCGCTCGAGGCACTACTCGGACCGCGAGACGCCGTCGCCGCCGCACCATGTCCAGCAATCGCCGCCCGGCTACGAAGACGCCATGAAGATTAAAACGGCCGCAGACTGCACCAGCGCACCGGGTGAGTGAAGAATGTGAGGTGTGAAACTGCCTCAGTTACCGGCGGATGTTGCCACAAGAGCTCACCCCTAATGTTGGCTCTTAGTCACAGTCTCATAAAGCACTACCAGCCAGTATTGCAACAGACAGAAGTAGAGTCTTACCGTTTCCCCTCTTTCCATGCAGATAATCACGAGAGGTACCAGTACAAGCCGGCTTTCCCCTACCGGCCTCCTAACAGACGGAGTCTGATGCCTAATTTTGTTTCATAGTTAGTCTCATAAAGCACTACCAGCCAGTATTGCAACAGACAGAAGTAGAGTCTTACCATTTCCCCCTCTTTCCATGCAGATAATCACGAGAGGTACCAGTACAAGCCGGCTTTCCACTACCAGCCTCCTAACAGACGGAGCCCGATGCCGCAAGGCGCGGAGGCCGCCGTCTCCTCCCTGCAGCCGCACCCTCGGGCCGCGCCGTCGCCGCCGGAGCTGGCCCAGGTGATCCAGCAGCTGTCCAAGTCGGCCATGGAGGACAGCCTGCCGCCGGCCCTGCAGGTCACCCCCAAGGGGGACGGCTCAGGCTACGGACTCAGCATGGATCTGGAGGACTGGCTGGGCGGGTCCTTTGGGCCGCCGTCCGGAGCCGGGTACGTTCCTTCAAAGTCTCCTTCATCTCCCGTGCTGCATGCATGTTTATACTAATACGTCGCTATTCAAACGAACATCCCGGGATCCATGAAAATTGTCCGATAGAGCAGTCGTTCCTTATAGCAGTTGCGGCCTCATAGTTTGTACACAAAAATCCAAAAGCCAAAGGGCATGTTCATTCTAATAGCTGAATGTTCAGTATATCGGCGTTCTGTATATCAGGCTTATGATTTCTCCATATGTTTGTGGACATTGTTCATCTACTTCCGCCCATGGTTTTACGTTTAGTCGGGTGCCGTCACCGTTACAGTATCCTGACGTTGTTTTCCATAGGCGTTGTGTACGGCTGTCGGTCTATAGGTTATTTATGTCTGTGGGTCCAGTGGATATTTGGGACTGCCCTCTCGGTGACCTTATTCCATTCCTTCCGTTATCATCCTCACAGCAAGTTGGATTCGGGCCCACTCTCCGCCTCGCTCCTGTCGGATTGGCTGGAGGTGCGCTACATGAATGCGGAGGACATGATCGCCGTGCAGGAGGAACTTGGCCTCACCTCGCCCTTCAACCTCTCGGACATCCCCGGTCTCGGCGATTCGCCCAAGAACAAGGACCGAGATTGACCACGTCGCGCCGGGACCTCCGAATTTGGGGCACCGATTGTGTTGCTTATGTATCCAACCCTCCAAATCCGGGCACCACTGTTGTCCAAGATTTAAGCATAAGCCCTTTTGCGGATCCATGGATCAGGCTGGGGCTCAGGCTTCGTCTCTGTCTGACGAAGACTGAAAATACAGGTTGTGGTTTGACGCCGAATTTAAAGGTTTGTTGGCTTGATAGGTACAGAGTAGTTAAACCAAGCAACTGGGGCCAAATGCTTGTTTCTAAATGCCTGTGAAACTATAGCGGGTGAGAGAAATGTGGCAAAAACCTAAGCCTTCATGTTGTACCACTAAAGCAATAATGTAACATGACAAAAGCCACACAGACGTCCAATTCTGTGAGCTTTAACTTGCTATTTACACAGTGTGCTATTTACACTTTTTGTTCCCGATTATTTTTGAAAATCAAACAAATTAAGGAAACTTAAGGGAACTTTTGAAAAATGGGGGAAAAAAACTTTGTCTTGACTTGGACTTGAAACTGAGACCTCTGGTTTTGTGTACATGCACTCTAACCATCTGAGCTATCCAGTCCTTAGATGGTGGCCTCCCTAATAATCAACTAGTCTTTGCCAGGATGGGGGCGCCAGTTAGAAGCAATTCAACCCATTAACTGCCGTATATCTCCAGGGATCACACCCCTGCTTTCATTCAGATGCAAACAACCAATGGTTGTAAACCTGGCTACTGCAGCTCAGGGATCACACAAAGTGGATGCAGCTTTTTCAATTCAAGTCAAACAAATACAGAAAAAAAGAGACAAATTTTGAAAGAGGCCAACTTTTTTTTCTTCTCTTGTTTAAGGGCTGGATAGCTCGTATAGTAAGAGTGCTGGTACGTAAAACCAGAGGTCTCGGGTTCAAATCCTGGTCCAGTCAAAGTTTTCTTTGCCATTTTTCAATCAATTCAACTCTTATTTATTGTTTATAATCGCATACAGGTGGTGGACATCTCCAGTTGTTCCATTACCGAGGGCTCATGCCAGAAAGAAAGGTTTCCATTGGACATAAAAAATGGGAAATTTTAACCGAAACGATGGTTAAGTTTAAAATCTTACCACCGTTCCCACTTGGACTTTCTGCGTTGGGAAATTTAAAGTTAAGGTTAAAGTAGAAGCTGTCTATTTGCTATGACCATTTAGGTTACAATGTTGACCTCAATAGCCCGTGAAATAGAACCATCAGGAAAGAGTTCGTAGTGCGTACATAATGTGCATGCAGAAGCCTTTGCACAGCTCATTGTCGGGGCTTTATGCAGGCTAATATCTGACCAGATGTTTTTTTTTTTACTGAGTTGGTTTTACCGACCTGCGCGTTTTCACTGGACTAATCGACTCGACTAAAATTACCTGGTCAATTTTACCAACGTCGGTTGGTCGGTTTAATGTAACCATCGGACTCAGTTAAAGTAACCAATAGGAAATTTGACCGGGCCGTTTCCATTGGACTGAAAAGGGGAAAAGTAACCATCGTCTCGGTAAGTTGTACCATGAATCCAGTGGAATCGGCACTTCAATCATTAAAGGTTGTTTTATTTATCTTGTTTAAATATCTTCATTCATGTGTAGTAACTGAGAGGATTAAACCTTTGGATTTCTTGCATTCCTGTGCATTTTAGCTTGCCAAGACACCAGGATGTCTCAATAGAAGTATTATCGATGTTATAATTTATGATGTTTCCGTCGAGGAGAATGTATTTCAACGAGGGTTTGCCCTACTTGACATAATAAGTACAAAGTGCTCCATGCTTTGCACGATTACCTACTGAAACAAAAAATACAGGCTGCTCTGGCGGGATTCGAACCCGCTGACTCCCGCTTTCTTGTGCAGACGTCTTAACCACTTGACCACCAAGCTGTTCGTGGTCCTGTGGCAGATTGGAATAATAATATAGCGGCAGGTACCGCATTGCATATTTTTCAGCAGGCAAATGGCAAAGCACTGAGCACTCAGTGCTTTTTGACGCTGCGTAAATCAAATTAATTAATTAATTAATTAATTAAAACTGTTAAGCAGTTTTTAGAGAACAAGATCGATACGAGACTAGTTGTGAATCGCTGCCACCAGTAGAGGACAAGCCCGCAGTGTAATTACAGTGTCTTTGTATTTCACTGATTTTCCACCTACAAATTTTTCCTCTGTGTAATTGCTTTACACTCAGACAATTACAACAAGCAGACAACCTACTCCGTTATGAATGAAAACCATAGTCAAGTGTACAAAACCACCTCCCAAATAAGTTCACACTTGAAAAGCCTTGTTGAAGTTTCTCATCTATAATACACATTGAATTATGATTTAATTTTTAAATGCAAGACAAAAAAAATGACAAAAAATTGGTAAAGAAAATTTTGATTGGACCGGGTTTTGAACCCGAGACCTCTTGTTTTGCATAGCGGCTCTCTTACCATCTGAGCTATCCAGCCCTTAGATGGTGTCCTCAATAGGTAGTCAACTAGTCTTTGCCAAGGCTAAACAAAATAGTATTCATTTGGAAATTGGCTGTTTGTGTTTGTGATTTTCCGCAGACCTATAAATATTCAACTTCCTCTTTTTTGCACTTTATTCTGGTTCATCTGTCATCGTTTTTGTTTTCCTTTGAAATGGATACACCACAGAAACTGCCTGACAACTTAGTAAAACATCAATCAATGTGCATCGTGTGTATAAAGGTACATGTACGTGGACCATGGACCGACATTTTAGCCCGAGACCTCTGGCTTTTCATACCGAAATGTTACATAAACTGCCTAGTGCCTAGAATGTGATATTTAATAGAGATGTTTCGCACGTTCAGCGGATAGCCAAGTAGCGTATGACGTCATAATTTATGACGTATCCGTTGCACTGACCTATCCGTTCCCTTGCGAAACCTCTCTAATAACTGTTTTAATACCGTTAGAGGTCGAGTCATATAGTATTGAGGGCCCATAATAGACATACACGCACTCGTTTTGAAGTCCTAATTTAACGTCGTATTCTAGTCGAAGGTCGTTTAGGAAATGAAGGCTTAGGCTCGGGCTCAGGCTTCGTCTCCGTCTGACAAAACCTGAAAATCAAGTTTGTGGTTTGGCTCGATAGGTACAAAATATATACCAATAAACTGGGGCCAAACGCTTGTTTTTAGATGCCTGTGACATTATAACCAGTAAGATGAAAATGACTGAAGCCTAAGCCCGAGCCTAAGCCTTCATTTCGTAAACTGCCCATCATGGTTAGACTCCCCCACAGGTCCTAATTATGTTATAGTTATAATTATTAGCAGTAATGTACGGAAGGGTAGAGCTGCCAAGCATGAAAAGAAAAATCGGCCGAGCAATTTTTCTTTTAATGCTTGGCAGTTCTACGCTCCCGTAGTAATGCTATGAAATTCGAATCTTTGATTAACACGATTTCACAATTCCTGTATATTCCTTAGCTTTGTCTCTAGTTCTTTCATCCATTTCAAAATACAAGGCATGAAAACAGGAGGCCTTTGGCTTCATTTTTGATTCTTTTACTGCGCTTTGAAAAAGAATCTAAAGCAACTTCAACGAAGAACTCCAACCTGTGTTTCATCTTTTCGATAACAAAGACGAAGCCGGAGCCGAAGCCTAAGCCGGTTTTTGGAAAAGGGCCCAGGTCTCCAGACGTCTCATTCCAGACGTATCATGACTCGTCATTTTACACTGAACCCAGGAGCGTTCACACAATGTCAAACCAACGTCTATCCAATAAATATGCGTTGTAAGTCTTTGCAGTGGTGGTTATCCTTCCTGATAACCATCATTTTAGCTCAAACCCTGGCAAGTGCGAGCATGCTGGGAGGTATTACAGCCCCTGATCCATGCAGTAAGATGGTACAAGAATTTTGTACTATCGTCAATTATGTCTTGAATGGTTATATTTATAACATAATCGTCACCAAAACCCATAAGATGTGCATAGACGCCTGCGAGGCTCAGCCAATGTGCAACTCGACTAACTTCATGTACGCAGCAAGGGATGGCAACCAGTGTCAGCCAAAATGTATAGAAAAACCCTCATCATACACATGGACATTGCTCCGTTTTGACAGCGTACCCGGGAAACGCAGCGAAACGAACACTGATGGAGGCTCACCTCGCCCGATGCAGAGCCCATGGACGTTACGATGTGGTGAAGTCCAAGGCAGCTTCGCACGCTCCAGGCTAGTGCTCGTGGACCGCAATGATTGGACGAGAATCCTACCACGCACAACAAGGGAGCGGCCTCGCCTTGACTATCAGTGCGCTACGCATCGCAACTGACTCGGCATTTACTCTCAACTCACAGGAGCGTCCATACAACGTCAAACCGACGCGTATCGCAACAATATGAATTGCCAATCATTTCAGTGGTGGTTATCCTTCCTGATAACCATCATTTTAGCTAGAAGTTTAGCAAGTGCGAGCATGCTGGGAGGTATTTCAGCCCCAGATCCATGCAGTAAGATGGTACATGGATTTTGTACTATCGTCGATTTTGTCTTGAATGGTTATATTTATAACATCATCGTCACCAAAACCCATAAGATGTGCATAGACGCCTGCAAGGCTCAGCCAATGTGCAACTCGACTAACTTCATGTACGCTACAAGGGATGGCAACCAGTGTCAGCTCAACAGTCTTTGCAACGATGGAGACTTCGGTGAATTGACAGGAAAACCTGGCTGGGTCTTCACCGCTAAGAAATTGCCGGTACGTGTCATTCTTTTCATGTTACTTGATTTATACAAAGAAAACCCCTCCATGCAGTCCAATTCGTATAACTGTACTTGTATGACACCTCGCTACTGTTGACCGCAATTGGAAATCTTGTGTATGTCGTCCACATTCTTGTGCTAAGGTTGCCGAGGGTAAAGTAACGCTCATAGGCCTATAGAAGAACTGGTAGCGCAAATGACTTCAGTGGCGTTTGCTTTAGTCTAAGGACAGGCGAACCCCCTACCCCCACTCGGGAAACCTGACATGACACCGCCTGAGTGTGGGATACAATCATATAGTGATACGGTGGAGTTCAAAGGAGTCGATTGGTCCACAGCTCCAATGCATACAACGCAAGGAAACAACAAAAATGGCGACTGTCCAGGTTGCATTTCATAGGCCGTTTACGAAACGAAGGCTTAGACTCAGGCTCAGGCTCAGGCTTCGTCTCCGTCTGACAAGACCTGAAAATCCAGATCATGGTTTGTTTCCCAATTTGAAGCTTTGCTGGCTTGGTAAATGCGGAGCAATCACCAAGAAACTGGGGTCAAACGCTTGTCTTTAGATGCCTTTGATATTATAACGAGTAAGATAGATATGACCGAAGCCTAAGCCCGAGCCTAAGCCTTCATTATCTGTAAACGGCCTTAGAAACGTTGTCTGTAAAGACAACTTGTCGAGTATTCACATCAATGCCTATGAAATTATTTCCCCTTTCGTTTGGGTCTATTTCATTCTAAACCTTTTACGCTTGTAGCATTACGAATTACGCCCTTTGGTTTGTTGCAAGGCTGACATTCTCGTACCAATATCACGTGCCCAGGCCCATGTGCCTTCCTAATTCATTAACAAAATATTGCCGTGAAATGTCCCCTGCCGTTTTGTATTCAAGTACCGTATACTCCTTACTTTATCATAAGTGGTGAACTGTCTTGAAACATTTACTTTCATTGTAGTTGTTAAGGTTTTATCATTGAAGCAACAGTTAGCACAATAAACATCTTAAAAAAGTAACACGGAGATGGTATACGAGCTGCTTACTGAAAAGACAAATATAAGAATGAAAAAGGTGCGGCAATTCGATCGTTTCAGAACGAAAGGTATCCTGTCTTTGAAAAATACCCTGCTTAGAGCGGACGTTTGCGTCTTTTACATTTGGAGGTGTGTTCCCATCCTTGGGATCACCCCGACTTTCAAGGTCACGGCACCAAAGGACCTTGGGGACATTTTTCTTGCAAAGTTTGGTTGAAAACAGCTTGACCACTGTCACCTGTGCTTTGTCTATGGCAACATAGGAACACATCAGAGCAAAAACGGTTTTACGCCTCTCTGAAGCTGCGCAAAAGCCAATTGTTAGCCAAACATTATAGACAAAATAATTATGTCATGAAAACTAACGGGAAAATAGAAGGATGCAGGTGATAGCTAGGTATGGATCATAACTGCCTCCCAAAAATGGCAGCCCATGTGTATTGCCACTGCCGTATCGTTATGGTTATAACGTCTCGTTTATAGATAGAAAGGCACGTAATTAGAGGGAGCACAAACATGTAATGGAAGCCCGTGCATAGCGCCATTGCAATTGCCACATCTCTCCAGCATGGCGTTGTTTAGATTCAACGCATCAGCAAAGCGTTATAACTAAGCTGAAATTCATTAACGGACACTGTCTAGTGCTGACCTTCGCCCGCGGATGGGCAGTTCGACTACAAACAAAGGCAATATCATCACGAGGCAGCACTCTCTTGGCCATGAACGCTTGCCATTTCGTCAAATAATAACTCTTGCCTCAGTTTGATTGAATGCCTCAGTAAAGTGTTATAGATGAGCTGCAATTCATTAGCGGGCACAGCGTAGCACTGACCTTCGCCTGGGGGTGCTTCGACTGCAAACAAAGGCATGCAACTGCAGGCCGCTCTCTCTTGGCTACTATGGATACACGCTTGCCATTTCAGCAAATAATTGCTCTTGCTACAGAGCAGCAATTGATTGGCTGATTTGTGATGCTTGGAGGCGTTCTGTTCGATCTAAAGAAAAGGAGAAGCATAAGAACAAAGGGCATTTCTTATTTCCCATAGCGAGTGCAACGACAGACAAAAACGGGACTTCGACCGTGACCAAAGGCACATACCAAAAGTAAGCGAGTTCGACGTATCGATCTAGCAGTGCGTGGAGGTTCGATCCAATGCATGATCAGTGTCATTTTAGGAACCCATAGGTCGAAAGGCACGTAACTAAAGGGAGCACAAACATGTAATGGAAGCCCGTGTATAGGCAATTGCAATTGCCACATCGCTCCAACGTGGCATAGGTTGGATGCAGTTCATCAGCAGAACGTTAGGCTATTATAATAAATTCAATTTCGTTAACGAACACACAGCGTAGCGCTGACTTCCGCCTGTGGGTGCTTCGACTGCAAAGAAAGGCATGTAACAAAAGGCAGCACTCGATATGCATGAACGCTTGCCATTTCGTCAAATAATAACTCTTCCTATAGAGCACCAACGGCGCTACTACGAAGACGTCTTGTGATACGACATTGGCTGATTTGACACGCTTGGCGGCGCTCTATTCGACCTGAAGAAAAAGAGAAACATATAAACAAGGACATGTCTTCATTACATTTTCCATGGTGAGCCCGACGACTGAAACAAACTAAGCAGTTGTATTTCCTTTAACTGTAGGCCCCTTATAATTATTGTATTATACTTCATTTGCGACATGAAGTTCATATTTTGTGATATTTTCCCTTTCCTTTATATAGAATGCATACGACATCCAGGTATATTTTAGGGCCTTGTATAATTCAGCATGTCATAGATACCTTAATAACCTCTGCATCTTACTTTGCTACAGGCAATCTCACAGTGGACAAAAACGATTCACCACGGAAAAGGAAGAAATCATTTTTAAAATAGAGACCGAAACAGAGCAGAAACAATCATATTACTTTCCTTCATGTTTTGCAGAAATGTCGTCAACGTAAGTTGGGAGAACCTGCAGCTGGTGAATATCTGACAGGTACGTAAAGACGACCGTTGGGCTGTGTGGCATGCAAAGACAATTTCCCCGCGTGCTTTCAGCTGCAGCGCGGTATCCCTCGATCCTCCACAGTAAAAGTCCCACAATTGCACAATTACTGCTGCTAATCTTGCAATTCATGTGGCAACTTGCGTCAAAAAGGGTCTTTGTACTGTTTCGTATTGCTTTGTTCTAAGCTGAAAAGAGTCTTTGTTTAGAATGTGGACAATAGTGGTGCCCGGATTCGGAGGGCCCCGTTGCATATTCAATCCAATGGAGCTCCGGATTCGGAGGTCCCGGCGTGAAGTGGTTAAGCGTGATGTCTTGTCAAGCAGTCATTTTAACACAAGGCACGTTGGAGTAACACACTACAATGTACCACGTTTGACAAACCCTGTCTTCAATGACAGCCTAAAGCTATATCAAGCTATCATAGCCTACCCGTAAAGCTATCGCACGCGTGGCCATGGTAATAGCGCCCTCTTTGGGCGTATATGCTGATTGGGGGTTTCTTTAGCCCCCATGATCCATTTGCAACTCCGAAGTAAAAGGCCCTTTAAGGATCGAAACGTTTCCTTTGCATTTGCATATTGGTCATGAAATGGGAGGGTATACACCATTTGAAAAGTGCCCAATTTCTCATGCAGTCATGTTTTTCTCATGCAATGTTGACGGATTTTTGCCGCAGCTTACGCTCGTGCTTTTGTGTGTACATTATTGAGTATGGAAGACATTCGTTGACCTTCAAAAAATATAGTGTACATTACCTCAGTTTGCACAATCTGTATACTATACACTACAATAGGCCAGCGTCTAAGGGTTGCACATACGTGTAGCTCAGATGGTAAACGCGCTGGTTAGCAAAGCCTAATATTTCGGGTTAAAATCCCAGTGAAAACAAAGTTTTCTTCTTCTTTTTATCAATTTGCTCAAAAGTTTCCAGTCATTTTTGCTTTATTTGTATGACTAAGTCGATCATATATCCTTCAGTCTTCAGAGTTGAGTAGGCCCTGTAATGGTATATTTGTAAAGCAGCACTTTCTGTACACTTTCAAACAGTCAAACAGCACAATTATATATTACGTATGTACGTGCTTTGAAATATACGGCTGGATACAAGGCTATAGGATACAAAGATACCTGGTCGTGAATATTTGGGTGCGAAATGTCCTGTTACGTTGTCTCTGTCTCTGTGATAAACTGTGCATTACATCTAAGCCCAAATTTAGTACTTTGGTTAAGCACATTCTTTAATCACGGCCCACTGCCAGATTACCGTACTCATTCTATTTCGTTTAAGCAGAGAATATTCTTCAATATTTTCAAAAAAGGGTTCCTTTCACGTACATCGTTGCGACGTATAGCAATCGCAATTCATAATTGTTCAATATGTTTTGTGCATTATTTAATCATTTGAGTAATCCTAAACAAACTCATTTTCTTTAAAGGGCCTTCTGAAGTCACCGTGACTCCCAATTCAACACATGCGAACGCCTCTCGTGAGTGTCGCCAGAAAGGCCAGCATCTGTGTGAGCTGTGGGAACTGGAGTCAGGGAACATAGCAACCCTGCCCCAACACGTCTCCATGTGGTACGCTGTACCTGACAGCCAGGTCGTCTTGAATGGCAGCGTGGTAACCTATCATGGCCTACCGGTAACAGCGCCCTCTTTGGGAGTCTGCTGCCTTGGGGCGTTCGTTAGTCCGCAGTATCCATTTGTAGCTTGGGATGTGCACAAAGTAGACGACCGCGATGGAATGAAAAGCAGTTGTTCTGCACTGGGAGCACATCTCTGTACCCTGCCAGAACTAAAAGCGGCATATGTGAGGGAATACCGCCATTACGGCTCAGTCTGGTTGTACTTTGCTATGCCAAAACATGACGCACTGTTGTTCGACGATGGATGCGGTTCAAAAACAGGTGACGAATGCTACGAGGGCATTGTACCATTCACATCTAGACCCCCTGATGAGAGTCGCGTTTACTGCTGTCCTAATCTGTACCGTCCCAAACGCGTGAATCCCAACTATCCCATTATAACCAACGAGACGTTCAGTAAGGCTGACCGTGACGGCATGATAGGTAACTGCTCTGCACTGTCCGCTCACCTCTGCACTCTGGATGAGTTGAAGGACGCCTACCTAAGAGGCTACCGTCAGCCAATCTACGCATGGCTCTACTTTGCGTTGCCCAACCGTGACTCCCTTATATTCGAAGACGGATGCGGTACCTATAGCTCAAAACCCGGTGAATGTCACGATGGCGTCGTTGCCAATACACCGAGACCACCTCAACAATCACGGGCGTTCTGCTGCCCGGGATTATACTGCTTCGAGCAATCATCACATTCAACTGACCCTTAGTGAGAAACTACAATAACTGCTAAACACATGAGGCCTACCGCTAACAAAACACAGAATAATATTGTCATATCAGGCTTTTCCTCGTAAATTCAATTAATTAAATACTGCGCTGTATGTGGACCCGAATGCCAATAATTGAATTAAGATCCCTCCACTAAATCACTCTTTTTTATTTCTTCTGCCTTTTATTGGACATTCAAATGTCCTCTTCGGGTCACATGTCCTCTTCATGAGGCCAACCTTTAGCAGGAATTCATTCATAAAGGCTTTATGTTTTCACCGTGATTCTTTTACAGCAACGTTAAACATTCACGACATGGTTTATACGTTGTCATCATGAAATATAAATTGCCAATTGTCTGAATAACAAACCATGTTCTGAGATGCAAATTAAAAATCAATCACATCGTGAATCTGCCCACTGATAAAGTATGACTTGAAATTACTCAGACACGTGTGTCTAGTTTTCCACATATCTAGACATATTGAGATTATTAGATAAATTGACCGAATGAAAACATCTTCTAAACCAAAATTAAATATCAGTGCAAGAGACCAGTGGATCTCCTGAAGCTTCATGAAAACGTTGATAATATTATTAGTAAATGTTGCATTGATAATCATAGGTAATTTTAATCATTTTGGATGTTTAAATTACTTTAAAATCGAGCACACATATGGATGTACTTTGTATGTAAAAAGAGTTGTTTTCTTTTTAGCTTTCACGAAGTAAGCACTGTTATATAGTACATATGGACTTAATATAACAAAAAATTCGCACTAAAAATTGTTTGGGCAATTTAGTTTATTTTCGAATTTTACATTTTTCAGAATATAGCACATGAATGAATGTACTTCTTTGGCAAATTCAATTTTCCTTTTGCCCTTTATGAAATTTATAATATGCCATTTGGGTTGATATAATTGTACGCAAATGGCGCACTATAGTATAGGCCTTAGACGATCGTTACTTTACGCATATTTCAATGTAATGTTAATATTTAAAAATTGCTAACTTGAATTCATAAGTCGCTTATAATAATTCCAAATTTTTAATATGATTGCTGATCCAGAACGTTAGCCAAACCAGCAAAGAAAACTCATGCGAGGCCTGGGCTAGGCCAAGTCTAAACTTTTGTTGAAGTTGGACCAAGCTTACATAATCATTCTGATTAGCGAGTCTGTAAACAGCAAATCCGGGACTTTACGGAAGGCGATAGAAAAAAACTTTCACCTTTCTTTGACGAAATGCTTTTTATATTTGGAGTAATGTAACGCAAATATAAACTGACTTTTCGTTTTAATGGGTCTCGTGCACATGTTACGTGGATATTTTGGTCGGGAATTCGAGGAAAAATTGCCAGTAGATTGTTCATTTTACTGTGATCTGGCGATTTTGTATAATTATAATCCTTTAAGCTCTGTTCAATGTACTGTTCAATTTTCAAATTCATGTGATGTATGGCTTTTGTTAAATGGCCTATGTATACAGAAATCCACATAGAAGACTTCGTTGGTATACTTCATTCAATTTATCGCATTTAAGCATTTACGCACAACAGTCAGTAATGACTGTTCATTGGTAATATTTTAATTTAGATCTAGAGAGGGAACGATGTACATCGTTTTGTTCAAAATGGTTCGATTTTTAGATCGCTCGCAAATGCAACGTAATTATTTTAATTCTATTTCAGAGCACAAATATGACAGTTAATAGCTTTTTTTTACTTTTACTTACGCTATATACTAATGCACACCTATGAAAATACACATCGGCGATAAATAGATAATATATTTTAGGTAGTAAGTGTATTGTATTGTACGTGTGATGCGGTAGAAATAAAAACGAAAATCAGAAACTAAGCTCCTGGCAATGCTATTTTGAGTCCGTATTTTTACTGGATCCAACTAGTACTCAAACACGCTTGTCAGTTTCTTCAGGAAAAGATTGCAGGAAAATTCTTATTCAGCGACGAAAATTAAAACAATCACTCTGATGTCTTTGAATTCATCTTTCAATATGCGAATATAGTGGTTTGCAACACATGCATGGTATGTGCAGCAGAGCTACGGAGCCCGTAGTAAGCTAGTTTTTTTTCTGTCTAATAATTGACGCTAAGGTGTGCACTGCTAAGCTAAAATTAGTGTCAGTGCATTGGGACATAATCCATTTACGGAAATGGTGCGTTCATAAGATTCATGTACAGACCACTCAGGAAAAGGTGTGCCAGGTCACCATGCCCGCATAATTAGGGCCATCTCTTTACATCACGACAATGTGTATTCAGAAGGCAGAAAGGGAACATATCAATCCTCTGGCGTGGCAACCCCTAACTGCTCCGTCATACACATGGACATTGCTCCGTTTTGACATCGTACCCGGGAAACGCAGCGAAACGAACACTGATGGAGGCTAACCTCGCCCGATGCAGAGCCCATGGACGTTACGCTGTGGTGAAGTCCAAGGCAGCTTCGCACGCTCCAGGCTAGTGCTCGTGGACCGCAATGATTGGACGAGAATCCTACCACGCACCACTAGGGAGCGGCCTCGGCTTGACTATCAGTGCGCTACGCATCGCAACTGACTCGGCATTTACTCTCAACTCACAGGAGCGTCCATACAACGTCAAACCGACGCGTATCGCAACAATATGAATTGCCAATCATTTCAGTGGTGGTTATCCTTCCTGATAACCATCATTTTAGCTAGAAGTTTAGCAAGTGCGAGCATGCTGGGAGGTATTTCAGCCCCAGATCCATGCAGTAAGATGGTACATGGATTTTGTACTATCGTCGATTTTGTCTTGAATGGTTATATTTATAACATCATCGTCACCAAAACCCATAAGATGTGCATAGACGCCTGCGAGGCTCAGCCAAGGTGCAACTCGACTAACTTCATGTACGCTACAAGGGATGGCAACCAGTGTCAGCTCAACAGTCTTTGCAACGATGGAGACTTCGGTGAATTGACAGGAAAACCTGGCTGGGTCTTCACCGCTAAGAAATTGCCGGTACGTGTCATTCTTTTTGATGTTATTTGATTTATACAAAGAAGACCCCTGCATGCAGTCCAATTCGTATAACTGTACTTGTGTGACACCTCGCTACTGTTGACCGCAATTGGAAATCTTGTGTATGTCGTCCACATTCTTGTGCTAAGGTTGCCGAGGGTAAAATAACGCTCATAGGCCTATAGAAGAACTGGTAGCGCAAATGACTTCAGTGGCGTTTGCTTTAGTCTAAGGACAGGCGAACCCCCTACCCCCACTCGGGAAACCTGACATGACACCGCCTGAGTGTGGGATACATGTAGTGATACGGTGGAGTTCAAAGGTGTCGGTCCACAGCTCAAATGCATACAACGCAAGAAAACAACAAAAATGCCGACTGTCCAGGTTGCATTTCATAGGCCGTTTAAGAAATGAAGGCTTAGACTCAGGCTCAAGCTCAGGCTTCGTCTCCGTCTGACAAGACCTGAAAATCCAGATCATGGTTTGTTTCCCAATTTGAAGCTTTGCTGGCTTGGTAAATGCGGAGTAATCACCAAGAAACTGGGGCCAAACGCTTGTCTTTAGATGCCTTTGATATTATAACGAGTAAGATAGATATGACCGAAGCCTAAGCCCGAGCCTAAGCCTTCATTATTGGTAAACGGCCTTAGAAACGTTGTCTGTAAAGACAACTTGTCGAGTATTCACATCAATGCCTATGAAATTATTTCCCCTTTCGTTTGGGTCTGTTTCATTCTAAACCTTTTACGCTTGTAGCATTACGAATTACGCCCTTGGGTTTGTTGCATGGCTGACGTTCTCGTACTAATATCACGTGCCCAGGCCCATTGCCTTCCTAATTCATTAACAAAATATTGCCGTGAAATATCCCCTGCCGTTTTGTATTCAAGTACCGTATACTCCTTACTTTATCATAAGTGGTGAACTGTCTTGAAACATTTAGTTTCATTGTAGTTGTTAAGATTTTATCATTGAAGCAACAGTTGGCATAATAAGTATCTTAAAGGGACCTAAGTTGGAACCTAAGTTGGAAAGGGACCTTAGTTGGAAACAACACATTAGCTCAAGTATCTCCAAAGCTACCCGTCTTAACGGTTTCATTGGCAGAGCTATTAAGTCAAGAAACCCTCAAATTCTTGCCACATTATATCGCTCCATAAGTCGGCCTTTACTGGAGTATGCATGTGGTTCCAGTCTGGTGCCCTTCTCTCACCACCCTGCAAGATTCTCTGGAAAAAGTACATCGGTGATTTACTCACTTTTGTCTTGGTCTGCCCAGAAGGGCCCCGACTAATCCTGCCATTGATATTGCATATTCTGATAGGTGTATTCAGTTAGAATTACCTTTTTTAAAATAATAGATTACACTTCCTCTCGTTATTGTTTGTAATAAAATGTCTGTATAATAAATGTGACATTCCAATTAATGAACATATCAGGATTAATCCCAGACATGAAAATACTGTAACATTTCTTCATCTGAGGGCGAGGGCTAACGCTGCCCATTATTCACTCGTTCATAGATTCCCTAGATTATGGGAGGCATTGCCCTCATCTGTTAAGGATACTGTTGTTTTTGGCTTATCGCACTTAAATAATGCACTCAGGGACCATTTATTAATTCCGGGTCTTCAAGCCAATGTAATTAAAGTCGCCTAGGTTTTTTTCTTCATAATTATATGCTATTTTTATATTCCCTCTATAGTTAATATATGCACTATTTATATGTCCTTATGTACATGTTTGCATTGTTTGTTTTCCCTACTGGTCTGTCGTTATAGCACTGAAGGAGAGCAACTAGACAGTGATTAAGTTTGCTTTTTTGTAATCCTACAGGGGTGCTATTTGTTTGTTTTTCCGATGTATTTGTTTCAAATCTCAAGTGTTATTTTTCGTATTCTAATTAGACTTATAGTTTTGATTTATAGTTTTATGTAATCTGTTATTCATGTATTTTTTTAGAGCGTTCCTGCAAAAATAATAAATGAAATGAGATGAAATGAAATGAAAAAAGTAACTCGAAGATGTAATACGAACTGCTTTTTTTGAAAAGACAAAATTAATAAAAAGGTGCGGCAATTCGATCGTTTAAGAACGAAAGGTATCCTGTCTTTGAAAAATACCCTGCTTAGAGCGGACGTTTGCGTCTTTTACATTTGGAGGTGTGTTCCCATCCTTGGGATCACCCCGACTTTCAAGGTCACGGCACCAAAGGACCTTGGGGACATTTTTCTTGCAAAGTTTGGTTGAAAACAGCTTGACCACTGTCACCTGCGCTTTGTCTATGGAAACATAGGAACACATCAGAGCAAAAACGGTTTTACGCCTCTCTGAAGCTGCGGAAAAGCCAAATCTTAGCCAAACATTATAGACAAAATATGTCATGAAAACTAACGGGAAAATAGAATGATGCCGGTGATAGGTATGGATATTTCTATAATTATAACTGCCCCCGAAAATGGCAGCCCATGTGTATTGCCATTGCCGTATCGTTATGGTTATAACGTCTCGTTTATATACGCGTCGTAACTTCTACCGTGAAGAAATTGGCACATAAGCAAATTCGACGAAAAATGACAGCCCATGTACCGGTACTTTATCGACACTGACGATATCGATATAGCATTGCGCGGTGGTTCGATCCTATGCATGAGCAGTGTCATTTTAGGAACCCGTAACTAAAGGGAGCACACACATATAATGGAAGCCCGTGCATAGCGCCATTGCAATTGCCACATCTCTCCAGCATGGCGTTGTTTAGATTCAATGCCTCAGCAAACCGTTATAACTAAGCTGAAATTCATTAAGGGACACTGTGTAGCGCTGGATGTGTGCTTCGACTGCAAACAAAGGCACGCAACTGCAGGCCGCTCTTTCTTGGCTACTATGGATACACGCTTGCCATTTCAGCAAATAATTGCTGCTACAGAGCACCAATTGATTGGCAGATTTGTGATGCTTGGAGACGTTCTGTTCGACCTGAAGGAGCGAGTGCAACGACAGACAAAAACGGGACTTCGACCGTGACCAAAGGCACATACCAAAAGTAATCGAGTTCGACGTATCGATCTAGCAGTGCGCGGAGGTACGATCCAATGCATGAGCAGTGTCATTTTAGGAACCCATAGGCCCTTCCACCAGATAGAAAGGCACGTAACTAAAGGGAGCAGACGCATGTAATGTAAGCCCGTGTATAGCGCCATTGCAATTGCCACATCGCTCTATCCAACATGGCGTTGGTTTGATTCAGTGCATTCAGCAGAACGTTAGGCTATTATAATAAGTTAAAATTAGTTAACGAACACACAGCGTAGCACTGATCTTCGACCTTCGCCCTGACTGCAAAGATAGGCATGTTACAAAAGGCAGCACTCCATATGCATGAACGCTTTCCATTTCGTCAAATAATTACTCTTGCTATAGAGCACCAACGGCGCTTCTGCGAAGACGTCTTGTGTTACGACATTGGCTGATTTGACACGCTTGGCAGCGCTCTATTCGACCTGAAGAAAAAGAGAAACATAAACAAGGACATGTCTTCATTACATTTTCCATGGCTAGCCCGACGACTAAAACAAACTAAGCAGTTGTATTTCCTGTAACTGTAGGCCCCTTATAATTATTGTATTATACTTCATTTGCGACATGAAGTTCATTATTTGTGATCTGTTCCCTTTCCTTTTCATAGAATGCATACGACATCCAGGTAATTTTAAGGGCCTTGTATATTCAGCATGTCATAGAAACAATACCTTAATAACCTTTGCATTTTCCTTTGCTACAGGCAATCTCGCAGTGGACAAAAACGATTCACAACGGAAAACGAAAAAATCATTTTAAAAATAGAGACCGAAACAGAGCAGACACAATCAAATTAATTTCCTTCATGTTTTGCAGAAATGTCGTCAACGTAAGTTGGGAGAACCTGCAGCTGGTGAATATCTGACAGGTACGTAAAGACGACCGTTGGGCTGTGTGGCATGCAAAGACAATTTCCCCGCGTGATTTCAGCTGCAGCGCGGTATCCCTCGATCCTCCACAGTAAAAGTCCCACAATTGCACAATTACTGCTGCTAATCTTGCAATTCATGTGGCAACTTGCGTCAAAAAGGGTCTTTGTACTGTTTCGTATTGCTTTGTTCTAAGCTGAAAAGAGTCTTTGTTTAGAATGTGGACAATAGTGGTGCCCGGATTCGGAGGGCCCCGTTGCATAGTCAATCCAATGGAGCTCCGGATTCGGAGGTCCCGGCGTGAAGTGGTTTAGCGTGATGTCTTGTCAAGCAGTCATTTTAACACAAGGCACGTTGGAGTAACACACTACAATGTACCACGTTTGACAAACCCTGTCTTCAATGACAGCCTAAAGCTATATCAAGCTATCATAGCATACCCGTAAAGCTATCACACGCGTGGCCATGGTAATAGCGCCCTCTTTGGGCGTATATGCTGATTGGGGGTTTCGTTAGCCCCCATGATCCATTTGCAACTCCTAACTAAAATGCCCTTTAAGGATCGAAACGTTTCCTTTGCATTTGTATATTGGTCATGAAATGGGAGGGTATACACCATTTGAAAAGTGCCAAATTTCTCATGCATGCATGTTTTTCTCATGCAATGTTTGACGGATTATGACTAAGTCGATCATACACGCTTCAGTCTTCAGAATTGAGTAGGCCCTGTAATGGTATATTTGTATTTTTGTATTTGTATTTTTTACCCGAGAATATTCTTCAATATTTTCAAAAAAGGGTTCCCTTCACGTACATCGTTGCGACGTATAGCAATCGCAATTCATAATTGTTCAATATGTTTTGTGCATTATTAAATCATTTGAGTAATCCTAAACAAACTAATTTTCTTTAAAGGGCCTTCTGAAGTCACCGTGACTCCCAATTCAACACATGCGAACGCCTCTCGTGAGTGTCGCCAGAAAGGCCAGCATCTGTGTGAGCTATGGCAACTGGAGTCAGGGAACATAGCAACCCTGCCACAACACGTCTCCATGTGGTACGCTGTACCTGACAGCCAGGTCGTCTTGAATGGCAGCGTGGTAACATATCATGGCCTACCGGTAACAGCGCCCTCTTTGGGAGTCTGCTGCCTTGGGGCGTTCGTTAGTCCGCAGTATCCATTTGTAGCTTGGGATGTGCACAAAGTAGACGACCGCGATGGAATGAAAAGCAGTTGTTCTGCACTGGGAGCACATCTCTGTACCCTGCCAGAACTAAAAGCGGCATATGTGAGGGAATACCGCCATTACGGCTCAGTCTGGTTGTACTTTGCTATGCCAAAACATGACGCACTGTTGTTCGACGATGGATGCGGTTCAAAAACAGGTGACGAATGCTACGAGGGCATTGTACCATTCACATCTAGACCCCCTGATGAGAGTCGCGTTTACTGCTGTCCTAATCTGTACCGTCCCAAACGCGTGAATCCCAACTATCCCATTATAACCAACGAGACGTTCAGTAAGGCTGACCGTGACGGCATGATAGGTAACTGCTCTGCACTGTCCGCTCACCTCTGCACTCTGGATGAGTTGAAGGACGCCTACCTAAGAGGCTACCGTCAGCCAATGTACGCATGGCTCTACTTTGCGTTGCCCAACCGTGACTCCCTTATATTCGAAGACGGATGCGGTACCTATAGCTCAAAATCCACAGAATGTCACGATGGCGTCGTTGCCAATACACCGAGACCACCTCAACAATCACGGGCGTTCTGCTGCCCGGGATTATACTGCTTCGAGCAATCATCACATTCACCTCACCTTCAATGAGAAACTACAATAACTGCTAAACACATGAGGCCTACCGCTAACAAAACACAGAATAATAACGTCATATCAGGCTTTTCCTCGTAAATTCAATTTATTAAATACTGCGCTGTATGTGGACCCAAATGCCAATAATTGAATTAAGATCCCTCCACTAAATCACTTTTTTTTAATTTCTTCTGCCTTTTATTGGACATTCAAATGTCCTCTTCGGGTCACATGTCCTCTTCATGAGGCCAACCTTTAGCAGGAATTCATTCATAAAGGCTTTATGTTTTCACCGTGATTCTTTTACAGCAACGTTAAACATTCACGACATGGTTTATACGTTGTCATCATGAAATATAAATTGCCAATTGTCTGAATAACAAACCATGTTCTGAGATGCAAATTAAAAATCAATCACATCGTGGATCTGCCTACTGATAAAGTATGACTTGAAATTACTCAGACACGTGTGTCTAGTTTTCCACATATCTAGACATATTGAGATTATTAGATAAATTGACCGAATGAAAACATCTTCTAAACCAAAATTAAATATCAGTGCAAGAGACCAGTGGATCTCCTGAAGCTTCATGAAAACATTGATAATATTATTAGTTAATATTGCATTGATAATCACAGGTAATTCTAATCATTTTGAATGTTCAAATTTCTTTAAAATCGAGCACACATATGGCTGTACTTTGTATGTAAAAAGAGTTGTTTTCTTTTTAGCTTTCACGAATCAAGAACTGTTATATAGTACATATGGACTTCATAATTCGCACTAAAAATTGTTTGGGCAATTTAATTTATTTTCGAATTTTAAATTTTTCAGAATATAGCACATTAATTAATGTACTGCTTTGGCAAATTTAATTTTCCTTTTGCCCTTTATGAAATTTGCACTGTCATTATATGCCATTTAGGTTAATATAATTGTAAGCAAATGGCGCAATGTAGAATAGGCCTTAGACGATCGTTACTTTACGCGTATTTCAATGTTATGTTAATTTTTAAACTTTGCTAACTTGAATTCATAAGTCACTTATAATAATTCCAAATTTTGAATATGATTGCTGATCCAGAACGTTAGCCAAACCAACAAAGAAAACTCATGTGAGGCCTGGGCTTGGCTGAGCCTAAACTTTTGTTGGAGTTGGACCAAGCTTACATAATCATTCTGATTAGCGAGTTTGTAAACAGCAAATCCGGGACTTTACGGAAAGCGAGTATAAAAACCTTTCACCTTTCTTTGACGAAATGCTTGTTATATTTAGGGAAATGTAACGCACATATAAACTGACTTCTCGTTTTAATGGGTCTCGTGCACATGTGACATGGATATTGTGGTCGGGAATTCGAGGAAATACTACCAGTAGATTGTTCATTTTACTGTGATCTGGTGATTCTGTATATAATCCTTTAAGCTCTGTTCAATGTACTGTTCAATTTTTAAATTCATGTGATGTATGACTTTTGTTAAATGGCCTATGTATACATAATTCCATATAGAAGACTTCGTTGGTATACTTCTTTCAATTAACTCATAATAGTCCGTAATGACTGTTCATTGGTAATATTTTAATTTAGATCTAGAGAGGGAACGATGTGCATCGTTTTGTTTAAAAAGGTTTGATTGTTAGATCGCTCGCAAATGCAACATGATTATTTTAATTCCATTTCAGAGCGCAAATATGACAGTTAATAGCTTTTTTCTAGTTTTACTTACGCTATATACTAATGCACACCTATAAAAATAGATATCGGCGATAAATAGATAATGTATTTTTGGTATATGTGTATTGTATTGTACGTGATATGCGGTAGAAATAAAAAGGAAAATCAGAAGCTAAGCTCCTGGAAATCCTATTTTGAGTCCGTTTTTTTGTCAATTTCTTCAGGACCACGAACAGGAAAAATCTTAAACCTCGACGAAATTTAAAACCAGTGATTTAAAACCATCACTACGATTAATCTTTCAATAGGCGAACAAAGCGGGTTTCAACACATGCATTATGTGTGCAGCAGAGCTACAGAGCCCAAGTTAGCTAGTTTCTTGTTTTATCTATCAATGTACGCTACACTGTGCACTGATAACCTAAAATTAGTGTCAGTGCATTGAGATATAATCCATTGATGGAAAAGGTGCGTTTATAAGATTCATTCATTCATGTACAGACAACGCAGGAAAAGGTTTGACAAGGTCGCCATACCCGGCTTATTAGGGCCATCTCTTTACATCAAGACAATGTGTATTCATAAGGCAGAAAGGCAACACATCAATCCTCTGTCGTGGCAACCCCTCACTGCTCCGGTTAGTGTCTGTCTCTGACAAGATAAAAAAGTCCTCTCGTCATACACGAGCCTATTGAGCCTATGGACGTTACGTCGTGGTAAAGTCGTAGGCAGCTTCGCACACTCAGGCTAGTGCTCGTGGACCGCAATGATTGGACGAGAATCCTACCACGTACCACAAGGGAGCGGCCTTGCCTTGACTATCAGTGCGCTACGCATCGCAACTGACCCGGCATTTACTCTCAACTCACAGGAGCGTCCATACAACGTCAAACCGACGCGTATTCCACAAATATGAATTGCCAATCATTTCAGTGCTCGAGGTAGATGAATGAAATACGTGGAGGAGAAACCTTCCACGCACCACAAGGGAACGGCCTCGCCTTGGCTATCACGTCACCTGTGAAATCGAACTGAACTGCGCATGCTCGAGGGAAGGGCACATGGAGCGCAGTGATTGGAGGAGAAACCTGACATACCAACATGGGAATGCCTCGATCGCCTTGGCTCTCAGAGCGCTACGCATCGCAACTGACTCGTCATTTACACTGAACTCATAGGAGCGTTCACACAACGTCAAACCAACGTCTATCCAATAAATATGCGTTGTAAGCCTTTGCAGTGGTGGTTATCCTTCCCGATAATCATCATTTTAGCTCAAACCCTGGCAAGTGCGAGCATGCTGGGAGGTATTTCAGCCCCAGATCCATGCAGTAAGATGGTACAAGAATTTTGCACTATCGTTGATTTTGTTTTGAATGGTCATGTATATAACACAACCGTCACCAAAACCCATAAGATGTGCATAGACGCCTGCGAGGCTCAGCCAATGTGCAACTCGACTAACTTCATGTACGCTGCAAGGGATGGCAACCAGTGTCAACTCAACAGTCTGTGCAACGATGGAGACTTCGGTGAATTGACCGGAAAACCTGGCTGGGTCTACACCTCCAGAAAACAGCAGGTAAGCCATTTGCATCAGGCCTATTTTAAAAGAACTCCACACTAACAGCAATTGAATGAAAACCGGGTGACACCTAATGGTTAAGGTGTACCATATAGTAATATGTACGTCATCATATTTGTACCAAAGAAGTGAGGCAATTATCAGCTAAAAACAATCCACAAATTCATTATGTGACCAAAATGTTCTGTCACTATGAAGTAATTATTCCCATGTAACACCGGTATATGAGTATAGAATCCACTTTGTATTAGTGGTAACATTAAGTATGGTGGTGGCTGGTAGGTATTGGAATTTGAAACTAAAACTCCCTTTAGTCCTTGCCAAAAGAAAGAATGCAATCGAGCTAAAGTAACCTCCGATGAAACTACCCTATTGTGTCACAAGACGCCTGCTGCACAATGTTAACCCCTAGCTATTTATCAATCCCTCCCTCATGTCAATCGAATAATCGCGTCACAATAATAAGTTATGATTTGAAAGGCTGTTAAAAAAATCTTCTGCTAAAAAAACACACTTGCTTAGTGCTTGGAGTGAGGGGAGCGATGTGTGATACAACGCATGCGACACACACATCAACAAAATCGAGCTTCCATGCATGCAGTTTATCGTTGCACGACTTTGATAATTATGCGGCTGTTTCTTGATTCCAATCAAGGCGCAGCGCCAGCGCCACACTATAGGCCTAATCAAAATGACAACGCCATAGTTATAGAAGGTCACAGTCTTGCTGCTTAATTGCCACGTTGGCATCGGTGGTTTCAATCATGGCATCTCCGCCTTGTTATTAACAAGAAGTCATCGATTTTCCTTTGCCCGTCCCTTCAACTAAAAGCACCCAAACAATAGACATTATTATCCGCAGACATGTTGGTCCATGCCAGTTGCGGGATTTAATATTACCACTATTGCAAGAAAATAAGGGAAGGTTTAAAACAGGGGGACCAGTGAACAAACAGATCGCAAAATAGACAAATGTATGCAATAATTATACACCGAGTGCTCATTATCATAGAGAGCCTAAAGGCAGAGCAAATTGGACATTTCGGAGAAATTGTTCCACTCTTTGGAATCTTTGGTGCTTGGTGCTGTCGGAAAGGTACAGAGCAGACAGTGGCATTTACATCAAATATGGTGGCGCACAAAGTACATCGCAAAACGCAAAATACATGCGACAATGTTTTCGATTTTTTTTTTTTCGGTAGCTTTTATTGGCTTAGGCCCCTACAATTCTGAGAAAAACATCACACCAGTTGGCATCACATGATAAGCACTCTAGCTTTTTGAGGGAAAAAAATGGCGAAGAAATTTGTGAAAGGCAATTTGTTGTCACAGAAATCTGAGCATATAAATGGCAAATCTTACAATTTTGTGGCAGAATTATGCGCAAGTATTTACAAATGACAAATTTCGTCACGAAATTGTGCGCAAATTTTTTATCCGACCAAGGCCTCGTCAAAAAGATCATCGGTTGGGTATCAGATGATTTGTCCCGTCCGATGTCGTTTCCACCAGATAGCCATCGTGAATTTGTCACCCCATAGTCCAGTACCACCGGCTTTTTACCGAGGGAAATTTCATTGGTCGGATGAATTCAACCGGCACTCAACCGATGATCTTTTTGACACGAGACCCAAGTATAGTGATTGCATTGGCCGTAAATCCATCAATCCTAAATTGTCTAGAAATGAATATTTCAGCTGATTTATGTAGAGGAAAGGAACAATAACAGTGTTGTTTTACTTATAAATCATACTTTGTTAAAGATTGGATCAAAGGTTAAGCAAACGTGTCAAAGATCGTGGTGACCCTCTTTTTTCATGAAATGACATTTCAAGTCAGACAAAAAGGAGAACGTAACTGGCAATTTTTGAACAATTTTGATTGAAAAATGGCAAAGAAATCTTTGACAAGGACTGGAACCCAACCCCTCTGGTTTTCTGTACCAAACATGACTCAGTATACTAAGCCTGCACATTGACACCATTGCATCGAATTCCTGACACCAAACAGCCCGAACGAACAGCAATCACGTGAAATTAATTGGAACCGCTTTTACAAGAATCATATAAAGTATTGATGAACTAAAATGGACTTTCCGCTGAACAAAACATAACAATATAGGAAGGTTTGCGGTGACACCATGTATAAGGTCTCTTAAAGGAAGAGGTTTGGTTCTGAAAAGAACCTGAATGGTAACTCAGAACCAAACCTCTTCCTTTAAGAGACCTGATACATGGTGTCACCGCAAACCTTCCTATATTGATTCACCCACCATGCAAAGCCTTAAGTCATATTTAAAACATAACAATTTACTTGTTTATTAAGCACCTCCCTAAGGATTATGTTCGGAATTTCGGACAGAAATGATTTGTTTAATGACGAAATTCAAATCAATTTACTTTGAAACACTACTTTGATTATATACTTCTATATATGATCTAAATGTAGGCCTAATAGGAAATGTTTTCCTTCCTTTTAACAGAAATGTTGGGAAAGTCAACTGAAGTTCAAGGAAGCCGAACAATTTCCGTCGGGTAAGTTACACCAGCAAGGGATACTCTCGCATAACAGCCTTCCTGAGATACGTAAAATACGAGGATTAAAAAAAAATGAAATTTGACTGGTCCAAGGTTTGACCATCTTCTCTGCTTTATGACACGACAACATTCGTCTGTTAATAGACCTTTGCCTTGTACAAGCTAATGGGTGATCGCCCGGGATAGATCATGCTTTTGAAATACGTTCGGGCTAGGTGCGTCTTTCATGGCGGACGTCTCTGGTAAACGCAAAAATAATACGAGGGTAAATCCTTACATCAGTTGGTATAATAGTACAACCTGAGATCATTTGTGCAGATACGTTGTGAAAGTTAATGTATCAATACATTTTGATAGTTATAAATCATATGAGTTTTCTTAAGAAAACCTTATGAAATTTCCTTTACAGGGCCTTCTGACGTCACAGTGACTCCCTATTCAACACATGTCAACGCCTCTCGCGAGTGTCGCCAGAAAGGCCAGCATCTGTGTGAGCTGTGGGAACTGGAGTCAGGGAACATAGCAACCCTGCCCCAACACGTCTCCATGTGGTACGCTGTACCTGACAGCCAGGTCGTCTTGAGTGGCAGCGTGGTAACATATCATGGCCTACCCGTAACAGCGCCCTCTTTGGGAGTCTGCTGCCTTGGGGCGTTCGTTAGTCCGCAGTATCCATTCGTAGCTTCGACTGTCCACAAAGTGGACGACCGCGATGGAATGAGACGCACGTGTTCTGCACTGGGAGCACATCTCTGTACCCTACCAGAGGTAAAAGCGGCATACCTAAGAGGCTTCCGCCATTACTATTGGTTTGGGTGGGCGTACTTTGCTATGCCAAATTATGATGTGAAGTTGCTTCAGGATGGTTGCGGTTCATACACAGGTGACGAATGCTACGAGGACATTGTACCATTTACACCCAGACCCGATGCAGAGAGTCGCGTCTACTGCTGTCCTAATCTGTACTGCCCCCAACGCGTGAATCCCAACTATCCCATTATAACCAACGAGACGTTCAGTAAGGCTGACCGTGACGGCATGATAAGTCGCTGCTTTGTACTGTCCGCTCATCTCTGCACTCTGGATGAGTTGAAGGACGCCTACCTGAGAGGCTACCGTCAGCCAATCTACGCCTGGCTCTACTTCGCGTTGCCCAACCGTGACGCCCTTATATTCGAAGACGGATGCGGTACCTTTAGCTCAAAACCCACAGAATGTCACGATGGCGCCGTTGCCAATACACCGAGACCCCCTGAACAATCACGGGCGTTCTGCTGCCTGTAATTCTACTGCTTCGAGCAATCATCACATTCAACTGACCTTCAATGAGAAACTACAATAACTGCTAAACACATTAGGCCTACCGCTAATAAAACACAGAATAATAATGTCATATCAGGCTTTTCCTCGTAAATTCAATTCATTAAATACTGCGCTGTATGTGGACCCGAATGCCAATAATTGAATTAAGATCCCTCCACTAAATCACTTTTTTTTTTATTTCTTCTGCCTTTTATTGGACATTCAAATGTCCTCTTCGGGTCACATGTCCTCTTCATGAGGCCAACCTTTAGCAGGAATTCATTCATAAAGGCTTTATGTTTTCACCGTGATTCTTTTACAGCAACGTTAAACATTCACGACATGGTTTATACGTTGACATCATAAAATATAAATTGCCAATTGTCTGAATAACAAACCATATTCTGAGATGCAAATTAAAAATCAATTACATCGTGAATCTGCCCACTGATAAAGTATGACTTGAAATTACTCAGACACGTGTGTCTAGTTTTCCACATATCTAGACATATTGAGATTATTAGATAAATTGACCGAATGAAAACATCTTCTAAACCAAAATTAAATATCATTGCAAGAGACCAGTGGATCTCCTGAAGCTTCATGAAAACATTGATAATATTATTAGTTAATATTGCATTGATAATCGCAGGTAATTTTAATCATTTTGAATGTTTAAATTTCTTTAAAATCAAGCACACATATGGATGTACTCTGTATGTAAAAAGAGTTGTTTTCTTTTTAACTTTCACGAAGTAAGCACTGTTATATAGTACATATGGACTTAATAATTCGCACTAAAAATTGTTTGGGCAATTTAATTTATTTTCGAATTTTACATTTTTCAGAATATAGCACATTTATTAATGTACTTCTTTGGCAAATTCAATTTTCCTTTTGCCCTTTATAAAATTTGCACTGTCATTATATGCCATTTGGGTTAATATAATTGTAAGCAAATGGCACAATGTAGTATAGGCCTTAGACGATCGTTACTTTACGCGTATTTCAATGTTATGTTAATTTTTAAAATTTGCTAACTTGAATTCATAAGTCACTTATAATAATTCCAAATTTTGAATATGATTGCTGATCCAGAACGTTTGCCAAACCAACAAAGAAAACTCATGTGAGGCCTGGGCTAGGCTGAGCCTAAACTTTTGTTGGAGTTGGACCAAGCTTTCATAATCATTCTGATTTGCGAGTTTGTAAACAGCAAATCCGGGACTTTACGGAAAGCGAGTATAAAAACCTTTCACCTTTCTTTGACGAAATGCTTGTTATATTTAGGGAAATGTAACGCACATATAAACTGACTTCTCGTTTTAATGGGTCTCGTGCACATGTGACATGGATATTTTGGTCGGGAATTCGAGGAAATACGCCCAGTAGATTGTTCATTTTACTGTGATCTGGCGATTCTGTATATAATCCTTTAAGCTCTGTTCAATGTACTGTTCAATTTTTAAATTCATGTGATGTATATGGCTTTTGTTAAATGGCCTATGTATACATAATTCCATATAGAAGACTTCGTTGGTATACTTTTTTCAATTAACTCGTAACAGTCCGAAATGACTGTTCATTGGTAATATTTTAATTTAGATCTAGAGAGGGAACGATGTACATCGTTTTGTTCAAAAAGGTTTGATTGTTAGATCGCTCGCAAATGCAACATGATTATTTTAATTCCATTTCAGAGCGCAAATATGACAGTTAATAGCTTTTTTCTAGTTTTACTTACGCTATATACTAATGCACACCTATAAAAATAGATATCGGCGATAAATAGATAATGTATTTTTGGTATAATTATGTGTATTGTATTGTACGTGATATGCGGTAGAAATAAAAAGGAAAATCAGAAGCTAAGCTCCTGGAAATCCTATTTTGAGTCTGTTTTTTTGTCAATTTCTTCAGGACCACGAACAGGAAAAATCTTAAACCTCGACGAAATTTAAAACCAGTAATTTAAAACCATCACTACGATTAATCTTTCAATAGGCGAACAAAGCGGGTTTCAACACATGCATTATGTGTGCAGCAGAGCTACAGAGCCCAGGTTACCTAGTTTCTTGTTTTATCTATCAATGTACGCTACACTGTGCACTGATAACCTAAAATTAGTGTCAGTGCATTGAGATATAATCCATTGATGGAAAAGGTGCGTTTATAAGATTCATTCATTCACGTACAGACAACGCAGGAAAAGGTTTGACAAGGTCGCCATACCCGCCTAATTAGGGCCATCTCTTTACATCAAGACAATGTGTATTCAGAAGGCAGAAAGGCAACACATCAATCCTCTGTCGTGGCAACCCCTCACTGCTCCGGTTAGTGTCTGTCTCTGACAAGATAAAAAAGTCCTCTCGTCATACACGAGCCTATTGAGCCTATGGACGTTACGTCGTGGTAAAGTCGTAGGCAGCTTCGCACACTCAGGCTAGTGCTCGTGGACCGCAATGATTGGACGAGAATCCTACCACGTACCACAAGGGAGCGGCCTCGCCTTGACTATCAGTGCGCTACGCATCGCAACTGACCCGGCATTTACTCTCAACTCACAGGAGCGTCCATACAACGTCAAACCGACGCGTATTGCAACAATATGAATTGCCAATCATTTCAGTGCTCGAGGTAGATGAATGAAATACGTGGAGGAGAAACCTTCCACGCACCACAAGGGAACGTCACCTGTGAAATCGAACTGAACTGCGCATGCTCGAGGGAAGGGCACATGGAGCGCAGTGATTGGAGGAGAAACCTGACATACCACCATAGGAATGCCTCGCCTTGGCTATCAGAGCGCTACGCATCGCAACAGATTTGTCATTTACACTGAACTCATAGGAGCGCTCACACAACGTCAAACCAACGTCTATCCAATAAATATGCGTTGTAAGCCTTTGCAGTGGTGGTTATCCTTCCCGATAATCATCATTTTAGCTCAAACCCTGGCAAGTGCGAGCATGCTGGGAGGTATTTCAGCCCCAGATCCATGCAGTAAGATGGTACAAGAATTTTGCACTATCGTTGATTTTGTTTTGAATGGTCATGTATATAACACAACCGTCACCAAAACCCATAAGATGTGCATAGACGCCTGCGAGGCTCAGCCAAGGTGCAACTCGACTAACTTCATGTACGCTGCAAGGGATGGCAACCAGTGTCAACTCAACAGTCTGTGCAACGATGGAGACTTCGGTGAATTGACAGGAAAACCTGGCTGGGTCTACACCTCCAGAAAACAGCAGGTAAGCCATTTGCATCAGGCCTATTTTAAAAGAACTCCACACTAAAAGCAATTGAATGAAAACCGGGTGACACCTAAATGGTTAAGGTGTACCATATAGTAATATGTACGTCATCATATTTGTACCAAAGAAGTGAGGCAATTATCAGCTAAAAACAATCCACAAATTCATTATGTGACCAAAATGTTCTGTCACTATGAAGTAATTATTCCCATGTAACACCGGTATATGAGTATAGAATCCACTTTGTATTAGTGGTAACATTAAGTATGGTGGTGGCTGGTAGGTATTGGAATTTGAAACTAAAACTCCCTTTAGTCCTTGCCAAAAGAAAGAATGCAATCGAGCTAAAGTAACCTCCGATGAAACTACCCTATTGTGTCACAAGACGCCTGCTGCACAATGTTAACCCCTAGCTATTTATCAATCCCTCCCTCATGTCAATCGAATAATCGCATCACAATAATAAGTTATGATTTGAAAGGCTGTTAAAAAAATCTTCTGCTAAAAAAACACACTTGCTTAGTGCTTGGAGTGAGGGGAGCGATGTGTGATACAACGCATGCGACACACACATCAACAAAATCGAGCTTCCATGCATGCAGTTTATCGTTGCAAGACTTTGATAATTATGCGGCTGTTTCTTGATTCCAATCAAGGCGCAGCGCCAGCGCCACACTATAGGCCTTATCAAAGCGACAACAGCATAGTTATAGAAGGTCACAGTCTTGCTGCTTAATTGCCACGTTGGCATCGGTGGTTTTAATCATGGCATCTCCGCCTTGTTATTAACAAGAAGTCATCGATTTTCCTTTGCCCGTCCCTTCAACTAAAAGCACCCAAACAATAGACATTATTATCCGCAGACATGTTGGTCCATGCCAGTTGCAGGATTTTATATTACCACTATTGCAAGAAAACAAAAGAAGGTTCAAAACTGGGGGACCGGTGAACAAACAGATCGCAAAATAGACAAATGTATGCAATAATTATACACCGAGTGCTCATTATCATAGAGAGCCTGAAGGCAGAGCAAATTGGACATTTCGGAGAAATTGTTCCACTCTTTGGAATCTTTGGTGCTTGGTGCTGTCGGAAAGGTACAGAGCAGACAGTGGAATTTACATCAAATATGGTGGCGCACAAAGTACATCGCAAAACGCAAAATACATGCGACAATGTTTTCGATTTTTTATTTTTTTCGGTAGCTTTTATTGGCTTAGGCTTAGGCTTAGGCCCCTACAATTCTGAGAAAAACATCATACCAGTTGGCATCACATGATAAGCACTCTAGCTTTTTAAGGGAAAAAAATGTCGAAGAAATTTGTGAAAGGCAATTTGTTGTCACAGAAATCTGAGCATATAAATGGCAAATCTTACATTTTTGTGGCAGAATTATGCGCAAATATTTCGTCACGAAATTGTGCGCAAATTACCAATGGAAATTTGCGATGTCCGTTTTTGCGCCAACATTATTTAAGCTTACCCGATGTAGATTTGGTTCTGAAAAGAACCTGAGTAGTAACTCAGAACCAAACCTCTTCCTTTAAGAGACCTGATACATGGTGTCACCGCAATCTTTCCTATATTGATTCACCCACCATGCAAAGCCTTAAGTCTTATTTAAAACATAGCAATTTACTTGTTTGTTAAGCACCTCCCTAAGGATTATGTTCAGAATTTCGGACAGCAATGATTTGTTTAATGACGAAATCCAAATCAATTCACTTTGAAACACTACTTTGATCGTATACTTTGGCTCAATTTCCGCATGATCTAAATGTATGTAATAGGAAATATTTTCCTTCCTTTCAACAGAAATGTTGGGAAAGTCAAATGAAGATCAAGGAAGCCGAACAATTTCCGTCGGGTAAGTTACACCAGCAAGGGATACTCTTGCATAACAGCCTTCCTGAGATACGTTAAATACGAGGATTAAAAAAAAAAAAATTGACTGGTCCAAGGTTTGACCATGTTCTCTGCTTGTACAAGCTAATGGGTGATCGCCCGGGATAGATCATGCTTTTGAAATCCGTTCGGGTTAGGTGCGTCTTTCATGGCGGACGTCTCTGGTAAACGCAAAAATAATACGAGGATAAATCCTTACATCAGTTGGTATAATAGTACAACCTGAGATCATTCGTGCAGATACATTGTGAAAGTTAATGTATCAATACATTTTGATAGTTATAAATCATATGAGTGTTCTTAAGAAAACCTTTTCAAATTTCCTTTAAAGGGCCTTCTGACGTCACAGTGACTCCCACTTCAACACATGTCAACGCCTCTCGTAAGTGTCGCCAGAAAGGCCGGCATCTGTGTGAGCTGTGGGAACTGGAGTCAGGGAACATAGCAACCCTGCCCCAACACGTCTCCATGTGGTACGCTGTACCTGACAGCCAGGTCGTCTTGAGTGGCAGCATGGTAACCTATCATGGCCTACCGGTAAAAGCGCCCTCTTTGGGAGTCTGCTGCCTTGGGGCGTTCATTAGTCCGCAGTATCCATTCGTAGCTTCGACTGTCCACAAAGTGGACGACCGCGATGGAATGAGACGCACGTGTTCTGCACTGGGAGCACATCTCTGTATCCTACCAGAAGTAAAAGCGGCATACCTAAGAGGCTTCCGCCATTACAATTGGTTGGGGTGGGCGTACTTTGCTATGCCAAATTATGATGTGAAGTTGCTTCAGGATGGTTGCGGTTCATACACAGGTGACGAATGCTACGAGGGCATTGTACCATTTACACCCAGACCCGATGCAGAGAGTCGCGTTTACTGCTGTCCTAATCTGTACTGCCCCCAACGTGTGAATCCCAACTATCCCATTATAACCAACGAGACGTTCAGTAAGGCTGACCGTGACGGCATGATAGGTAACTGCTCTGCACTGTCCGCTCACCTCTGCACTCTGGATGAGTTGGAGGACGCCTACCTGAGAGGCTACCGTCAGCCAATCTACGCATGGCTCTACTTCGCGTTGCCCAACCGTGACTCCCTTATATTCGAAGACGGATGCGGTAACTATAGCTCAACACCCACAGAATGCCACGATGGCGTCGTTGCCAATACACCGAGACCACCTGAAAAATCACGGGCGTTCTGCTGCCCGGGATTCTACTGCTTCGAGCAATCATCACATTCAACTGACCCTTAGTGAGAAACTACTATAACTGCAAAACACCACATTACTGCTAACAAACACAGATGACATATCAGGCTTTTCCTCGGAAATCAAAAATCTTAATGACCACAATTTTTCAGAGGGATTCTTCTGCCGTTAATCCAGGGCACAATTAACCTCCCAGACCTTGAAACACTTGAAACCTGAAGTGTGATGAATGCGTAATGTTGCCATTATAAGAGAATTCAGGGCTACTTCACCAATTTATCATGCTTAACAATATCAATTACCACTATGAGTTTTCATTAGTGATATATTCAAGGCCACATTCTTGTTGGTGAATGAATGCGTTGTATGTGAACCTCATTTCGAATAATTCAATTACGATCCCTACACTACATAACTGCCGGTATTTCCACTGTCTTGTACTAGACATTGAAATGTCGTCATGGGGTCACATGAGGCAAAATTTTCAGCATGAGTTTATTCATAAGTGACTTATTTTTGCCTTGTTTTTACGGCAACGTTATACACTCATGACAGGCTTTAAATGTTCGCTGTATGATAATTATGAATTGATTTTGTGGTTCGTTTATCATTTATTGAAATAAAAATTGCACGATTTCTGAAAAACAAAACATGATGTGACCTAAAAATCAATCACAGGTAGGAGCTGTTGAATGGACTGATAAGATGAGTTTTAATTACTCAGACACCTCTGTCTAGTTTTTGACATATCTAGACATGCTGAGGTTATGATATTATGAAGGAATTGACAGAATGACAAAATAAAGTAAAATAATAAATAAAAGCTAACGAGACCATGATTTCATGAAGCTCTACGAAAAAGTTCATTATCAATCAATATTGCATTAATAGCTATAGGCAACGTTATTTATTTTGAAAGTTTACATTGTTTAGAATCCAGCATATTAATAAATGTATATTTCATTTCAAAGATTTTTTTTCGTCTTTCAGGAAGTAAGCGCTGTCATGCTACGTCCTATGCACTGAAATAATTATTGACAAATTAATCCTTTCCAGGAATTTTACATTTTCACAATGCAATTGTTCACAGTATAGCAATGAATGTAAATATATTCAATGTAAATAAATTAATGTATGTAAATTGAATTTCTGATGTCAAAAAGATAAATTTTCCTTTTTAATTTAGAATTAAGTTGCTGATTGCTTATTCCCGATCCAGAACGTCAGCCTAAACAAGTAAGGCCTTGGCTAGGTCGAGTCTAAGTGATTCTGTATATAGTTATTGAAACTATTTTGTAATGTGCATTTTTCAGATTCATGTAATGTATGACTTTTGTTAACATATCTGGACTAGGGGGTCCTCGTATAACTAAAACGACTCCTCGCGTTAATGTGTCTCGTCTTAAGAAAATATATGGACCCCTTTAAGGAAGGTGGAAATTTTGATCGGAATGTGATGAATGACTTTTGTTTAATAGCCTATGTATACAGGATTCCATATTGCAGACTTGATTGACATTCTTCGTTTGATTTATTGCATTTAAATCATCAATGCAAAATAGTCCTCAATGATTGCGATACGGTAGTATCTTAGTTCTAAATTATATAAGAGGGAACGGTATACAATGTCTTGTCCCACAAGGTTGTGTGGTAAAATCGCTGGTATTTGCAACATGTTTTAATTTCGTGTAATAATAGAGCACAAATCTCAGACAATAATTGTAATTTGTTGTAGTTTTGCCTAGTTTCAATTTAACCACTTAACCACACCTCGAAGAATACAACTATCACCTAGAAATATAATATTTCTTGGAAGGTAACTTCATCTTATGTATTCTACGTGTGATGCAGTACAAATAAACTTAGAAACTATTATTTCCTGGCAATTCTCTCTTGGCGTCCATTTCATTAATTAACGTATTTTTTAAATAATATAAATTGTTTTCCTATTGCTTTCATGAAGTAAGCGCTGTTATATTACGTCGTATGAATATAAAAAAAATTTATGCAAAATTGCACAATCAAATAATTATAGACAATTTCATTTATCGTAAAATTCTACATTTTTAGAATATCGAAAATTAATGATCAGTGGACTCATTCTGCAAAATACACGTGTTTACATAATCACCTTTCCAATAATTCGTTGAATATGATTCGCAGTATATAAAATTCTTATTAGCTTTTCCGCCGCGAAGCAGAAACGTTATTGTTATTGTTCTGATTTTTAGCTTTTCCGCCGCGAAGCGTAAAAGCTATGGTTGTTGTTCTGATTTTTTTTTAACTTCTTCTTCTTCTTCCTCGTCTTCTTCTTCTTTTTTTTGTCGGAAAACTGAATCCCATAGACTTTGCAGAGGTTTTTTTCATGGCAATTTTGCCATTAAACACACTTGGATTTTTGTTGAGCTGCTGCACAGTGGTCTTTAAAACGTCATGACGCCATCATGTGTCACGTGACAGTGCTTTAAAGGGGCAAAATTCAAGCTCCATTTTAGGCATAAATGCAATTTCGTTTGGTTTCAATTTTGCACTATATCTGAGTTGGGAAAAGGTGTATACAAAAATTGCCCTATTTCATCGTGACGTCATCTCATGAATATCAATGAGGTCATGAACTTTTCAGATTGTAACATTCAATTGAACATATTTGGCCAACGGAACAAGAATTATTTTTTTTTCGTTTATATCTATTGGGGATGTAGTTTAGAAACAGCCTCCGAGGCCAAAATGCCATGACGCATTCGTGACGTCATCAAAATGCGTGTTTTAAAAACAAATATTTACCATTGGTCAATCTTCTCGAAATTTAGTGTGCAGTTAGCTGTTGTGCTACACATTCATAATCTTAGGTATTGAACCAATTGTTTATTGTTTGGAATTATTATGCATTTTTTAATGTTATACTCAAGTCCCTTAGACTTTGTGCACAAAATATGCACGTGCGTTTTGGTGTAGAAATGGAGGGTATGGGTTCAAATCCCGGTTTTTTTTTCAATTTTTATTAGAGAACCAGATGCGGAAAAGCGTTATGTTCTGTTTTGCCAAGAGACATAAATATCTAGTTATTTCTTTTTGTCGTTCGTCCACTGTAAACGTGACTCAAGGTGTAAACGTAAATGCACGACAGCACGAGGTGAATGGTGTGGTCCTTGCAATTGGTGGGCTGGCCTTTCTTTGTCTCGACGACAGGCGTATAGTGCTGCGCATGCTCGAGGTAGATAAATAAAATACGTGGAGGAGAAACCTTCCACGCACCACAAGGGAACGGCCTCGCCTTGGCTATCACGTCACCTGTGAAATCGAATAGAACTGCGCATGCTCGAGGGCAGGGCACATGGAGCGCAGTGATTGGAGGAGAATCCTGACATACCAACATGGGAATGCCTCGCCTTGGCTATCAGAGCGCTACGCATCGCAACAGACTCGTCATTTACACTGAACTCATAGGAGCGTTCACACAACGTCAAACCAACGTCTATCCAATAAATATGCGTTGTAAGTCTTTGCAGTGGTGGTTATCCTTCCTGATAACCATCATTTTAGCTCAAACCCTGGCAAGTGCGAGCATGCTGGGAGGTATTTCAGCCCCAGATCCATGCAGTAATATGGTACAAGGATTTTGTACTATCACTGATTTTGTTTTGAATGGTTATATTTATAACATCATCGTCACCAAAACCCATAAGATGTGCATAGACGCCTGCGAGGCTCAGCCAATGTGCAACTCGACTAACTTCATGTACGCTGCAATGGATGGCAACCAGTGTCAGCTTAACAGTCTTTTCAGCGATGGAGACTTCGGTCAATTGATCGGAAAACCAGGCTGGGTCTACACCTCCAGAAAACAGGTAAGCCATTTGCATTATTTTAAATAACTGAACATTAAAAAACAATTGAATGAAAACCGGATGACACATAAATGATTAAGAGGAACCATATCTGTACGTCATCATATTTGTACAAAATAAGTGAAGCAATTTTCAGCTAAACAAATTCCACAAATTTATCATGTGAACCTGCTGCAAATCGACGCCCCTAGCTATATATCAAAGATTCTCCTTCACGCCAAGCGAATCACGTATAAATATATAGATATGATTTTAAAGGCTGTTAATCTTTAAGACATAAGTCCTTGAAACTGATATGGTGTTTATATCAGGCACTCACTAATTCACGACAAATGAAATGTTCATTCTTGGATACCTCGTTTCAAGTTTCGTTTCTTCCTGGAATCTGGTGTCACGACAAACATCAATAATCGTTGAGTTCTTGAAGTAGAATGTACTATAGATAAGAAACATCTCACACAAAATGGAATCCTGGTCTTTGGAATCCTGAAACAGAATTTTCAGGGTTTCAGGACAAGAGTGTCAATATGCAATGCTAGCTGGAAATATATCTGGCCTGAATGCTTAGTGGGTGGCGAGAGGGTAGTGATATGAGATGCAACTCCCGCCATGCAAACACGACAACAGAAGCGACCTTCCGTGCAATTTATCGCTGCACGAGTAGAATATCGGGCGGTTACTTCATTGCCAACCAAGGCGCAGCGCCACAATGTAATCAAAGCGACAACGATATGATATGGGCGTTCACCATCTCGCGGCTATTGCCACAGTATAGGGTTGATGGTTCCCATCGATTCCTGAAATTGCCGTCTTGTTATCAGCAAGAAATCATCGATTTTCTTCGCTCTTCCTTAAGTTTTTCAAGTCAAAGCAATAAAAACACCAGTAGGCATATTTGTTTCCTATAACAACAATGCTGACGTGCGGCCCATTGCTCATTGCAAGTTTTTATATTACAATGTAATCAAAGCGACAACGATGTATGGAAGGCCACGGTCTCGCGGCTCAATTACCACATTAGGGTGGGTGGTTCCCATCGATTCCTGACATTGAGAAACAACAAGAAATCATCGATTTTCCTTCGCTCTTCCAGGACAAGCGTGCAAATATGCAATGCTAGCTGGAAATATATCTGGCCTGAACGCTTAGTGGGTGGCGAGAGGGTAGTGATATGAGATGCAACTCCCGCCATCCAAACACGACAACAGAAGCGACCTTCTGTGCAATTTATCGCTGCACGAGTAGAATATTGGGCGGTTACTTCATTGCCAACCAAGGCGCAGCGCCACAATGTAATCAAAGCGACAACGATATGATATGGACGTTCACCATCTCGCGGCTATTGCCACAGTATAGGGTTGATGGTTCCCATCGATTCCTGAAATTGCCGTCTTGTTATCAGCAAGAAATCATCGATTTTCTTCGCTCTTCCTTAAGTTTTTCAAGTCAAAGCAATAAAAACACCAGTAGGCATATTTGTTTCCTATAACAACAATGCTGACGTGCGGCCCATTGCTCATTGCAAGTTTTTATATTACAATGTAATCAAAGCGACATCGATGTATGGAAGGCCATCGTCTCGCGGCTCAATTACCACATTAGGGTGGGTGGTTCCCATCGATTCCTGAAATTGAGAAACAACAAGAAATCATCGATTTTCCTTCGCTCTTCCGTACGTTTTTCAACTCACAGCAATAAAAACACCAGTATAGACCTTTTTCACGTGACGTCATGCTGGACCGCTTTACAAAGCACCGGCACTCAACCGATGATCTTTTTGACAAGAGACTTAAATATAGTGATTGTATTGTCCGTAAATCCTTCAATCCTAAATTGTCTAGAAATTAATATTTCAGCTGCATCATGTTTAGGAAAGGAACAATAACAGTGTTGTTTTACTCAAAAATCATACTTTAGGTTAAAGATTGGATCAAAGGTTAAGAAAACGTGTCAAAGATCGTGGTGACCCTCTTTTTTCATAAAATGCCATTTCAGGTCAGACAAAAAGGAGAACGTAACTGGCAATTTTTGAACAATTTTGAAAAATGACAAAGAAATCTTTGACAAGGACTGGAACCCAACCCCTCTGGTTTTCTGTACCAAACATGACTCAGTATACTAAGCCTGCACACTGACACCATTGCATCGCATTCCTGACACCAAACAGCCCGAACGAACAGCAATTACGTGAAATTAATTGGAACCGCTTTTACAACAATCACAGAAGTATTGAGGAAAAAATGATGAACTTTCCGCTGGACTTTCCGCTGAACAAAACATAACAATTTACTTGTTTATTAAGCACCTCCCTAAGGATTATGTTCCGAAATTCGTACAGCAATGATTTGTTTAATCATTGACGAAATCCAAATCAATTCACTTTGAAACACTACTTTGATCGTATACTTCGGCTCAATTTCCGCATGATCTAAAAGTAATAGGAAATGTTTTCCTTCTTTTTAACAGAAATGTTTGGAAAGTCAACTGAAGTTCAAGGTAGCCGAAAAATTTCCGTCGGGTAAGTTACACCAGTAAGGGATACTCTTGCATACCAGCCCGTGTATTACTGTCTTCCTCTAAATATTTGTAAAATACAAGGAATAAAAAAATTGAAATTCGATTTGTCCAAGGTTTGACCATGTTCTCTGTTTTATGATACGCCAACATTTGTCGCTGTGACAAGGAAGCCAGTCAGTACCATCGGACATTCAATGCCGTATAATTATCTTCGCATTTCAAATCCTGCGGGTTTTCTTAATAGGCCTTTGCTTTGTACCAGCTAATGGGTGATCGCCCGGGATAGATCATGCTTTTGAAATTTGTCAACTTTTTGTTAAGTTAGAGGCAGAAACCCGTTTGGGCTAGGTGCGTCTTTTATGGCGGACGTCTCTGGTAAACGCAAAAATAATACGAGGGTAAATCCTTACATCAGTTGGTATAATAGTACAATAAAAGATCATTCGTGCAGACACATGGGGAAAATTAATATATCAATACATCATCATAGTTAGAAATCATAATTATGAGTATTCTTAAGAAAACCTTATGAAACTTCCTTTAAAGGGCCTTCTGACGTCACAGTGACTTCCTATTCAACACATGTCAACGCCTCTCGTGAGTGTCGCCAGAAAGGCCAGCATCTGTGTGAGCTGTGGGAACTGGAGTCAGGGAACATAGCAACCCTGCCCCAACACGTCTCCATGTGGTACGCTGTACCTGACAGCCAGGTCGTCTTGAGTGGCAGCATGGTAACCTATCATGGCCTACCCGTAACAGCGCCCTCTTTGGGAGTCTGCTGCCTTGGGGCGTTCGTTAGTCCGCAGTATCCATTCGTAGCTTCGACTGTCCACAAAGTGGACGACCGCGATGGAATGAGACGCACGTGTTCTGCACTGGGAGCACATCTCTGTATCCTACCAGAAGTAAAAGCGGCATACCTAAGAGGCTTCCGCCATTACAATTGGTTTAGGTGGGCGTACTTTGCTATGCCAAATTATGATGTGAATTTGCTTCAGGATGGTTGCGGTTCATACACAGGTGACGAATGCTACGAGGGCATTGTACCATTTACACCCAGACCCGATGCAGAGAGTCGCGTCTACTGCTGTCCTAATCTGTACTGCCCCCAACGCCTGAATCCCAACTATCCCATTATAACCAGCGAGTCGTTCAATCTGACTGACCGTGACGGCATGATAGGTAACTGCTCTGCTCTGTCCGCTCACCTCTGCACTCTGGATGAGTTGAAGGACGCCTACCTGAGAGGCTACCGTCAGCCAATCTACGCCTGGCTCTACTTCGCGTTGCCCAACCGTGACGCCCTTATATTCGAAGACGGATGTACTGCTACCTATCGTGAGACACCCGGTGAATGTCACGATGGCGTCGTTGCCAATACACCGAGACCCCCTGAACAATCACGGGCGTTCTGCTGCCTGTAATTCTACTGCTTCGAGCAATCATCACATTCAACTGACCCTTAGTGAGAAACTACAATAACTGCAAAACACCACATTACCGCTAACAAACAAAGATGACATATCAGGCTTTTCCTCGGAAATCAAAAACTATTATGACCACAGTTGTTCACAGGGATTCTTCTGCCTTTAATCCAGGGCACAATTTATTAACCTCCAGAACCTTGAAACACTTGAAACCTGAAGTGTGATGAATGCGTAATGTTGCCATTATTAGAAAATTCAGGGCCATTTCACCAATTTATCATGCTTAACAATATCAATTACCACTATGAGTGATACTTTCAAGGCCACATTCTTGTCGGTGAATGAATGCGTTGTATGTGGACCTGATTACCAATAATTGAATTAAGATCCCTACACTAAATAACTGCCGGTATTTCCACTGTCTTGTACTAGACATTGAAATGTCGTCATTGGGTCACATGAGGCAAAATTTTCAGCATGAGTTTATTCATAAGTGACTTTTTTTTGCCTTGTTTTTACGGCAACGTTAAACACTCATGACAGGCTTTAAATGTTCGCTATATGATGATTATGAATTGATTTTGTGGTTCGTTTATCATTTATTGAAATAAAAATTGCACAATTTCTGAATAACAAAACATAATGTGGCCTAAAATTCAATCAAAGGTAGGAGCTGTTGAATGGACTGAAAAGATGAGTTGCAATTACTCAGACACCTCTGTCTAGATTTTGTCATATCTAGACATACTGAGGTTATATTATAAAGGAATTGACAGAATGACAAAATCCAGTAAACTAATAAATATCAGCGAATGAGACCATGATTTCAAGCTCTACGTAAAAGTTCATTATCAATTAATATTGCGTTAATAACTATAGGCAACGTTATTTTTTGGAAAGTTTACATTGTTTAGAATACAGCATATTAATAAATGTATATTTCATTTCAAAGATTTTGTTTCGGCTTTCAGGAAGTAAGCGCTGTCATGCTACGTCCTATGCACTCAAATAATTCTTGACAAATTAATAATTTTCAAGATGTTTACATTTTCACAATACAATTGTTCACAGTATAGCAATGATTGTAAATATATTGAATGTAAATAAATTAATGTATGTAAATTTCTGATTTCAAAAAGATAAATTTTCCTTTTTAATTTAAAATTAACTTGCTGATTGCTTATTCCCGATCCACAACGTCAGCCTAAACAAGTAAGGCCTTGGCTAGGTCGAGTCTAGGTGATTCTGTATATAGTTATTGAAACTATTTTGTAATGTGCAATTTTCAGATTCATGTAATGTATGACTTTTGTTAACATATCTGGACTAGGGGGTCCTCGTATAACTAAAACGACTCCTCGCGTTAATGGGTCTTGTCTTAAGAAAATATATGGACCCCTTTTAGGAAGGTGGAAATTTTGATCGGAATGTGATGAATGACTTTTGTTTAATAGCCTATGTATACAGGATTCCATATTGCAGACTTGATTGACATTCTTCGTTTGATTTATCGCATTTTAATCATCAATGCAAAATAGTCCTCAATGATTGCTCTACGGTAGTATCTTAGTTCTTAAATTATATAAGAGGGAACGGTATACAATGTCTTGTCCCAAAAGGTTGTGTGGTAAAATCGCTAGTATTTGCAACATGTTTTAATTTCGTGTAATAATAGAGCACAAATCTAAGACAATAATGGTACTTTTTTGTAGTTTTGCCTAGTTTCAATTTAACCACTTAACCACACCTCGAAGAATACAACTATCACCTAGAAATATAATATTTCTTGGAAGGTAACTTCATCTTATGTATTCTACGTGTGATGCAGTACAAATAAACTTAGAAACTATTATTTCCTGGCAATTCTCTCTTGGCGTCCATTTCATTAATTAACGTATTTTTTAAATAATATAAATTGTTTTCCTATTGCTTTCATGAAGTAAGCGCTGTTATATTACGTCATATGAATATAATAAAATTTTATGCAAAATTGCACAATCAAATAATTATAGACAATTTCATTCATCGTAAAATTCAACATTTTTAGAATATCGAAAATTAATGATCAGTGGACTCAGTTAATTTCATTTTGCAAAATACACGTGTTTACATAATCACCTTTGCAATAATTCGTTGAAGATGATTCGCAGTATATACAATTCTTATTAGCTTTTCCGCCGCGAAGCGGAAACGTTATTGTTGTTGGACGCCATCATGTGTCACGTGACAGTGCTTTAAAGGGGCAAAATTCAAGCTCCATTTTAGGCATGAATGCAATTTCGTTTGGTTTCAATTTTGCACTATATCTGAGTTGGGAAAAGGTGTATACAAAAATTTCCCTATTTTATCGTGACGTCATCTCATGAATATCAATGAGGTCATGAACTTTTCAGATTGTAACGTTCAATTGAGCATATTTGGCCAACGGAACAAGATTTTTTTTTTCGTTTATATCTATTGGGGATGTAGTTTAGAAACAGCCTCCGAGGCCAAAATGCGATGACGCATTCGTGACGTCATCAAAATGCGTGTTTTACAAACACATATTTACCATTGGTCAATCTTCTCGAAATTCGGTGTGCAGTTAGCTGTTGTGCTACACATTCGAAATCTTAGGTATGGAACCAATTGATTATTGTTTGGAATTATTATGAATTTTTGAATGTTATACTCAAGTCCCTTAGACTTTGTGCACAAAATATGCACGTGCGTTTTGGTGTAGAAATGGAGGGTATGGGTTCAAATCCCGGGGTTTTTTTTCAATTTGTTTAGAGAACCAGATGCGGAAAAGCGTTATGTTCTGTTTTGCCAAGAGACATAAATCTCTAGTTATTTCATTTTGTCGTTCGTCCACTGTAAACGTGACTCAAGGTGTAAACGTAAATGCACGGCAGCACGAGATGAATGGTGTGGTCCTTGGTGGGCTGGCCTTTCTTTGTCTCGACGACAGGCGTATAGTGCTGCGCATGCTCGAGGTAGATAAAAAAAATACGTGGAGGAGAAACCTACCATGCACCACAAGGGAACGGCCTCGCCTTGGCTATCACGTCACCTTTAAAAATGAACAAAACTGCGCATGCTCGAGGGAAGGGCACATGGAGCGCAGTGATTGGAAACCTGACATACCACCATAGGAATGCCTCGCCTTGGCTATCAGAGCGCTACGCATCGCAACTGACTTGTCATTTACACTGAACTCATAGGAGCGTTCACACAACGTCAAACCAACGTCTATCCAATAAATATGCGTTGTAAGTCTTTGCAGTGGTGGTTATCCTTCCTGATAACCATCATTTTAGCTCAAACCCTGGCAAGTGCGAGCATGCTGGGAGGTATTTCAGCCCCAGATCCATGCAGTAATATGGTACAAGGATTTTGTACTATCGTTGATTTTGTTTTGAATGGTTATATTTATAACATCATCGTCACCAAAACCCATAAGATGTGCATAGACGCCTGCGAGGCTCAGCCAATGTGCAACTCGACTAACTTCATGTACGCTGCAAGGGATGGCAACCAGTGTCAGCTTAACAGTCTTTTCAGCGATGGAGACTTTGGTCAATTGATCGGAAAACCAGGCTGGGTCTACACCTCCAGAAAACAGGTGAGCCATTTGCATTATTTTAAATAACTCAACATAAAAAACAATTGAATGAAAACCGGATGACATATAAATGAGGTACCATATCTGTAAGTCATCATTTTGTACAAAAAAAGTGAAGCAATTATCAGCTAAACAAATTCCACAAATTTATCATGTTAACCTGCTGCAAATCAACGCCCCTAGCTATATATCAAAGATTATCCTTCACGCCAAGCGAATAACGTAAAAAATATTAAGATATGATTTTAAAGGCTGTTAATCTTTAAGACATAAGACCTTGAAACTGATATGGTGTTTATACCAGGCACTCACTAATTCACGACAAATTAAATGTTCATTCTTGGATACCTCGTTTCAAGTTTCGTTTGTTCCTTGAATCTAGTGTCACGACAAACATCAATAATCGTTGAGTTCTAGAAATAGAACGTACTATAGATAAGAAACATTTCACACAAAATGGAATCCTGGTCTTTGGAATCCTGAAACAGAATTTTCAGGGTTTCTGGACAAGCGTGCAAATATGCAATGCTAGCTGAAAATATATCTGGCCTGAATGCTTAGTGGGTCGCGAGAGGGGAGTGATATATAACCGCCATGCAAACACGACAACAGAAGCGACGTTCCATGCAATTTATCGCTGCACGAGTAGAATATTGGGCGGTTACTTCATTGCCAACCAAGGCGCAGCGCCACAATGTAATCAAAGCGACAACGATATGATATGGGCGTTCACCATCTCGCGGCTATTGCCACAGTATAGGGTTGATGGTTCCCATCGATTCCTGAAATTGCCGTCTTGTTATCAGCAAGAAATCATCGATTTTCCTTCGCTCTTCCTTAAGTTTTTCAGCAATAAAAACACCAGTAGGCATATTTGTTTCCTATAACAACAATGCTGACGTGCGGCCCATTGCTCATTGCAAGTTTTTATATTACAATGTAATCAAAGCGACAACGATGTATGGAAGGCCACCGTCTCGCGGCTCAATTACCACATTAGGGTGGGTGGTTCCCATCGATTCCTGACATTGAGAAACAACAAGAAATCATCGATTTTCCTTCGCTCTTCCAGGACAAGCGTGCAAATATGCAATGCTAGCTGGAAATATATCTGGCCTGAATGCTTAGTGGGTCGCGAGAGGGGAGTGATATGAGATGCAACTCCCGCCATCCAAACACGACAACAGAAGCGACCTTCTGTGCAATTTATCGCTGCACGAGTAGAATATTGGGCGGTTACTTCATTGCCAACCAAGGCGCAGCGCCACAATGTAATCAAAGCGACAACGATCTGATATGGACGTTCACCATCTCGCGGCTATTGCCACAGTATAGGGTTGATGGTTCCCATCGATTCCTGAAATTGCCGTCTTGTTATCAGCAAGAAATCATCGATTTTCTTCGCTCTTCCTTAAGTTTTTCAAGTCAAAGCAATAAAAACACCAATAGGCATATTTGTTTCCTATAACAACAATGCTGACGTGCGGCCCATTGCTCATTGCAAGTTTTTATATTACAATGTAATCAAAGCGACAACGATGTATGGAAGGCCATCGTCTCGCGGCTCAATTACCACATTAGGGTGGGTGGTTCCCATCGATTCCTGAAATTGAGAAACAACAAGAAATCATCGATTTTCCTTCGCTCTTCCGTACGTTTTTCAACTCACAGCAATAAAAACACCAGTATAGACCTTTTTCACGTGACGTCATGCTGGACCGCTTTACAAAGCACCGGCACTCAACCGATGATCTTTTTGACAAGAGACTTAAATATAGTGATTGTATTGTCCGTAAATCCTTCAATCCTAAATTGTCTAGAAATTAATATTTCAGCTGCATCATGTTTAGGAAAGGAACAATAACAGTGTTGTTTTACTTAGAAATCATACTTTAGGTTAAAGATTGGATCAAAGGTTAAGAAAACGTGTCAAAGATCGTAGTGACCCTCTTTTTTCATAAAATGCCATTTCAGGTCAGACAAAAAGGAGAACGTAACTGGCAATTTTTGAACAATTTTGAAAAATGACAAAGAAATCTTTGACAAGGACTGGAACCCAACCCCTCTGGTTTTCTGTACCAAACATGACTCAGTATACTAAGCCTGCACACTGACACCATTGCATCGCATTCCTGACACCAAACAGCCCGAACGAACAGCAATTACGTGAAATTAATTGGAACCGCTTTTACAACAATCACAGAAGTATTGGGGGAAAAATGATGAACTTTCCGCTGGACTTTCCGCTGAACAAAACATAACAATTTACTTGTTTATTAAGCACCTCCCTAAGGATTATGTTCCGAAATTCGGACAGCAATGATTTGTTTAATCATTGACGAAATCCAAATCAATTCACTTTGAAACACTACTTTGATCGTATACTTCGGCTCAATTTCCGCATGATCTAAAAGTAATAGGAAATGTTTTCCTTCTTTTTAACAGAAATGTTTGGAAAGTCAACTGAAGTTCAAGGTAGCCGAAAAATTTCCGTCGGGTAAGTTACACCAGTAAGGGATACTTTTGCATACCAGCCCGTGTATTACTGTCTTCCTCTAAATATTTGTAAAATACAAGGAATAAAAAAATTGAAATTCGATTTGTCCAAGGTTTGACCATGTTCTCTGTTTTATGATACGCCAACATTTGTCGCTGTGACAAGGAAGCCAGTCAGTACCATCGGACATTCAATGCCGTATAATTATCTTCGCATTTCAAATCCTGCGGGTTTTCTTAATAGGCCTTTGCTTTGTACCAGCTAATGGGTGATCGCCCGGGATAGATCATGCTTTTGAAATTTGTCAACTTTTTGTTAAGTTAGAGGCAGAAACCCGTTTGGGCTAGGTGCGTCTTTTATGGCGGACGTCTCTGGTAAACGCAAAAATAATACGAGGGTAAATCCTTACATCAGTTGGTATAATAGTACAATAAGAGATCATTCGTGCAGACACATGGGGAAAATTAATATATCAATACATCATCATAGTTAGAAATCATAATTATGAGTATTCTTAAGAAAACCTTATGAAACTTCCTTTAAAGGGCCTTCTGACGTCACAGTGACTTCCTATTCAACACATGTCAACGCCTCTCGTGAGTGTCGCCAGAAAGGCCAGCATCTGTGTGAGCTGTGGGAACTGGAGTCAGGGAACATAACAACCCTGCCCCAACACGTCTCCATGTGGTACGCTGTACCTGACAGCCAGGTCGTCTTGAATGGCAGCGTGGTAACCTATCATGGCCTACCCGTAACAGCGCCCTCTTTTGGAGTCTGCTGCCTTGGGGCGTTCGTTAGTCCGCAGTATCCATTCGTAGCTTCGACTGTCCACAAAGTGGACGACCGCGATGGAATGACACGCACGTGTTCTGCACTGGGAGCACATCTCTGTACCCTACCAGAAGTAAAAGCGGCATACCTAAGAGGCTTCCGCCATTACAATTGGTTTAGGTGGGCGTACTTTGCTATGCCAAATTATGATGTGAATTTGCTTCAGGATGGTTGCGGTTCATACACAGGTGACGAATGCTACGAGGGCATTGTACCATTTACACCCAGACCCGATGCAGAGAGTCGCGTTTACTGCTGTCCTAATCTGTACTGTCCCAAACGCGTGAATCCCAACTATCCCATTATAACCAGCGAGTCGTTCAATCTGACTGAGCGTGACGGCATGATAGGTAACTGCTCTGCACTGTCCGCTCACCTCTGCACTCTGGATGAGTTGAAGGACGCCTACCTGAGAGGCTACCGTCAGCCAATCTACGCCTGGCTCTACTTCGCGTTGCCCAACCGTGACGCCCTTATATTCGAAGACGGATGTACTGCTACCTATCGTGAGACACCCGGTGAATGTCACGATGGTGTCGTTGCCAATACACCGAGACCCCCTGAACAATCACGGGCGTTCTGCTGCCTGTAATTCTACTGCTTCGAGCAATCATCACATTCAACTGACCCTTAGTGAGAAACTACAATAACTGCAAAACACCACATTACCGCTAACAAACAAAGATGACATATCAGGCTTTTCCTCGGAAATCAAAAACTATTATGACCACAGTTGTTCACAGGGATTCTTCTGCCTTTAATCCAGGGCACAATTTATTAACCTCCCGAACCTTGAAACACTTGAAACCTGAAGTGTGATGAATGCGTAATGTTGCCATTATTAGAAAATTCAGGGCCATTTCACCAATTTATCATGCTTAACAATATCAATTACCACTATGAGTGATATTTTCAAGGCCACATTCTTGTTGGTGAATGAATGCGTTGTATGTGGACCTAAGTACCAATAATTGAATTAAGATCCCTACACTAAAATAACTGCCGGTATTTCCACTGTCTTGTACTACACATTGAAATGTCGTCATGGGGTCACATGAGGCAAAATTTTCAGCCTGGGTTAATTCATAAGTGACTTATTTTTGCCTTGTTTTTACGGCAACGTTAAACACTCATGACAGGCTTTAAATGTTCGTTGTATGATGATAATGAATTGATTTTGTGGTTCGTTTATCATTTATTGAAATAAAAATTGCACAATTTCTGAATAACAAAACATAATGTGGCCTAAAAATCAATCAACGGTAGGAGCTGTTGAATGGACTGATAAGATGAGTTGTAATTACTCAGACACCTCTGTCTAGTTTTTGACATATCTAGACATACTGAGGTTATATTATAAAGGAATTGACAGAATGACAAAATCCAGTAAACTAATAAATATCAGCGAATGAGACCATGATTTCAAGAAGCTCTACGTAAAAGTTCATTATCAATTAATATTGCGTTAATAGGCAACGTTATTTTTTTGAAAGTTTACATTGTTTAGAATCAGCATATTAATAAATGTATATTTCATTTCAAAGAAGTTTTCTTTGGCTTTCAGGAAGTAAGAGCTGTCATGCTACGTCTTATGCACTGAAATAATTATTGACAAATTAGTCCTTGTCAGGATTTTTACATTTTCACAATGCAATTGTTCAAAGTATAGCAATGATTGTAAATCTATTCAATGTAAATAAATTAATGTATGTAAATTGAATTTCTGATGTCAAAAAGATGAATTTTCCTTTGGACTTTCATGTCATATCACACCGTTTGGGTCTGATTTCACGAAAAGGGCGCACTTCAATAGGATAGGCCTTAGACGACCATTTCCTAACGTGTATACTTCAAGGTAATATGATGTTTTTTAGTTTGCTAATTTGAATAGAATTTAAAATTAACTTGCTGATTGCTTATTCCCGATCCAGAACTTTAGCCTAAACAAGTAAGGCCTTGGCTAGGTCGAGTCTAAACCTTTGATATATAGGTAAGCAAAGCCTACTTAATTATTCTGTTTAGACAAACTACAAACTGTTCGTGCAGAACCCCATGGAAGGCGAGTATCAAAGACCTTTCATCTCCCTTCTTTGACGAAATGCTTGTTATAATTGATTTATCACATTTTAATCATTAATGGAAAATAGTCTTCAATGAGTGCTGTTCGGTAGTATCTTAATTCTTAAATTATATGAGAGGGAATTGTATACAATGTCTTGTCCCAAAAGGTTGTGTGGTAATATCGCTACTATTTGCAACATATTATAATTTCGTGTAATAATAGGGCACAAATCTAAGACAATTATTATATTTTTTTAGTTTTGCCTAGTTTCAATTTCACCACTTAACCACACCTCGAAGAATACAACTATCACCTAGAAATATATTATTTCTTGGAAGGTAATTTCATCTGATGTATTCTACGTGTGATGCAGTACAAATAAAAAAGAAACTCAGAAACTATTATCTCCTGGCAATTCTTTCTTGATGTCCGTTTCATTAATCAATATATTTTTTAAATTAATATAAATTGTTTTCCTATTGCTTTCATGAAGTAAGCGTTGTTATATTACGTCATATGAATAAAATAGACATTTAAAAATTAAAAACAATCTTAATTTTTCAAAAATAATGTCAATTATGTTTCTATTCTGTATTTATATATGATTAAATGTTTTTACAAAAATTAAAATGTAAGACCAAAATAAATAACAAAGCTGTTACCATCTAAGCTACCCAGCCCTTAGATAGTGGCCCTTCCGGATGAGCAACTAGTCGGTGTCTTCAAAATGTTGAAAAGTTGCAAAGAAAATTTGACTGGACCAGGTTTTGAACCAAAGATCTCTAGTTTTGCATAACAGTATTCTTACCATCTGACTTGTCTGAGCTACTGTAATTCAACCATAAATTGCTGTATATCTCCAGTGATTATGCCCAGTTTTCGTTCACATGCACGCAGCCATTTGTGACCAGGTACGGCATATTGAGGATTCTCTCGTCCAAGTTTTTGAGATGTGTCCACCACTTCAAAGAGTGCCTCATTAGCTTTCCAATGATTTCAAAACTGTTTCCATACAATGCGAGAATGTTTTCATACAATGCGAGAAATGACACAACACACAGTAACCGGAACCACTTCTCAAGAAAGCTCTAAAGCGTGGAGATCACGCACGCGTCATGGAGGCAGCAACCGCATTATGCGTGAAGACATACATGTACATACATGTACATTGTACATGTACAAATTCCCCCGATTTTTCAATACGTTTTACATACAGATGACGGAAAATTTCTTCAAACAGTTTACTTTCTCTTACATAAGTTTTCCAAAAATGCAAAAAAATTAAATGGATTTTTATACAATGTATGCAATTTGACAATTCAATAACAACATTTATTTCCCTACTTTCCACAGGCATACAGACCACAAAAGATGAAGTGAATTTAATATAATAAAGAATAACAAAGTGATAACACAAATTTGATAAGCCATATAAGCCAAGGCTTCTAGAGAACAGCCTTTACAAACAATTAAACGTAAATTCAAGAAAAAAAAGACAAGTTCACACAAGACAAACAAAATGACTAGACTGGACAATCCAACAAAAAAAAGGAGCGATGGCAATGAAAAAAAACTATATTGAATTGAATATTTTGACTTTCGATGCCGTTTACTCGAAAAGGACTTTTGCAGTACCGGTGGATGCCTCATTACGCCATCTTAGGTCACCCTTGCCGTTAACCTGGCTGCACCAGTTCAGGGATCACATAAAGTGGATGCAGCTTTTTCAATGTGAACCAAACAGTTCAGATGGTAAGAGCACTGCTTCGCAAAACCAGAGGTCTCGGTTTCAAGTCCCAGCTCAGCCAAATGTTCATTGCCATTCTCCAAAAACACAAACTGACAAACCTTTGTTATCTTAAAAATACGTTTGATAAGGAAATGATTTTGCCAGCTGTGTAGGGTCTATCAAACATGTTAAATGCTGGATGGGGGGAGCAAGACAGTTTCCTAATAAAACCATCCCCGCCCATCACGGCTGTCACACATCATTACATAGTATGGCTTCTAAGGCATTGAGGTACCGGTATTGCTTTTTGCAGATTAGAATAAGTCACAAGGCATGCAGAAACACACAGTGGCCTTCCTTTTCAGACGTCAAAGCAATACGCCTGGAATTTAATGGCTCCGATATTGGTACACAATTATTCCAGTGAAAGGAGTTTTTGACTGACACTGCCAGAACCATGTTGTTTACAGAGCACAGTGAAAAGAAAACACAGTGTCTGGTATGGAGTGGAGTGCAGCAATGTAACAGACTTACCAATCCAATACCACTCGCTACATGTACCTGTACATGTACATGTACCGGAACATGTACTGTACATGTACCGGTACATGTACATGTACCGGTACATGTACATGTAAGTACTGCTCTCACAGTGCATGGTATAGAGTAGAGTGAATGCAAAGAGCAACACAATGAGCTCTCCAATCGAAATATGCAAATACATGTACACTGTACTTCTCCCACATGTACTGATCCTGTTAAAAAAAGTAAGAAAACAAACCAATATTTGATGGAATTGGTCGGCAAGATTGGAATATCTGTCTCTTGGACTGTTTAGTCCATCTAGACCAAGCTGAAAAGGAACATGTATCTACGGATGCTCAATATCCACAAGGTTTATCCTTTCGTTTATAAAGATTCAAAGGTTTGCATGGTGGAAGGATTAAGTAGAAGGTTTGCGGAGACACCATGTACATCATCTATTGTGAGATTGAGTGTGGCAACATTTAAATCAAAACTCTTCAGAAATGATTACCGGTAGTGTGACACACCAATTCTGATGTCAGTTGCCTCAGGAATGTGCCAGATTTGTCGCAACAATTTTGCTATTGTTAGGGAAAGTGTGCTGTCACGGAAGAAAGTGTGCTGGCACGTCACACAGCCAAGCGGTCACTGGACAGACTGTGGAAATCCACTCACTGGCTTCACCGCAAATTGCATGCTCTGTTCTGCGCTTACAGCATCCCGTAATTTCTGAGTTAAGCAGAGCCATGACATTGGGCCCTGATGCCTGCCAGACAACAAACTGCGCATCCGGGACCCTAATGAAGGTGAGTATCGAAAATCTTTCATCCCCTTCTTTGACGAAATGCTTGTTATATTTGGGGTAATGTAACAGCACATGTTAAATGACTCCCCGTTTTAATGGGTCTCGTGCACATGGCACGTGGATATTGTGGTCGGGATTCGAGGAAATACTCCCAGTAGATTGTTCCTTTTACTGTGATAGGGCGATTATGTATATAGTCCTCTAAACTCTCTTGAACTGTGGACTTTTAAAATTCATGTGATGTATGACTTTTGTTAAATAGCATATGTAGCCTATACATGATTTTCACATAGAAGACTTCGTTGGTATACTTCTTTCAATTTATCGCATTTAAGCATTTACGCACAACAGTCAATATTGACTGTTTATTGGTAATATGATATTTTAATTTAGATCTACAGAGGGAACGATGCACATTATTTTGTGAAAAAATGTTTTGATTGCTCGCACATGCAACATAATAATAATTAAAAATAATAATTTGTTAGTTCAGTTATGCCATTAATACACCAATATTTATCGCCAAAAAATAAATAATATTTATTGGATAGTAGGTGTATTATGAATGTACGTGTGATGCGGTAGAAATAAAAATCGAAATTCAGAAGATAAGCTCCTGGAAATTTTATTTTGAGTCCGTATCATTTATTGATCCAACTAGTACTCAAACACACTTGTCAGTTTCTTCAGGAAAGGAAACAGGAACGACGAAAATCAAGAAGATCGCTCCGATGTCTTTAATTTCATCTTTGAATCGGCAGACAAAGTAGTTTTAGACAATGGCAAGACATCGTATATTCATAAGGCAGAAAGGCAAGACATCAATCCTCTGGCGTGGCAACTGCTCCGATTACAGTCGGTCTCTAAATGACGCCCTCTGACAATATAAAACAGACCTCTCGTCATACACATGGACATTGCTCCGTTATGACAGCGTACCCGGGAAACGCAGCGAAACGACCACTGATGGGAGATATATAACAGACCCGACATATGACGCTCAACCACCATCGCTGGTACTCCGTTAATTGTGTGTGGTGAAGTCCAAGGCAGCTTCGCACGCTCAAGGCTAGTGCTCGTGGACCGCAATGATTGGACGAGAATCCTACCACGCACAACAAGGGAGCGGCCTCGGCTTGACTATCAGTTCGCTACGCATCGCAACTGACCCGGCATTTACTCTCAACTCACAGGAGCGTCCATACAACGTCAAACCGACGTGTATCGCAACAATATGAATTGCCAATCATTTCAGTGGTGGTTATCCTTCCTGATAACCATCACTTTACCTAAAAAAATAGCAAGTGCGAGCATGCTTTCAGCCCCAGATCCATGCAGCAATATGGTACATGGATTTTGTATCATCGTCGACTTTGTCTTGAATGGTTATATTTATAACATCATCGTCACCAAAACCCATAAGATGTGCATAGACGCCTGCGAGGCTCAGCCAATGTGCAACTCGACTAACTTCATGTACGCTACAAGGGATGGCAACCAGTGTCAGCTCAACAGTCTTTGCAACGATAGAGACTTCGGTGAATTGACGAGAAAACCTGGCTGGGTCTTCACCGCTAAGAAATTGCCGGTACGTACCATTCCTTTCATGTTATTTGATTGACAAATAAGACCCCTGCAGTGCAATTCGTAGAACTGTATTTGTACGACACCTCACTACTGCTGACCGCTTTCGGAGTACAGGTTGTATTTCTTAGAAACGTTTACTGAAAAGGCGTTTTGTTGAGTATTTTGTCAATACCTATACAGTTGTTTCCCCTTTTGTTTGGGACTGTTTCATTCTAAACTTTTACGCTTGTGGCATTACGAATTACGCCTTTTTATTTGTTGCATGACATAATAGTACAAAGATCACATGATAAGCCCTGCATGCCTGCTTAATTCGTTAGCAAAATAGCAACCGTATTGCCGTGAAAGAAGAAGAAGAAGAAGAAGACGTGAATAGGGCGCCAAGATCCGTCTCAAGAGACGCTCATGGCGTAGTACAAGAAAAACAGTAAAGAAAAAAAACCTAAAATTATTAAGAACAATTATAACTATTAATAAAGAGGTGGTGTTTAAGGGCTAATTTGAACTCAGATATTGAATTAATGGAACGAATATTGAGGTGGCAGTGCGATGGGGACCGGCATTAGAAAAAGATCGATCACCCCATGAATTGTGAGCATGAGTGACAGCAAGCAAAAGGGAATCGGAGGATCTTAAGCGCCTGATGGGTGGGTTGTACATGGTTAGCAAGTTGGAGTTGTATCGGGAGCGGAATCATAGCGTAATGCTACGGCAATTGCCGTATCACTCCAACATGGCGCTGGTTTGATTCAGTGCCTCAGCAGATCGTTATCGATTTAAAATTCGTTGACGAACACGGCATAGCTGACCTGCTCCCGTTCTTTGAATGCAAACAAAGCCAAGGTATATAACAAAAGCCAGGTTGCTCTTGACTTTTATGCATGGACGCTTGCCACTTTATCAATTTAATAACTCTTGCTATACAGAGCACCAACGGCACTTCCGCGAACACGTTTTGTGATATGATAGTGGCTAATTTGACGCGCTTGGCGGCGCTTTTTTTTAACCTGACGAGGACATTTCTTAATTAATTTTTTCATAAAGAGCGCGACGATTGACAAAAAAAACAAGCCTTGCATTTGTATTTTCAGTAAAATGTACGTAGTATCATATACTTAATTTTGGCCATGACTTTCATTATTTTCTCATCTTAATTCCCTTTCCTTCTTGTAGCCTACAGCATTTTATAGAAACAATACCTACATAAACTTTGCATTTTACTTTGTCACAGGAAATAGTATCTCGCGGTGGACAAAAACGCTTCACATCGTCGTAAAACGCGAACAATAATTGTTCGATCGAAAATACAGACTGATGTTAAGATGGTGGTTTATTTAATGATATTACCTTCTTTTACGTGTTACAGAAATGTCGTCAACATAAGTTCGGCGCACCCGATGAATATCAGACAGGTACGTCAAGAACTATGAATCTTGATGGAAAAGCCTTGTCAAGAGAACATTTTAGCGCAAGGCACGTCGAGGTAACACACTGCGATGGGGCCCTAACATTTGAGTAAGACTGTCTTGAATGACAGCCTGGTATACGGCTATCTTGGCCTACCGGTAAGAGCGCCCTCTTTGGACGTCTACTGATTGTGGGCGTTCATTGGCCCCCAAGATCCGTTTGCAACTCTGGCTGTCCACGGAGTGGATTACCGTGATGCAATGTAAAGCCTACCGGTATGTTTGTACCGTGCCCGAATTCAAAGGTCCTTTAATGATCAAAATGTCTTCCTGAATACATTTTTAGGTTCGCATTTTGGTCATTTAAATTCCAAATTTTAGAAATTACATACTTTGTAATGCATCAGACATTACCTGATTTTTTTTCTAGAAAAAGGGATATTTGTTGAAGTTAAAACGTTCGCTCGGTGGAGCCGTCTACGTCTGAAAATATTTGCATTCAATTTCGTGTTCATGGTTTTTCTATTGACATGGTTGACGGATTGAGCAGAAACTTTCGCAGGTGTGTTATTTTATGTGTACATTAAGTTTCACAAGTATGGAAGCGATACTTTGACCTTCGCAAATAGTGTACCCTACCTTTAAGTCAGTAAGTAGTTGGCACAAGTGTGTATGCTTCACTGTAACTACTATTACTATTTGGGAAGGCCATCATGGCTGGATACCTCAGGTGGTAGGAACGCTGGCACGCAAAGCAAAAGGTTTCGGGTTCAAATCCCAGTGCAAACAAAGTAAGGTTTTTTTCCAATTTCCTGAAATGTTCCACGTAATCTTTTCTTAATTTGTTTGATTAAAATCAAATAAGATTAGATTTAAACAGTCCATATATACGGCCTTCAATCTTGGGCAAACTTTGTTTTAAGCCCTAAAGATGTATCTGTAAAACACAACTTTCCCTGCACACTTTCACGGCATTATATTAATACTACGTGCTTTAGTGTACGGCAGAATACGCAGCTGTAGGGTACAAAGTGATGATCTCAGTGTAAATATCTGGGTACGAAATGACCAGTTATCTAATGGTCTCTATCTCTGTGTCTATAATGAACTGTGTATCATCCTCTAAGGCCAAATATTGTACTTTGGATAGAACACTCTTTAATCGCGGCATACCGCTACCAGCATAATCATTCAATTTTTATTTTTCCGAGAAACTTCTTAAATTTGTTTAAAACACGGCCCCTTTAACACGATTGTCACATTATACATCGCAATATATAATTCTTTTTGCATATGTTATCTAATCATTGGAGTATTTCTAAGAAAACTGTATAATTTCCTTTAAAGGGCCCTCTGGCGTCACAGTGACTTCCTATTCAACAACTGTCAACGCCTCTCGTGAGTGTCGCCAGAAAGGCCAGCATCTGTGTGAGCTGTGGGAAGTGGAGTCAGGGAACATAGTAACCCTGCCCCAACACGTCTCCATGTGGTACGCTGTACCTGACAGCCAGGTCGTCTTGAATGGCAGCGTGGTAACCTATCATGGCCTACCGGTAACAGCGCCCTCTTTGGGAGTCTGCTGCTTTGGGGCGTTCGTTAGCCCCCAGGATCCATTTGTAGCTTCGACTGTCCACAAAGTAGACGACCGCGATGGAATGAAAAGCACGTGTTCCGCACTGGAAGCACATCTTTGTACCCTGCCAGAACTAAAAGTGGCATACCTAACAGGCTACCGCTATTACTCTTCGCGTGATTGGATGTATTTTGCTATTCCAAATAACAATGTACATTTGAGAGAAAATGAATGCAATTCAAATTCAGGTGACGAATGCTACGAGGGCATTGTGATGTTAAAACCTATACCCCTCGTTAAGGGTCGCGTCTACTGCTGTCCTAATATGTACTGCCCCCAACGCCTGAATCCCAACTATCCCATTATAACCAGCGAGTCATTCAAACTGACTGACCGTGACGGCATGATAGGTAACTGCTCTGCACTGTCCGCTCACCTCTGCACTCTGGATGAGTTGAAGGACGCCTACCTGAGCGGCTATACCGTCAGCCGATGTACGAATGGCTCTACTTCTCGGTGCCCGACCGTGATGCCGAAATTTTCGATAATGGCTGTGGTCCAACAAGCTCTACCTCAGCAGAATGCCACGAAAGAGCCGTTGCTCATACACCAAGACCACCTCCACAAGCACGTGCGTTCTGCTGCACGGATCTGTGTTGCTTAAATTGAGTACGAAATTCACACGACCCCATTATAACAAGCATGAAGTGCAAGATTTACCGTTACAAATAAATTCAGCGGATTTCAAAATCCACTTCATGCTAGTTGTCTCGTAAAATGATTTACTAAAAATAAACGTAGCTGCCACTATAGACGTTATTCGTTAACGGCTCTTTGACTGAAATTCAATTCGACGGATCTCCGAAGACTTTCCCAATAAGTCCAAATACAAAATAGTCAGCATAAAGTCATGAAAAGTTAAAGTTCTGAAGTACTGAACATTGTTTTCGAACAAAACTCGATTATCTTAACGGGAAAAATAGTGTGTTCATGAAAATAGTCATGATCTAAGACTTGTATACATGTTATCACTTAATTTGATGTTATTGAATCCAATTATTTATCTTAAGGTATCTTTATTTTACACAACCACAACCATCTTGCACACTGTCTCAATTGAAACGTTTGAACAAATAATTTGTATTGGATGTGTTTATTGCTTTAAACAGCATTTAGTTCTAGAACATTCAGCTGATAACACTAAAGTAGTTTTGTTGATGGTATATTACGCCTTTACGTGCCCCTGCACACTCGCGGTTATAGATACGTCGCGGTTATAGATGCACTAAAAATAATGTTTCATTTGAGAAACATCATAATTGGTATGATTAGAGATAGACAGTCGATCGGCATGAATGCGTGTTTCGGAATTTCGTTTTATTTAATGTGATGCCCTGTCGTTGTAACACCCATTTTACAAAATATCACAATTACATTTGTTTTGTAAATTACTTCAATATATGTGGCTCAACCTATAAAGTGATAGAAAGTAAGATAATAATAATGAAGTTATTTGAAAATATTTAATGCAACGAGAGTTTATAGATGTTTGAGCTGTGCAGTTTGTGAAGTAAGTACGATACTGTAATCAAGAAAAGAATTAATCAAATGCCAATTTATTTTACTAATAATTCACTTAAAAGAAATGCTTACCAAATGCAGTGATAGTAGGCCCTATACATATTTTGTTGCGAGATGATAATTGCACTGCTTTCGTCATTGTGAATTTTGATTGAGCAAGCTGGTTGATACTGACAAGATTAGTCTAATGATTAGTGGACTCAGTTAATTTCATTCTGCAAAATACATGTGTTTACATAATCACATTTGCAAAAATGCTGTAGATTATATCCATTTCTTTCATTGAAAAATTAGATTCGCTGTAAGGCACTGGAATACACAGGTTTTTGTGTTATATTAGTGTGGAGTGCATGCTCAATCGATTTTTCTCATTTTCACCGCAGTGGAGCTAGAAAAACTAAACATTATTTTGTTAAAGTTGTGTTCAAAGGACATAAATTACTCCAAGCGCCAGTCTTCATCTCGAGGGGACGTGGTTAAGAAAAGGGTTCGATTTGCACAGTACATGGAGAAGTTTCTAAAAAAAAAAATTCTGCCCCAAAAATTTGTGTTATTCTTTAGAATCGCCACATGCTTTAGATAATCCTCTGGTTGTCTGGAAGACATGACTATTTTGGGGGAATTATTGAAAATTTATAGTTTTTCATGTACATTTGAATATTTGAGAAGTTCACTCCGTGATTTTCTAGAGCACTTCGTGGTAACGTACCTGTGATTAAAAGCGGTGAGAGTGATACGCCGACAAGTACACAAGAGTGGTGGATATTGTTATATAGACATTAAACATTGGACAGAAGAATAGGTTTTAAAACCAGAGATTGTAAGAGGAAGGGGTTCAGAAAAGCTTCAATAAAAATGCTTGATTGTCAGAAATATGTTTGTCCTAGGTCTAATGGTATTTATTTTAAGTAGACTGCGCTTCAAAAACAGATTGAAACTGCGCGACCTATGCGTTCCCCTCTATCGTATATTTCTATACAATCCTCATTTTAGTCGTTCGTCCACTTTAAACGTAACTCAAGGTGTAAACGTAAATGCACGACAGCACGAGGTGAATGGTGTGGTCCTTGGTGGGCTGGCCTTTCTTTGTCTCGACGACAGGCGTATAGTGCTGCGCATGCTCGAGGTAGATAAATGAAATACGTGGAGGAGAAACCTACCACGCACCACAAGGGAACGGCCTCGCCTTGGCTATCACGTCACCTGTGAAATCGAATAGAACTGCGCATGCTCGAGGGAAGGGCACATGGAGCGCAGTGATTGGAGGAGAAACCTGACATACCACCATGGGAATGCCTCGGCTTGGCTATCAGAGCGCTACGCATCGCAACTGACTCGTCATTTACACTGAACTCATAGGAGCGTTCACACAACGTCAAACCAACGTCTATCCAATAAATATGCGTTGTAAGTCTTTGCAGTGGTGGTTATCCTTCCTGATAACCATCATTTTAGCTCAAACCCTGGCAAGTGCGAGCATGCTGGGAGGTATTTCAGCCCCAGATCCATGCAGTAAGATGGTACAAGGATTTTGTACTATCGTCGACTTTGTTTTGAATGGTTATATTTATAACATCATCGTCACCAAAACCCATAAGATGTGCATAGACGCCTGCAAGGCTCAGCCAATGTGCAACTCGACTAACTTCATGTACGCTGCAAGGGATGGCAACCAGTGTCAGCTTAACAGTCTTTTCAGCGATGGAGACTTCGGTCAATTGATCGGAAAACCAGGCTGGGTCTACACCTCCAGAAAACAGGTAAGCCATTTGCATTATTTTAAATAACTGAACATTAAAAAACAATTGAATGAAAACCGGATGACATATAAATGATTAAGAGGTACCATATCTGTACGTCATCATATCTGTACAAAATAAGTGAAGCAATTTTCAGCTAAACAAATTCCACAAATTTATCATGATATACAAAAATGTTGCAAACTGCTTACTGACTAAAATTACCAAAATGTAAATCTAAAATTTAGTGGGCCTGACGTTTCGATCCTAGCAGGACCTTTCTCAAAGGCAGAGTGACAAGGACAAAACAGATACATGTACACGAAGGAAGGGGGGAGAGTGAATAGGACACGGATGAGAAACAAAGGACAAAGAGTGAAGCTGGTAGGGAGAGATCAAAGGGAAGGGCAGGGGGTAGGGATTAATGAGAGGAGGGGGAAAGATCAAAGAGAAGGGCAAGGAGTGGGGTAGGGATTAGTGACAATAGGGGGAAAGATCAAAGAGAGAAGTGTGAAGGACTGAACACAAAAGAAGGATTATCAGAAAGCTGCATGGTGTTAGTCATTACCCTCCTGGATGTTGAGACCATGTGGTTGAATAGTCCGAAGACGCTTCATCCACATTTTCTCACGGCTAAGACGGACAGCATTATTACGGTGACCAAGTGATTCTATGCCCAGTACACTCATATCTGATATCGAATGATCAGGGAGATTGAAGTGATACCCAACAGGGGTGTCCATTTTACCAGTTATATTAGTTATATTACACTGCAATCAAAGTGACAACGATAGATAATTATGGAAGGCCACTGCCTTTCGGCTTAATTGCTTTATTGCCACATTAGGGTTGATGGTTCCCATCGATTCCTGAAATTGCCGTCTTGTTATCAACAAGAAATCATCGATTTTCCTTCGCTCTTCCGTAAGTTTTTCAAGTCAAAGCAATAAAAACACCAGTAGGCATATTTGTTTCCGACAACTGCAATGCTGACGTGCGGCCTATTTCCCATTGCAAGTTTTTATATTACAATGCAATCAAAGCGACAACGATGTATGGAAGGCCACCGTCTCGCGGCTTAATTGCCACATTAGGGTGTGTGGTTCCCATCGATTCCTGAATTTACCGCCTTGCTAACAACAAGAAATCATCGATTTTCCTTCGCTCTTCTGTGAGTTTTTCAACTCACAGCAATAAAAAAAAACACAAGTATAGACCTTTTTCACGTAACGTCATGCTGGACCGCCTTACAATGGCAGCGCACAGTGTAAGCATCAGTGGTATCATTAAGGTTGTGCGTACAGTTTCCGTAAAAAGCGGTCCAACGTGGCGGCAGTGCTTTTGTTTTACGTGTTTTTGGTCAGGTGGGTGAAAAAGGTCTTTAGGCATATAAAATTTGTTTCCCACAACTGCTCATCACGTGCGGCCCATTGTCCATTGCAGGTTTTTATAATGTAATCAAAGCGACAACGATATGATATGGACGTTCACCATCTCGCGGCTATTGCCACAGTATAGGGTTGATGGTTCCCATCGATTCCTGAGATTGCCGTCTTGTTATCAGCAAGAAATCATCGATTTTCCTTCGCTCTTCCGTAAGTTTTACGAGTCAAAGCAATAAAAACACCAGTAGGCATATTTTGTTTCCCACAACTGCAATGCTGGCGTGCGGCCCATTTCCCAATGGAAGTTGTTATATTACAATGCAATCAAAGCGACAACGATAATTATAATTATGTAAGGCCACCGCAGGCTCTCGGCTTTATTGCCACATTAGGGTGGGTGGTTCCCATCAATTCCTGAGATTGCCGCCTTGCTATCAGCAAGAAATCATCGATTTTCCCTTCCTCTTCCTAAAGTTTTGCAACTCAAAGCAAAAAAAAACAAAACTGTCCAGTGCATGGGTATTATTGTTTGGCACAACAACACGTGCCAATTGCAGGATTTTATAATTATTACCACTATTGCAAGAAAACGAGGTTTCCAATAGGGGGACGGGTAAACGAAATGAAAGCATGCAAATTATTCACAAGGCCAAATCAGCAATTTTCGGCGATTTGTTTTTCCCTCTTGGGCATGTTTGGTGCTTGAACTCAGAACAGATTGTTTTTGGGGAAAAAAACAGTTTCTGGGTTGTGTGTCCTGAGAATAGCAGGGGATGAGAAGTACTTCGCGACGAAATTTGCGATGTGCAAATTTCATTGCATATAATTATTTGCGCAAAAGTCTGCGGAGAAATTCGGGATTTGCACATTTCATCGCAAATATTTGGCTGTGCTGTTGCACGTACTGTTGCGCGTAAACTATCAAATGATTCCCTCAGTTGTATGGACATGAACTTGTAGTGCGTTCAGTCACCTTTTGAGCTGGATCACAGATCCTATTCTTATCATATCTATACTGAGCATCAGCCTTAGAACGTTTTATACGGTCTTTGACTTGGACAAACATCACGTCGGGTGGCTTCACAGGATAAGATACTCTAGATTCTTGAACGAAAAGCGAAGACATTTGCAAATAGGGTGCGCAAAATGTTTGGGGATTATTTTCCCAGATAATTATGTGCGATTTGCGTTGTCTCTTCGGCGCGAACATTATGCTTACCTGATGTAGATTATTAACAATCTTAACTTGTCTAGAAATATTTAAGCTAATTCATGTAGGTCCGTTAGGACAGGAATCTACCAAAGGGATTTATTCTTCTAAATTATACTTTAGTTAAAAAGATGGATCAAAGGTCAAGAAAACGTGTCAAAGATCACGGCGACCCTCTTTTTCACGGAATGTCATTTCAAGTCAAACAAGAAGGAGAACCTGACGTGGAACTTTTGAACAATTTTGAAAACTGGCAAAGAAATCTTTGACTGGGACTGGAACCCGAGGCCTCTGACATTGCGTACCAGACTGGACTCTGAACAAGATCAGTATCGCGAAAAAATATTATAAACTCAAATAGACTTTACATTACGCTTTACATCGGCCTGTAACGATTGTTTTAATCCGTTACGAAATTGATTTTTTTTTAAAAGAACCTCTACGTCGATCGCCAACTTCAGATCGATTTCCGCATTATCTGAATGTAGGCCTAATAGGAAAATTGTGACTTTCTTTGCAGAAATGTTGTGAATGTCAATTCATGTTCAAAAGAGCCGACAAACGTCCGTCAGGTAAGTTACAACAGCATGTTATAGGGAAGGATACTCTTGTAGGCCTACATCAGCTCGTGTATTACCGGTACTGTCCTCCTGTGATAAATTTAAAAAAAACAAGAAGGATTAAAAATTTAACTGGTCCACAAATTGAAGAAAAATCCACGACCCTGTCTTTAAAGCCATAGTTATTTTTAATTCAGTTAATTCATTAGTCATCACTACGACTTCCAATGCGAACACCTCCATCCAATGACGTCAATGTACAGAGGTCAAAGGGTGTACAAATAATATTGTTCTAGTGCGTCTTTCATGGCGGAGTACTCTCTGGTACCGTAACAAAAATACTGATAAAAGTAAATGATAATCGCATGCACAGAATACGATCTTAAACTCCCACATCAAGTCTTGCGGATATGTTGGGACAAGAGTGTTCTTGAGAAAAAAAATCCATTTTCCTTTAAAGGGACTTCTGACGTCACAGTGACTCCCTATTCAACACATGTCAACGCCTCTCGTGAGTGTCGCCAGAAAGGCCAGCATCTGTGTGAGCTGTGGGAACTGGAGTCAGGGAACATAGTAACCCTGCCCCAACACGTCTCCATGTGGTACGCTGTACCTGACAGCCAGGTCGTCTTGAATGGCAGCGTGGTAACCTATCATGGCCTACCCGTAACAGCGCCCTCTTTGGGAGTCTGCTGCCTTGGGGCGTTCGTTAGCCCCCAGTATCCGTATTTAACTTATGCTCCCCATAAACTAGAAGACCGCGATGGAATGAAAACCACGTGTTCGGCATTCGGAGCACATCTTTGTACACTGCCAGAACTAAAAGCGGCATATTTCAGGGGCTACCGCGAGTACAGCGCACACTGGGCGTACTTTGCTATGCCACATCGTGACGTACGGTTGTACGATGATGGATGCGGTATATACACAGGTGACGAATGCTACGAGGACACTGTAGTGGTTACACCCAGACCTTCCTCAGAGTGTCGCGTCTTTTGTTGTCCCAATCTATACTCTCCCCAACGCGTGAATACCAACTATCCCATTATAACCAGCGAGTCATTCAATCTGACTGACCGTGACGGCATGATAGGTAACTGCTCTGCACTGTCCGCTCACCTCTGCACTCTGGATGAGTTGAAGGACGCCTACCTGAGAGGCTACCGTCAGCCACTGTTTTCCTGGCTCTACTTCGCGTTGCCCGACCGAGATGCCAAAATATTCGAAGACGGGTGCCCTGCTGACTATCGTGAGACACCCGGTGAATGTCACGATGGCGTCGTTGCCAATACTCCGAGACCAACTGAACAATCGCGGGCCTTCTGCTGCGCCGAACTGAGCTTGGTCGAGTGATCATCACACTCAGACAAACCTTCACCAGCAAAAATGCTTAAACCTTGTTAATACGAGCTTCTCTGAAACGACAAGAAACCCTAGCACTACCCCACCTCTCATACTATCCGTGCAAACCCCGATATGATTCACTGTGCAGTGTATACCCCACAGTAAAGAACTAAACAGGCGGTGACAGCGGCTAGCTACGTTGACGCTCGCACACAAAATCGTCAACAGGGCTATGACGTTATTGCTGTAGCCCAGGCCTCGTGTTACTTAGTCCGGGCATATTCCACGGCTGGCGTGGCCTAAATGTCAATTAGCTGAAACCAAATCGGCATTTTAAGCGTACATTCTGTAGCCCCGTTGACCATTAGTGGCCATAATTCACCTCCGGGTGTTATAGGCCCATATCAATTAATGCGTTGTAAAATCCGTAATAATTATATGTAGGCTCATAGGTATAATCTTTTAGATCCTCGGTGGAAAATAAAGTGTACAGTTTGATTACAGTTTTAATTTTTAACGCTTTGAAATTTTGAATTGGATTACAGGATCACATAAATATGTAGGTATAATTTTTATTCGAATTTAATGTCATAATCGAGCACATAAACAAAGTTGTATTGTGTTAGTGGGGATTGAGTGTTTCAGTTGAGCCCTTGTTTTGCCTTATATCATTGCTCATTTGACAACGACCGTGAGGCTAAGTTTGATTTCGGGCGGTTCAATGGGATGAGATATTAAAATTATAGGCACAGTGTTGGAGTGCATTTTCTGGTTGTCTAATTCGTATATAATACTTTCGAATATCAAAATAATATCATTTTTAAAAAGCAATTTCATGAGTGTGCACCTCTTTGAATATGTTCATGTATGTCAATCTTTCTTACATTTCGTAAGTTGTAGAAAAAAGAAAACGAGTTCTTGAATGACTTAGGCCTACCTCTTTCTATTATTTTGAACTTGGTAAATCATATTTTTGTGGGTAATATTATTTTGCTTTATATAATTACGTCAAAATAAGATGTACTTTAAATTGTGAATAGAGGTTTTTATGAAGCACTATGAAAATACTATGTATATAGTTAGTTTATATAGGATGCCAATACTTTGACACGATATTTAATGGAAATAAGTTTCATAATCTCCAATAATTTTAACACGATAAAAATAACTGGTAAACTGACTGGTAGACAATTTAAAAAAAAAATGAAAAAGAAACTTGGACTGTACCGGGGCTTGAACTCGAGACCTTCGGTTTCGCTTACCTTAGATGGTGGCTTAGTGAACTAAAAAAGTATTAACTTGGTGGCGTTTTGTCTGCTTCTAGTTACGCCCTTATTTCGGCTGATATTCATCGCTCATTTTAACAAGATCATGTGCATAATTATGGGTATTTTGATTTTTCAAGAGGTGGAGCAATTGCATCAGAGTGAACATTGTAGAGCGATGGCATTTGAAATGAAAGTAGATCTCGCATTTTCTTAATTGTAGTCGAAAAACACAATGTTTATATAATCATTATGAAGCAGGCCTATTAAGAATCTTTGACGAGGCCATGTTTGAGTGCACGCCCTTTTAACATTTGAATACACTAGCAGACGGCCTTTTTGGAGGAATCCCAAATACATCAAAAATCTTACTTTTATCATCAGTTTTCACTATTACAACCGCAGTATGTATCAACGGAAATCAAAATATTTACCAAAACAAACACTGTGGAGCATGTAATAGTATCGAAAGGTATTGAAGCAATTATGATAATCCATTATATTACATTTGAATTACACGTGGGAAATTTATTTTAATTTTTTTTATCGCAAAATGTACAAACAATTATATCCTTTTTCCTTTTTTATCAGGTAATGAAACGAGGATAATCATCGGTTTAAAATATAATAAATATTATATGTATTTTATGTGTGATGTAGGCCTACCAGTAATAAAGTGAATAATAATCAGAGCTATGCTCCGGGCAGTCTTATTTTCGGTCAGTTTACATTTTTAATGGATTTCACCAACGACTAAAAGTACAGCTTGGTCCATCTTATATCCAGCGCGGTGGAGGCTACATTGAGGACCGCTACCCAAGAAATTAGTGACAGTAAAATTTTTAACAGAACGCCAAACACTACATCGTGAAAAATTAACACGAGCTATCACAAAGGATGCGCCCTCGGGAAATTGCAACACGTTGGCCAATCACAATGTGCGGAATATGTCGACCCTTTCCAGACGTGAATTGAATAGATAGGTCCTTTACGAATCCATGGATTAGGCTCGGGATCAGGCTTCGTGTTCGTCTGACAAAGCCTGAAAATTCAGGATGTGGTGTGTTGCCAAATGTGAAGGTTTGTTGGCTTGATAGGTAAAGAGCATTCACCGAGAAACGGGGGGCAAACGCTTGTTTCTAGATGCACATAACATTATAACTGATAAGAGGAAATGTGACCTAAGCCTAAGCCCGAGTCTAAGCCTTCATTTCGTAAACGGCCATAGATTCCACGCACATTGTGATTGGCCAACGCGTTACAAAGTCCTGAGGGCGCACTTTTGTGAATCGCCCGTATTGCGTGTACAAACCAGTGTATGGAAATTCGGTGGCCACCTTATATACATGCATTGGGCCGAGTGCAGGAAGTCATGATTCATCATAGAAACACCTTGCAAACCCAAACTACAATTTATTGTTTCAAGCTAAGTAAAGGAGGGTCGAATACAAGTCAGAAGCAATGGACGTCACACCGCAGTGCGGTTTGTAATCATATTTACACAAGAAAGACTTTTCTTGCTTAGCAAGAGGGTGTCCTCACGCAAGAGGGTGTCCTCACGCAAGAGGGTATCCTCACGCAAGAGGGTGTCCTCACACAAAAGGGTGTCCTCACACAAGAGGGTGTCCTCAAGCAAAAGGGTGTCCTACGCAAAAGGGTGTCCTCACGCAAGAGGGTATCCTCACGCAAGAGGGTGTCCTCACACAAAAGGGTGTCCTCACGCAAGAGGATGTCATCACGCAAGAGGGTGTCCTCACGCAAGAGCTAGGTGTCCTCACGCAAGAGCTAGGTGTCCTCACGCAAGAGGGTGTCCTCACGCAAGAGGGTGTCTTCACGCAAAAGGGTGTCCTCACGCAAGAGGGTGTCCTCACGCAAGAGCTAGGTGTCCTCACGCAAGAGGGTGTCCTCACGCAAAAGGGTGTCCTCACGCAAGAGGGTGTCCTCACGCAAGAGGGTGTCCTCATCCAAGAAAGAGTCCTCCAGCTCGGGACGTTTTTTTTTACTTGATCCCGGTCGCCTCGCAACTGACGACCCACAGTTTGCGCGCCAACTCATCGTCTCGGGCCAGGGCCGACGGCTGTTGCACTCGACAGTTATCGAAGTATTTTCCAGACTGCCCGGCGACCGATTCGTGAAGAGCGCAGTGAATGGTCGTCTGTGCGCCCGTTTTCACGTCAATGAGAAACAGCCTGGCAATAAGGTAAGTATAAGTGACAGAAGAAAAGAAAAACATTGGTTTTAATATAATTATCTAGTGCTGTTGTCATCTACATGTACTAAATAATGCCAGGAAAGCGTTTGACCGCATTTTCTTGAGGAATACCCTGTACATTACCAAGCCAACAAACCTTCAAATTCGGAAACAAACCGAACAACCTGGATGTTCAGCTTTTGTCAGACGGAGACGAAGCCTGAGCCCGAGCCTAAGCCTCAATTTCGTAAACGGCCTTAATAGACGCCATGGCGCCATGGTGACTCCACTAGACTGTATTTCTAAATGCATGACAGCGGTGTATACAATGTAACGTGATGGGTGGTGAGTGAGTAAAACCACTGCCATTACCAAAGGAACGGCGAGAGCACGTAGTACAGGATGGCCTTGAGACTGGACGCCGCCACCATGTGCGTTCTCCAGATGGGGGAGTAGACGGTGCCCGGGTGCACGGCCACGGAGACGACGCCGCTGGCCGCCTCCCGCCTGCCCAGCTCCCTGGCGAAGAGCACGCTGGCCACCTTGCTGACCGCGTAGCCCCGCAGGTGCGGGTACAGGTGGCCGTGGCCGCTGCCGCTGCCGTTGGCGGCGCCTTCGGGGTCCCGCCGGGCCAGGTCCAGGCGGCGAGGGACGCGGTGCAGGACCGAGGCCACCGTGACGACCCGGCTGCCGCCGGGCGTCTCTCGCAGGCGGCCCAGGAGGAGGTTGGTGAGCAGGAAGTGGCCCAGATGGTTGATGCCGAAGACAAAGTCGAAGTTGTCTTCGGTGACGCCCGCTCCCCGAGTTGGTGCTTTCCCGACACCTTCAGCAAAAGAAAATCAGAGGAGTTGATTAAAAATGGTTGAATTAGGCCTATCCATGCCTATCCGAATCCCATTATGGTCTCGTCTCCATTTATTAATTGTGTATTGAATGTACAGTGGAACGTCTGTGCAGCTGCTCGGTGTCAACATGTACGCCCTTCGTTGTCAACATGCCCTTCGTTGTCAACATGCTCCCAATACTTTGATAGGGTATTACCCGTGCAGCACAGCGAGCGCGCTTGGTCCGCACTGTCCGACAATTGCTTATTATAGGCAGCAAGGGGATCGTGTTGACGTTGAAGAGCGTGTTGACACTGAGGAGCTGCACACACGTGGCTGTAACAAACATCCCAGGATCCCTGAAAAATTTTCAGCATAGCGGTCGTTCGTTGCGGCCACATAATTATTATTTTGTACAGGAAAATCGGAAGCCAAAGGGCAAAGTTTGTTATAGCCGAATGTTCAATAGAATTATCATCGGCGTTCGTTATAGCGGCATTCCACTGTACATTTCGATATTTAAAATTTTTTGAGTCATATCATATACAAGTCATGTAGGCCTATATAGGAAGGTTTGCGGTGAACACCATGTATCAGGTCTCTTAAAGGAAGAGGTATGGTTCTGAAAAGAACCTGAGGGTAACTCGACGTTTCGACCATGTAGGCCTATTTTATTGTTTGTAGTTCATCAGTATTGGACTAGTTATTCTTTAAAAGGTTTTTATTTTTGTATAATAAAAGCTTATAATGAATGAATGAATGCATGTAATAATAACTGGATGCATGAATGAATGAATGACTGAATAAATGAATAAGTGGAAGGTTTGCGGTGACACATTGTAGCACTTCTCCTTCGAGAAGGACTGTGGCTCTGAAATACTATTTCCACCCATGCAAACCTTCAAGTCCTATAGCCTATAATGAATAAATGACGGATGGATGAATGGATGTCTGGATAAGCTAAATGCAACTAATTCGGGTTATTTCTAATTCATGGTAGACATTAATGATGAAATGCTAAAAGAAACCGATATTTCCAATGGGAAGTCAGGCATAAGGTTCTGGTAGCAGTGTACGTGTGTCTTCTATAGAGAGTTCAAGAATTCTATAGAGTTCAAGGCTTAGGCTTCGGCTCCGGCTTCGTCTTAATTATCCAAATGCTGAAATACAAGTTGGAGTTCTTTGTTGAAGTTGAAGCTTTGGATTCCTTTTCAAAACTCAGTAGAACATTAAAAAATGATGCCAAAGGCTTCCTGTTTTCATGCCTTGTACCGGTACTTGAAATGGAAGAAAGAACTCGAGACAAAGCCGGAGCCTGAGCTTAAGCTGGGCTTTGGAAAAGGGCCCACATAATTAAGAGATCATTTTTTCAGCACACGGCGGGTGACACCGCCATCACAACTCCTGATGTCAGCAAGAGGAACCCCGAGTTGCGAATTAAGCACTCGCTTACCAGCATTATTGATGAGAATATCCAGTCTTTGTTCGTCATCGACGATCTTCCGGGCGAAGTCTCTGACGGACCGGAGGCTTCCGAGGTCGAGGTAGCGGGCCACCACCTCCGCGTTGCCCGTCCGAGACCGGATCTCCACGGCGGCGTCCCGGGCCTGTCTCGGCTCGCAAGAGGCCAGGATGACCCTCGCGCCGCGCTGGGCGAGGTCCAGAGCTGTCATTTTGCCAATACCCGAGTTTCCACCTTTCGATAGACGTGATTTTACAAAACATAGACATCCCGGTTTATTCATTCGATTCCCAAGATTCGAACGCGGCCACAAACTAGGCTATCTATTTGAGCCCCGTTACCTTTTCAATTTTTAAATCTTTCGTTCAGACAGACTGAAAATCTAAGGTAAATAATTGGGGGAATAGGTAATTTTCCCGTAAAAAAAAATTCATGGTGATTTCATTGAGCCTTTTTAAGTGAATTCACCCGGAGGATTTCACCCCATGTGACCTGATGAGGACATCTTAGTGAGAAAACAAACCCTGAATATCTAGGGGGTAAGGTCCAGCCTGGGGCTGTGGGGGTGTGGGGTAATTCAATTACCACACAACTCATTCTGTCAGGCAGTTGTGGTCCGAGTCTGTGGAATTGTACACAATAGGCTTGTGCATTGCACAGGCAACGTGGGGATCAAGGATTTCACCTGATGATGAGGACATCTTACATCTAAGTAAAGACGGTGAGAAAACTCTGAATGTCTAGGGCGGTAAGGTCCAGCCTGGGAGTGGGGGTAATTCAATTACAGGTGCACTAGCTGAATCACCACACAACTCATAATTATGCTATAATAGGCAGTTGTGGTCTGAGTCTGTGGAATTGTACACAACAGACAGGCATGTGCATTGCAGCCATTTACCACCAAGAAATCAGCCATGAAAAGTTGGTGAAAAAATGTGGCCATGATGAGAAAGTGGTGAAATTGTAGTGAATTTCTATAGTCACGGCCACAGGCCATTTTCACCCGGTTTTCAGGCGTTTGGATGTTCACATTGTCAGTGCACATTGATTCCGAGTTGCATAGCTACTGCATCAGTGGTTCTAACGGCTGAGGCACCTCGATAGTTCCGAGGATGACGAGCGATATCACCAAGCTCACCGTAGCTCCAGACCAACAGTACTGTAGAAAGATGCACTATCCGCAACAACTACGGTGGGCTTAAGTATACGATGAACCGACTGTGTAAAATCAATCTCATGTTTATTCCTGATCGTTCCACGATAAAATAAACATGATAATATTATACTAATGTACTGTACATGTTTAACAGTAAGTTATAAATGTACACGTACTTACTGTTCCACATACCTGTTATAATGACTGTCTTGCCCTTCAGGTCAACACAACCGGTAAAATATCTGCGACTAGCAAAATTATACAAGTAGTATACAGTATAAAGACCCAAAATAACGGTCGCTAGCATTGCCAGATATTCGGAAAGGGTCGCCATGTCGTCGAGTTGGAGGGGGAGCACCTGGTGTGCGTGTGCAGCTCCATCCAAGTTACTGATAACTCCCAGGGTAGTATGCGTATTTATCTTTGGCCAGACGATGATTAACACTGCACGGATCTTCCAAAATAACTGTTTGCAGAGTGTTATGTAACTCGCATGTTATCAGACAAATAATTATGCGGACGTCAGCGTGGACTATGCTCTTTTTACCTTTTTAGCCTATTATACATGACACAGGCACTTATCGTAGCTGCAACTGGCTCCCATTATTTTGTGTATGCATGGAGGAAAGGTTTATGATGCTGCTTGCTGTAATAGAACAACTGATAATGCAATGCATACGGTTCCCGATCATATCCCCGCAATTAGAGTTACATTTAACATTGCAATACATTTAACGACAGATGACTTTGGTAGGATCAGGAAACCATACATGCACATGGCTTCTGGCAAAATTATTACTTCCTCCTCTCTTGGAAATAAGACTAAAGAATTGTTCTAAGATAGCCTGTATAAGGCCTACGGTGGTCTACGTCGTTCGATCGCTCTGGTTTTTTTTTCATTTACTATCAATCATTGCTCGCGATGCACTTGGTGAGACAAACAATAATACGATTCCTATATGACTGACGACATACTTAATGATCATTTAATTTATACGATACTTGCGGGAGAAGATAGACCAGATTGTCGGATCAGTGAGTCTGACACATTGACTGGGGCGGGGAAATGTTGAACAGACTGCGGTCGGCAGTGGGCGCTGTTCAACAGTCCGTTTTTATTTCGTGAAACAAAAATGGGGGTCTATAAAACTATAGGCCTAAGGATCGGGGTCTCTAAAACGTAATTTTTCGCACATTTATTCATAAGATTATTTTTTGTTGTCATAATCTAACTTTCATATTTCCTCAAGGAACCTAGCGGTAAGCTACTCAAATGATACATTGTATAATAAAATTGTATTAGTGCACTTTTAACGAAGTAATGACGTTAAACTGCGTACCGTTCACCATGGCGTTCAGTCCTCAATGCATCAGTCGGCTGCATGGCAGACGACATGAACTGCATGTCTCCATTCAACTGTTGTCATCGTGAGTGTGGTGTGGTGCAAGTGAGGTGAGAGCATTCTCGTCTAGTTTTCCATCCTTGTCATCATGGCTATCATGCTGTAATGTGGCATTACGTCGGTAATATTAATGACAATTAATGACACCGTGACTAGGCCTATACGGCGGCGTTCCCTATTACGGTGTTATAACGCTCTGGTTTACAGAAAATACTTTCAATCATTATTATGTTAACACTGACTGCTACTATACTTTGTTGATGCGTTGCATGCACCGGGGGAAACTATAGTACATGTAGTATAAATTATGATGCATAATTATTTTGACGATGTAATGAAAACATCTTGGCCGAAATCATCCACGGTAGCTATGGAGTTGCGCAGGGAACCATAAGTACATGTACGCTTGGATTCCCCATAGACCTACTACTAGTACTAGTACTAGTACCTACTACTAGTACTAGTACTAGTAGTAGTACTGGTACTGGTGATGGATGACACGTCGCGTATACGACGACGACTGATGGTAGAAAAGTCAACAGTTGTGGATACGAGTACATGTAAGTAGTAGTACTACATAATGTAGTATACATACATGTATAACATGAACACATGTATTATAACGGTGTAATAATGATGGCGGCGTTGACGGAAATCAGCCCTTTATATTCTCAATTATCTGACAATGTCGCCGCTGGTGGTAATCAGCCATGGACGGATTCATTTCATTAGGAGATATTTAAAACTACTGCAGTCATGATGTAGTAGGATGTACATTTATTTTACAGTCATTAGCCTAATATATATAATGTACGTATACCGTATGTACATGTACATAAACAGATACTGTACATGTAGGTCTTCACATGTACATGCACATGTAATGTAGATAATTACATGTATGTACACGTACATGTACATGTACATAAAAATATGTACAAAATGTACATGGCACACACTGCATCCATGATGGAATAGGTTCCCCCGGCCCATAATGTGTTCACATACTACAACGCGCACCGTACCCACGTATAGCCGGCCCCACAATAGAACAACGTAGTCGCGAGAATAATAATCAAAACATCCATTTCGCGACCACTACCAGTGGCAGAAGTACTCAGACATTAAACCACACGATTTTTGAACTCACCCAGATAACGTGAACTGTAAACATGAAATCAAAACAGCCCAGCCAAGCAAGTCTAGACCCATTCTTGTTGGCTACTTGGCGGAGAGCTAGCGAAGACTCGACCGTGTCACACGGGCGTCGGAATGGCAGGGAGCTCGACCAAAAAACCCAAGGAGCCAGTCTACTTGCCTCAACGCAGCTTCTCGAGCTACTAGTACTACGACGCCACTCCCTTGGGTATTAAAATCATTAGTCCTATAGAACTGGGTTCAACCAAGCATCAACAATTAAGTTTCAAGTAGCAATGGGGGAACACGTTCTTTGGCGTATAAATAAGTGTGATTAGGGCATAAAGATTGACGTTGGACTCGTGACGCTACATGGCTTGCAGTCGGAATTTTACAAGTACATGTACATTGTACACACACGTACGTACATGTACATGTAGTTCTATTTTGTTATAATAGGCCTGATTATCTTCACAATAGGAAAAAAACTACCCTCGGGTAAAAGGACGAAATCCAAAAGGAATCTTTGATGATTACGGTTCAAGTTACGATTGCCAGTAAAATACTTTATGTAACTGTTTTTCAGTGTCCTATGGCAGCTCCTTTGCTGTGCTGCGTCCTTAATAATGCCTCTGATTGGCGCCCTCACCACAGAAGACATGGCCGTCGCCACGAAAGAGCTGGAAAACTCAGATGGTAACAGCGCTGGCATGGTACGTAGAGAAAGAGTTCTCGGGTTCAAGTCCAGTAAGATTTTATTTGTCATTGTTCATTAATGTCCCAGCCAAGTGCTTCTATATATCTGGACGTGTAAAAGAAAGCCTTACTACACGCGTATATTGTCATGATTGCACACAGACGGAATTATACTATGCGTGTTGTTCACTATTCGGTCTTAGTGGTAACATACAAATCACAGGGGAATACCACACTTTCTTTCAACATGAGACTATTTTATTCAAGACTTACAAATGCACAGGGAATTACACCTACAACTATATTAAAAATAACACATGTACAGGTACTTCTGTGTTCAACATTCGTCAGATTGTGGAACGTTTCTGGAAGGAAAAAAACCGTTCGGTTAATCCAAAGCTAAAAACAACTTCGTCCAAAAGACCATTAACTTTTATTTGGGCGATGATTTCTTTTTTAATTGACATCTGAGAACTATTTTTTTGGCAACAGACAAGTAACATAATTTGATTGATAGATACCGTGAGAATGTTGAGTGGCTTCAGAAAGTTGTTTAACATTAAATACATAAAAGGCGACGACAAATCTACTAAGAATGACACGTGACATGACAGTATCCTTACGAAGTCCAATTCCAATTTAAATTTAAAATTTACAAGGACACTACAAAAGGCTGGACTTAATTAATGGGACGACAAATCGAGTCCTTGGTTCTACTGCAGCCATCAATAAGATCCACGCCAATTGCTAAGAGGCATGGCAAACCAGTACGATTATTCCAGATAAACGTTAACCGCATTGTCGACTTTTAGTTGTTGATCCCACTCCGCAAGACGTACACAGCCGACTAATGCAATACGTACGTTTCAGGTAATGTACGTTTTCCTAAAAAAAATACTTTGGAGACTGGTTCATTCAAAGACCCAACACGAGTCAGTGTAAAGGCTTGGGTTTATCTGTACAACTTGAAAGGGATTACCAGTCAACATCGGTGTTTGGACAAGGGCTCCCCTTTCTCGACCAACCCGCAATAATTATGGCTCATGGCATTACAATAGGCAGAGGCAACGGCATCCTTACCCTTAAAGACCCTAGAAACGTTTAGCCGCAACAAGCCATTCATCTGGCATAAGGTGTAGTGCAGAAACTCTTACTTGCAGCGATACTACCACTGGCTTTGTTGAACGGATCTCACTACAGCCATTTCGGCTTTTGGATTTCGTCGCATTCCCTAAAGCCATGACTAACTACAAGAGGGCCGAAAACAAGTCCCGTCTACTGTCATGGCAATTGAATTGCAAAACTGCAATACAGTGTACATGTACTTCTTTCAATATATTACACAGGAAAACAGAAAACGACCCCCTCCCTCCCACCCCCAAGAGAAAAAAATGGGGCATCAAATAAAAAAAGAAGATGACAGCATCCACCAGATGTGTGAAAGGTTTCCTAGTAAGGATGGAATCTTTCCCCGCGACGGCTGTCTGGGGGACCACCACGTCCGCGCGGGACGAAGCCGCCTCTGCCTCGGTCGCCGCCCCGGCCCCTGGGGGAGAAGCCCCCGCCGCCGCCTCGGCCTCCGCGGTCCACGAAGCCGCCCCCGCCGCGACTGCCACCGCGGTCCATGCCTCCTCCGCGGCCGCGGAACCCGCCGCCGCCCCCGCCGCCGCCACCACGGCCTCCACGCTGGCCGAAACCGCCGCCGCCACCGCCCGGTGCTGGCATGCCACCTAGCCGGAGAACAAGAGAGTTACAATGAGATTTGAAGGTTTTCATGGTGAGAATATCAGAAGTATTCAGTTTGCAGTCACACCATGCAAAATTGTCTTTTGGCGAGTTTGTGTGGTTCTGAAAAGAACCGGAGGAACTTGACGTTTCGAATAGTGGGCTCTGTCCGTCGTCAGGAAACTGCTGGATCCTAACTGGGAGTAGAATCTCTAGAAAAGATGACTGGGTAAACCAAGAGTCTGAACTATGCGTGACCATGAAATTCTAGACCAGCAAATTATCCCAATTTCTGACCTTTCCTGAAGTCACTGAATACCATGGCTGTGACCAATTTCTTAAGCATAAGTGATGTTTGTAAAGCATTAGTGAAATGCACTTTTGTCAACCCCCCCCCCCTCAGCTCTGGTCATATGACCAGTGTATTCCCCTGAGCATTTCCGAGAATTATTTGCTTTTCCATTCTCAAAACAACATATTGATGCGGTTTGCAGGGACAGGGTATTCTGAGAATAATGTGTGGTGTTTTTTCACTGACCATCAGCAGGGCGAGGACTTCCACACATGTTGCACTGGTCACGTCGGGCAAAGTTGTGATTGCTGCATCCACTGGGGAAAAAAAAATCAAAGTGAAACCTCGTCAGCTTACAACACAATTAACCATCAACATCAGAGACAACCCTAAGCATTCCCTTTTCTCCCTGACCGAATACCATGCCAATCTCGTTCCGTGGGAAAACTCAATGTTGTTTCGATCTGGCAGGACCTTTCTGGAGGGCCAAGTCAAACAGCTTTGCCTTCGAGAAAGGATTTGCCAAGATCGGGAACATCAGGGGCAGTATGCGAGCTGTCTGACATTTCGAGAAGCTAGGGAAGGTAGTATATTCTGCAGTTACTATTGCAGTTGGAAGACAAATATATCAACAAAGTCAAATGAAGGTTGAGTGAAAGAGGTTGACTCAGCAGCACAATGGCCAAAGTCAATGCCGGTCAAATGCAAGTCTTATGCCACGGTCAATAGGGGACGAAGAAGAGAGGGTTCTTTCTTTGTAAGTGGTGCACCAAATCAGCAGCAAAGGGCAATGCAGTCTATGGCCTTTATGATGCAGTATACCATTGGGCGCGTTCTTGCCCTCTGTGGAGAGCAAGTACGGTTACATGTAGACAGAGGCTGCACTTGGAAGTGTGCATCCCTCACTTACTCGGCGGTGCAGATCCAGTCTCCCTGTCGGGCTCCACCTCCCATGCCGCCGCCACCACGGTCCCCACCTCGTCCACCGCGGTATCCACCACCACTGTCGCCATCACGGCCGCGGCCACGGAAACCACCGCCGCCGCCGCCGCCGCCGCCACCGCCGCCGCCGCCTAAAAAAACCCCACAAGAAACACAACATTTTGAGTCAAGGCATCAAAGTTGACAGCAGTGCAAAGCTTATTGAGGGGAAATTTTTGAAACAATTCTTGCATTATTTCAAAGAACTCTTGAGACAGCAATGCCAACTAATCAGTGCCACACTTGGGATCGTACGTCAGAACAAGGAACCGATGGAGGATGTTTGACACACTCACCAAAACTTCCTCCGCCTCGTCCTCGGAAGCCTCCTCCAAAGCTGGCCCTGGTCGTTGCAAACTCAACCTTGATGACGTTGCCAAAGAAGTCCTTGCCTGGAAATCAAAACAGTGAAAGAAAACAAATCCCTCAGTCAACACTGAACAATCCAGTGAAGTAATTTGTGGAAGTGGGAGTGCACACTGCACAGTTCAATTATGCCCGAGTACAAGAGCCTGATCAAACGCAGAAAATACCGTCATTTGTCCATTCCTTCCAGTGGTGAGACAAAGCTTGTGGCATATCGCAAACCAACACTCTTAAATTTGAACCACTAATCTGTGCACACAAGTTCTCGCCTATGACACATTAGATCACATGACCAGGGGCAGCATTTCTAAGAGCTACTTATGCACCAAAATGAGCTCAAGCACAAAAGGTCGTGATTCATAGGATCACCTTGCAAACCAGAACTTTACTTTTGTTTCAGGCTTATTTGCGTAAGCACAAAAGGCCATGATACATAGGATCACCTTGCCAACCGGAACTTCACTTTGGTTTCATGCTAAGCAAAGAAGAGTGGAGTACAAGTCAAAAGCAATTGATATCACATCACAGTGCAGTTTGTAATCCTGCTTAGACAAGACTTCCCCTGCTCAGCAGGAAATTTAGCCCAGTGTGCATCATCCACTGCTGTTGAGGACATTCCCACAGCTGGGCCCTATGCTTGAGCATAGCCAGGCCTGGCATAGCCATAGCCATGCAGCTGTGATGAGACTTACCATTGAACCAGTCGATGGCGGCCTTGGCTGAGGGAGGGTCATCGTAGGTGACAGTGGCTTCGCCGGTCAGCTGATTGGTCTGCTTGTTCTTGTAGATGAACACCTTGGGCTTGCCCAGCTTCTTATCCATCTGGTGAGTCATATCAATGAAGAGTCATAAGCTCATTGTCCAAAGGTATTACAATCAGTCGGTCTACTCTCTGTGCACCGAAGACTACTGTGACAGATACTTCAATCCCATCCTTCCCCCAATGACTGAACTTTGGTATTGAGACGATTGTTTGCTTTGGGGAATGTGAGGACAGCAGCTTTCATCTCCAAGCTAGTTACTTAACATGACTCAAAGAAGGATGCAGTGTACAAAACATCACCACAATCTAGAGTGACACAAATCCAGTTTGTTAACAGTTAGGCCGCACCAAAGGCAAGACAAGGATTTCCTTGATTTTTTATTAGTCAGAAATTAATCACTGATCTATTCGATGGTCTGCTGCCATTTCCAAGAAAGTATCTGGTATGGGAACAGATACATGGAAAAAGATCAAACTCTGAGAATACTGATGTCTAGATAATCACTCACAGCCGATTCAGGCAGCAATTCATCTTTGAAGTGTAATCCAGGAAGTGAACGTTACCTTGATGATGCCAATCTGGCCAAAGAAGTCGACAATCTTTTCTTCCGTGGTCTCTCCCAGTCCACTGACAAAGATGGTGTCTGAGGACAGATCCCTCTTCGGCTCACCTGTTGGGTTCATAACATTAAAAAACGTTTAAAAGTAACATCATAAAATAGATATAACATGATAGAAATAAAATGTTTGAACTGAATGAAATTCAATGAGGTTTTGCCCTTGCTGGACGTGATAAACACCGAGTGCTCAGTGCTTTGCCCAACGCCTGATATATTTTTTTTTATTAGGGATCGGACAAAGCACTGAGCACTTAGTGCTTATCACCTCGAGCAAGGGCAAAACCTCATTGAATTAAAAAAGTAACATACCAACATTTTGCAAACTGTTCACCAAAAAATGCAAAAAGTTCTGGAAAAAAAAAATGGTATTGTCTGCTTCACTGCATCTGAAGTACAATGTAGCCGTTGCTCAAAAAGCTTATGCACTCTTTCCAATGGCTTAGTCATTTCGTAAGTGCTATCCTTAAGTTAGTATTGCTACATGTACTCAGTAAATGCTGTAAGAATAGACCGATTGCACAACCAATGTTTAAATGCAATTACGTGACTATAGTGGGTATGTTTTCATCTCATTTGGTGCAGAACAGGAGTGGAAACGAGCAAAGAAGACTATCATAGTACTGTCCACATTCATCTTTGTTTATTTCCATTACTGCTCTGTGCCAAATGAGATGAAAACATACCATATAAGTCACGTGATGGCATGTAAACAGTGGCGGTGCAATCAGTCTATTGGAGCCCAAGTTCCACAGATCACAAGGAGCCGAACTCACCACCTCCATATGAACTGCCTCCACCCATGCTTCCGCCACCAGCACTGCTTCCACCACGGCCAGAGTCTAATCAAATGGGAAAATAAGCAACATGGGGTCCTATTAACATGCCTAGAAAATGTGGCTCCCCCAAAAAACACAAGAAATATCAACAACGAAACAAAACAAAAGTCAAGTATGTTGTTCCTCCCTCATACAGAAGGCAAAGAGTCACTATTATATGTATATTTATATGACAATTAAGCATAGTAGCGCGTTCACACATATTGACTTTCAAATTCAGAAGAATCGAGTCTGGGGTATCAAATGGTAAAATCCATACATCGCATCAGTCAATCAAGTTAACCTGATAGGATAGCTACAATCAGTGAGACAATTGTTGGATCTTCCACGCAACAATGTACGCAGAAAGGTATCACACACACCATTTGTTGCACCGACTTGTGTGCACAAGAAAACCAGAGCTCTTGCAGTAGAGCAAAATAAGACGCACGCAATTCATTGCATAAAACTTAGAGTCCGTCTACCACAAATGAGTATTTTGTTAAAACATGTGCATGTAGCTGCTCTGAGGAAGGCTAATATCTCTAGAAGAAAAAAAACCCACGACAGCCCCCGACTGGTTTCAGGCACAGGCAGCTTTGAGATCTTGAACAAATGTGTGTCAACACATGCACTACAACGTCCAATTCATGCTGGATTTTGCACGCAGAATATAAAACACTGCCCTGTCAGTGTCTGTGACATTGACCTATCCAATAGTTGTGAGGCACTGAAGAAAATGGCAGAAACACTCTGTTACGAAGGATGGGAAGTCACTTTGTAGCTTACGATGCAACCCAAAGTTGTACTTGCATGTTAAAAAAAAAACCTTCCCTGCATACATGAATACTTAGAAATGTGTATGTTAGGCTTGGGCAGTTTGGGAAAAATCAAAACCGAAAAAAAAGAAGAAGGAAAAACCGCCCAAACTTAGTGTATGTAAAGTTGCTACATACTGTCAGACACCGTGTATGCTGGGTAACAGTGTTTGCTACAAATCAGTGCTCATTAACAGGGGCCCATTTAGGGAAACGTGAATTCTACAGCTATGTACATGCATCATAATAGAGAGGGGGGAAATGAATCAGAGAAGTTCTGACACAAACGAGGGACATGTACTTTACTTATTGTACCGTAAACAATGCCATGTTCAGCATGGTCTTTACATGTACATGTAGGCAAGTACATGCAAGGGCTTAAGTTTATGCATAAATTGACATATAAAAGGTAGCTGGTTACACCTACCATGGCCCAGAGTACTTTAAAGGAAACAGGCTTACATATGGAACACACACTAAGATGAATTGAAGATTTCTACCAATCACTCTTGGAGATACAAACAGTCACATCATAGATACCGATAAAACATGATGTTTTAAAAGTCACTTGCTGATGTAGCCACATTGAGACTAATCAACAAGCCTTGTTGAACCATAAATGGGATCTCTAAGTGATGAACCAGATCGGCAGATGAAGAATTATCAGGGCGTGGGCTAAGCTCGGCTTTGAAGCAGTGGACACTATACACACGACCAGGTAAAGGGTTTTCGCAGTATTGCACATCCAATGAGCACAGGCAATGCTTGTGTCCATTATCTGCAAACACCACTGTTCACCCATACACCAGGATGGGACTAACAGCAAGTCTCAACATCCACCAGTAAACACCATAGACACCTAACCACGTTCCTATATGCCATGGCTTATCGGTTTGGAATCAAACTTGCCATGGCCGGCGACCCAATCAAGTAACATGCTCATTGTGTCTAAGACGTCACATATCATTGCTATCTGAAGAGTGCGACCACCCCTCAATAATGTTAGGGGGAACCAGATGGAGAAAGTAATGACGTTAACCCAGATTCCAGTCCAAGAAGTCAAATCTACTTAGATTATTGCTTGGAAGACTATAACCACCATTCCAATTGATCCATTGATTCGAAAAAACAAACAAACCCAAAACCAATTAATCATGTTACACACCATTTGGGGAGGGGGAAATTGTTTACCGGTAATTTTTTTTAAATTAATGCAGTATGATGTACGAGTATACCGTAATGCTTTTTCTGGCTGACCCAAACAACTTGAATGTCTTCAGTCGTTTGTCGCTCATACTCATTCATTTGACATGAAATATGACATCACACTGCGAAACATTTGTCACAACCAGTTCACTCTATTGGCTTTCTGATGATAAACATAAAAACAAACTTAACCCTTGATTATTTCCGCCACCTTAAACCTCAAGACACCACTATCTATGCAGGAATTTAAAAAAGGGTGCATCATTCTAAACCGTGAAAAAAGTCTTGGAGAAAATTAACCCCACAAACGAGGAAGGACATTACAAAAGTCATGGAGAGTCCTTGGGTGCTAGAAAGTTCTTTCAGCAGCTATAACATTATCACAGCACACAACCGAAGACCCACACTTTGCCTGGTTATCAAGAGGTTAAAATGCAATGCAGTACATCACCCCGATGAAAGTTGCCCCGAGAACTTAGTACTAATACCCTGTTTTGCTTTGGATAGTGCTGTCTATTACCCTGCTCGTGTTAAAAAAAATTGTTAACACTGTTGACCAACAGGTTTAAGAAAACCTGAAAAGCTTTTCACACACGTTGGACATATCTAAAAAAAAATTAAATAAATAAAAAGCCGGGACATTTTCAACCAACGTTCCTTCTCCCCAGAAATGCACAATAGTTATTGCTGTGTCCAGCCTATGCACACATAAGTCTGCTGATGGGATGTGAAGTTTACTTGGCAGTGAAGTTTAACAGCAGTGCACCTCTGTAGTTCACATCATGATATTACCACTACTGTATCACTTCTAATTATACTGCACATGTACAGCTGAGATTAGGTAGAGTTGCCAAAATCAGCTACATTTCAGTAAACACAACAGGGCTGTTTGTTTAAAAAAAAAAAAAAAAAAAAAAAAAAAAGACAGTTTCCCAACCTATTTCTACCGTAACTCATTCTGTTGGACCAAAAAAGCAGTTAAAACCCCTTTGTGTCACAAACTATGATTACACACATGTAGGAAGTCGGTTAGTCCATTGGACGACGGTCGACTTAGGCCTTGGCTACTTGACCAGTGGCCCCGGCGCATTACAACTGCTAAACTCTGAAAACAGGCTCAATTCAACCAACAGAGGGGGAAAGGAATTAGCGACAATTGGAGCCACCATTGCTCATTGCTGGCGCCCATTACCGGTATGCAGTGCGCCTGCTTTAGCATGCACTGTGTGCTGTACTACAGTACACATCCAATTGGAAAACCACAATTACAGACCACATTCTTGGGATATCTGAAGGATGATTTTGGTTTCTGCCTGATCAAATTTAAGAAATGTAGTTTAAAAAGAAATGAACAGCTCGGTGGAAGACAATGAAAAAAATGGTAAACAAGTGCTCGAGTCCTGTGTGATGCATCCTTACTGCCATAGCACTAAGGGGGTCTAGTCAAGTACACAACAGTCTTATCAAATTCTTTCTTTTACAGTGTAGACTACTAGTGTAGACATGACTATCATTCATTAGAATCTAAAACAAAATAATAATAAAAAAAATAATAAAAAAGGTGAGGTAGCTTGTGTTTCTTTATGGAATTGGCCTATGTCGGTTAACAAAAACACTTGACCCAGTGAATGCTTCCAAACTCATCTAACACTGGAAGACCCATTACATGAACTTCAATTTTGGCAGGCCTATTCTGAAAGATGAATCAGGGCCGATTTTTTTTAGAAAATAGCTTTACCAAAGATGTTACCTCACACTTTCAATAGGTCCAAATAGTTAGCTCTAGCAAATAATATTTGGTAAAAAAAAATCAGTGAAAATTGTAATTCCCATCCAGCTATGCCGTTAATTCATGTACCTCCAATTACCACAGTGACAACACCTTTTTTCCGGTTTTTTTTTAGTTTGGATTTCCAATTAGTAAATTAATAAATTTCTTATTTCTTATCCACTCCCACAACATCCATCAGAGGTGTTCGCCCCACCTAAATGAAATATTTTTTAACCTTTATCATTTAGGATAACAATGAGGTGTTTTTTTTTCCGAAGTTAAAATTTAAGACTGCCTCAGACTTCAGCATGTGAGCAAATGGTACATCAAAACTTCAGGGAAAATTAAGGGGGGAAAAAATTGTAAAAACAACGAAAAAAACAAAGAGGCACATAAAACACCCAACTTACCACCAAACTTATTGAAGCCCCCTCCTCGACTGGCACCACCACTGCCTCTGTCACCACTAGAAGGAATATGTAGGAGATACATTGTAGGCATGGATGGTGCTTAGGAGGCAGGGGACCAGACAGTGTGTAGTGTGAGTACACCTAGTCAGAGCCCCCTGGATCGCAATAAGCACTCGGGCTACATGAGGCCAGAGCCTGAGGTGGGCTTGAAAGAAGATGTACATTTCCAGCATGGCATTTGATGTCCACAGATACACAGTGCAGTCATACTGTAGAAGGGCTAATGCAATCCTACTGAACATTTCTAGAATAAATACTACTTAATTACTGATAGACCAATACCTTTGCATTAATAGTGTGGTTACCATATCCCATAGTTTTCATTTACCACTTTTAAATGAAATGAGTACATAACTACCAATAAATAAAAATATTCAAATACCATTCACAGCGATTATCTTCATTACTGTTTGAGCTCCATGAAACCAATGCAATGTAAACAAATAAAACAGATTACAGTTGGAGATCTACATGAAACTGAGTATTTTTACGTTAAGGATATTTCTTTTACTTGCATGTACGTGAGATATAACTTCAAATTTGAAAAACTTCCATCACGTCATTTTATGACCAATATTAAGCACATAAAAAACCTACTGGAAAAGTATTAACATTACTATTACCCTCTATAATATTATGGTATTTAGGCTAGCACCATTTTTAACCATCTATGTGGCACATATTTCCAAGACTGTAACCAGTATCAGTCCATTTGCAATGTTCCACATGTGATATTACACATTTTGAATACATACTTGTAGACCACTTAAGATACTCTCTACAGGTGGCAGGGACCTAGAAGGGGGAATGCATATTGATATATGGTACTTTACCTTTAGCCTACACTCAACAATATTCAATATCAATTTCAACCCAAAGGTACTTTAAAATCTTACACTGTGCAGTATATCCAATAGCACATTTTCTTTTTAGAATTGGTGGCTACGATACAATCTTTCATCAAAACCCCAATAACATTACTCGGATTTGAAAAGATTTGGGACGGGCAGAATTAAGTCAAATACACGGATATGGTTGTTACCCAAGTCATAATTTGACCTGGCTACGCTTAGTGCGACTGTATGTCTTTTTCTTACCATACTTTTTTTCTCTAAAAAGTCTTAAAAACATCAGGTTTCCTTGTGTCGGCATCTTGCAGGATGTTGGGTAATTCCAAGGTCACTCTTGCTCCAAAACACACTCGATCATCAGAATACACGTAGATGGCACAAATGTATCAAAGTCTTTTTGTATCTAAAGCTCTTTTTGTGATCTAACGTTCCATGGGTGATAATGACCCAGAGTCCCACAACTCAGAATTCCAGTGGATCAGGAAGGGACCCCACTTGCTTTTGGAAGAGGTACGTAAGCGCCACTTGAAGATGTCTTTATATTGTACTGGTATTTCTGAGTCAGTGAGATGGATCAGTGACTGTCAATGGAGAAAAGCTGGCCGAAGTCCATTATATCCACGAATGGAAACATACAACTGCTGGTAGAGAATGAATCCACATCATTCATCACAAGGCAACTGGCAACTTAATTAAGCACACGGTCATTGGCAGTTTTCCGCTGGCACTCGGCCCACAACTTATTTGTCCTCACTCCTGATGTTCATAGACACTACTGGAAAACCTACTTTGATGATGGAGGCATACAACCTGATGGAATTCCCAATCGACTCAGTCGGGAAAGATTCAAGAGTTTCAATAAAAGGGCATTGAGTTAGGAATTGATGTCCATAGATGTGGTGATAAACTTCTGGCACGCACCTACAAGTACACGATCCTGCGACAAACCTTGCCAAAACCAAGCCTTGTTCCATTCCACAACTTGATTTAGAAGTTATTCCAAGTGCCACGTTTGGTCGATCAAAGTCAATTCAAGGCATTCCGGGCTCATCTCCTGTCTACGCACGGGATTCACTTGTAAACCTTTCTATTTCCAAGTGAATAAAGTTCTCAGCTCCATTTGGACTTCCTTGGAAATAGAGAAGCCAACCAACCCATGTCTGTCAAGAACTCCAGCAACGAATAAACACCCTGCTTCCCAAGTTTCTCATTTTTACAATCTTTCAAAATCCAAACGGTATTCCATCATCTCCCTGTAAGTGATGTGGAAGGGTTTCAGTTCACACCCATGCTCCACCACAAGAAACCCTCTATATCAACGCTGAGACACTGCCTCTTCCGCTGAAACAAATTCTGCTGATGGAATACGAGTGCGGCACCACCCTGGTGATCTTTCTGTCCAACGATGAACTGCAATGAAAGAACTGCAAAGGAACCCATTTTTTCCCTTTTTTTCTTTGTGGTTTCTCAGGCATATTGACACTGGATGACAGCTCCGTAAACTTGCACTGCACTGACTTGATTTTAACACAAATGCAAGCTACCGTCTCAATGGCAGAGTTTAAGGGAAAAAAGGAGCATATAAATAAGACTTCTCACTACTTCTAGGGTCACTCTACTTATTTACATGCATACACCACCATCCACTGTTTGCATGACACCCAAGGGTAACCAATAACGAAGAACCAATTTTGAGAAACATTTCAGTAGCAGCACATACTGGGACAGGGAGGTTCCCCTCTGCGATTTCCACAGCAGAATGAATATATATTCATGATGTGACAGAGTGAATGCAAACAAGAAATGGAAATGTCATCTAAGAAACACCCCAAAACAAATACACATTAATGATGAGAAAAATAATTCAGATAAAAAACCAAGTACAATATCAACACCGAGGTCTTGCTTCAATGGGGAAAGCCAATTAAATTATTTGTTTTCAATTTTTCAGAAGAAAAAAATGCATCCTGCCTGTTAACCATAGGCAAAAAAGTAGATTATTTTAGCAATTAGATTATTTTAGCTGTTAGCTACATGTGTAGCTGTAAATCTACCATTATTTTACTGAGAAAATAAATCTACCAAAATAAATATACACTTAATTTTCGTACACATGCATACACACAAATCCTTTTTGAACTTATAATTATCTGTTCACAACTCCGATAATGTACAAAAAGGTAATAGTCATAAATAAAAAATAAATACATGTAAATAAAGTACGGTACAATGTCTTTACAAAGACATTGATACCACAAACACATAGTGCTGAACCACAAGATTATATCCCATGTAACTTATATACTTAAAAGTACAGCAATATTAGGAAAAATAGTCATAACTTTAGCTAATGTTGCACTTTATCTGTGAAGAAAGTTGGTAGATTGTCAGTTGCACATTACAAACCAATGTATGCAGACAATTGTATGATTTTCACCAGATACATGCAAATCACACGCTTTATAATTCTGAGTGAAAAAAAATCTCCAATACTTAATTTTTTGTATTTTTATATTTAAGTAAACTTTCCCTTGTCATTTCACACACCATCCAACTTACCAGGGCTGATGTTTTAAACACTGTTGTGAATCTCATACTGTTGATAGCATTATGTCCCATGTCCCTTACACCCTCACATAACCCAGTGAAGCTGTACGGGAGTTGATTGCAACCTTGCCTTGTGCATTTTGTACCCAAACCCGATCATGTCGCATACCTTGATGTACATATCACATTGCATTGCCACACTACCAATTTAAGGGTCCAGCACTCAATCAGTCCCATTCTACGATTTCAGCCGACGCGATTTCATTTCCATGTTGTGTGATAAAAAACAACAACCCAAAATCCAAAGTGTCCCAAAGTGACACAAAAATAACCGACTTGAAGCAAAATAAAATTGGATTCCTTACCCGTATCCTGCACCACCACTGCTGCCACCACTACTTCCACCACTGCTTCCACCGCGGCTACCACGGTAACCACCACCAGATTCACCACTGTAACTACTGCTACCTCCACTCGGAGGGGGTCCTGGAATGAAAGCGGAAACGGAAAAGAATCAGAATCACCAAGAGCTCTGGCGATAAGATCACTGTTCCTGGGAACCAGAATCTTCTCCTTTCTGTCTTTCAAAAAGGTCTAGGCTTGGATCTAAAAGTCAGGCCCTCAGATTTTTTTTGCTTTTTTTTTTGGAGAACGTGATGTTTGAAATCAACTGTATATTCTGGTACGGAAGGTAAGTAGCAACACAGCTTGATTCTTATGAGGGAGAGCAATCTGCCAAGTAGCATCACTTTGGCTATGTTTTCAGAATGGAGATCCTGGGACAACAAAGCAGACACTTAATGGGGCTGATGAAGGTCAGCATCGGTGCACACACGCTTTGCCAATAAATATAAAAGGATATTTCAAAATGTCCTACGAGATTGTGTGGGATGAGGGTATCTTTGGGGAAAGCAGCAGCTCTTGATGTATGGACATCTGAGCAACACCTGAGCCTGGCGTGGACAACCTATGGATTAGGGATTCAAGTCGTCACAATTAAGTTTAAGACAGTGTGAATACTTACCCTGAGATGATCCATATCCACCAGATGAGCTACCAGTCGGCTGACTGTATCCTCCAGCTAGAGAAAGAAAGGGGAGAAGATTTCGCATTACAACTTTTGTCGACCAACAGACTACTCAGACTTACAAGTAGATCATGGATAATACAACCGTCACTAAACACCAGTAAACCTGGTAGCAACTGATAACCAGATACTTCATTCCAATTGTTTGAAAAATGGCAAACTCGACCAGGACTTGAACCTGAGACCTCTGACTTAGAGTAGCCAGGTTTACACCAAATCATTGTTCACATTATGAATGAAAATGAGGGCGTGATGCCTGGAATTATGCGGCAGGTAATCATTGAATGCTTCTGACTGGCACTATTTGGGAAGGCTGCCATCTGAAATAGCTCAGGTGGTAAGGGCTTTGGTACATTAAACCAGAGGTCTCGGGTTCAAGACCCATCCAGTCAGACTTATTCATATTTCCCAGTCATCTTTTTCCTTCACTTTGTATTACTTTAATAATCACGGACACCCCGGATGACAGTGTCCTTTGGTCCATCTATTACTTTCTATTAGTATAAAATACCTTGCTTTGGGGGTTCAGGGGCACCGTACGAGGGCTGCTGGCTGGTTGGGTGGCTGTAGCTGCTGCTCTGGGGCTGGGGTGCCGACTGGGGGTAGGACTGGCTAGAGCTGCCCGTGCTGCTGGAGTAGGAGGTGCCGGAGCTGGGCTGGCTGTAGCTCTGCGGGGTGGACTGGGAGTAGCTGCTGCCCTGCGGCGTGGTCTGATTGTAGCCGGCAGAGGGGGCCGTGCTGCCCGCCGTGTTCTGGGCGGTGTAGCTGGATGTCTGGCCTCCTAGTGGTCCAGTCAAGAAGGAGGGTTCAAATGAACTGGGGGTCAATTTGCTGAGCAGTTATAGCTCACAAAGACTTGGACGTTTAGATCCTAGCAGGACCTTTCTCTTAAAAGAAAATGGTATTTTCTCTTTAAGAAAGGTCTTGCTGAGATTGAAACAACAGGCCCTCCTCATTTGAAGAAATTTGCATTTTTGGGTCATTTTAGTCAGTAAGCATTTTGCAACATTTTCGCACGGTACCTGCTTTAACATCAAATTCTTGTTTTAAGCAGGCTTGCCTGGCAAGGATCTACTTTCATTCAATAATTTCTGAAAAGATGAGTGAGTCAAAAGAAAGCATCACTCAGGAGGTATTTCTCTCCAGCTTTCCTTTCTTTACCAGCTCTGTGAAATTGGTACATTGAGGTCCCCCAAATCACTTTGAGAGCCTGGCATTTTCATTCAAACAGGACCTTTCAAGACGATCAGAGGGTTTCAAATTCAGTGCCTCACCCAAAGATGTATATAGAAACAGGAGTGCAGCTTTTGGATTGAAATTTAAGCCAGGGGAAGAGGGGTTGGAGTGGGCGTCTATTACCTGACTGGTAGCTGGGCTGGGCCTGTCCATACGTGGAGACAGGGGTGGGGTAGGAGCCTACGTTCTGCTGGTACCCACCACTGGCCGGTGCCGGGGCAGCCGGCTGAGTGTAGCCAGGTTGCTGCGTCTGCTGGCCATAGTCGTAGCTGCCTGCAGCAGGCTGGGCGCCGTAGGCTGCCTGAGGTTGCTAGGGAATGCAAGACCACACACACAGACAAAATGATAATACAGACATCTCACCCAGACGAGGGTCATGTAGAGAGAGAGGGGTCTTGAATATGAAACACTGCATTGCTCAAGTAAAGCCGAGTTCAAACTGGCCTTCAATGGCAAACCCCTCCTTTTCTTTCTGTCTGGTCTCAGTGATCTCAATCCTGTGGTTGGTTCCGCACAGGCTAACCCCTCTAAACATAGCACAGTTACTTTACACATGGCCCAAGTCCTGTACAATCTTCTAATGTGGCCCACTGAATGAGTGGGGACCAAGAATGCAAGGGGCGACAAAATGAAATGGGTTGCCGAGGGCACATCCGAATTATCTGAATGCCAAAATGAAATGCTGACAGCCCCCTACTAGTAGCTTGAACTGGCGTCCATAGTGCATGCTTCTGGCAGCACTAGCTATATTGACAATGGGGTAGGGCCGGCTGACTGATGGACCTTTCCCATGAAATATGCAAATTAGACCTTACGCATGCGCTTTACTAAATTGCTTGGCAAGCGGGACGCCAACCAATCATAGTTTTCCACGGGCGTGCGCGCGTTCCTTCGCGCTAACTGTTTGGCGTGCAGTGGTTGACTATTAAGTGTCTCTTGTGCGTGTATTTCGCCACGCGCACTCGTTTGCCAACCAATTGAGTGAAGTGCATGCATAAGGTCGAATTTGCATATTTCATGGGAAAGGCCCACTGGCCATAAGTCCTCACCTGTCCGTAGGTTCCCTGTTGGGTCTGGCCGTAGCTGGCCGACGACTGCTGGGCCGGTGGGGCAGAGCCGGCTGCAGGCTGCTGGTAGCCCTGGCTACTGCCGTAGTTGTACCTTTGTCAACAAAAGCAGCAATAACATCCATCAATCATAAGACTTACACAGCCCTAGCAGTAGCATTGTAACGGAAAAAAAGCAAAAGTAAACAAAAAACATGCAAATTTAGCAGACTATAAAAACGTCACAAACCTTAAAAAAAGGGAGGGCACGATGTTTTATCCTGGTAGGACCTTTCTCTCTAGTAACATGTCACCTTCTTGCATTCCCACTACATATGTACCTTATTGTCATTTCAACATGACATATAACTAGTCAACTAGTACTGATACAAAAGATTGAGTACAACATTTTAAAATCATTGAAAATACATTTGGTTTAACTTACCCTTGGCCTTGGGATTGCTGGGTGCCATAGGCACTATATTCTGTAAAAATAAAAGATATAATCAAAATATTATTTAATTAATAAAACACAAACCAGCAGCAAGATTTCAATTAATACCCTTGCTGTAAAAGTCTGGGGAAAAAATCCTACACCCAAATTAGACCAATTGTAATGTAAACAATATATCTAGCACCATTTGGCGAAAATTTTCGCCTGCCAGTTAACTTACTCTTAAATGAATTTTTTTAATTCGGAGGTTGAGGATTCTTTTTTTTTGCTCAGTCCTGATTTTCTTCTCAGAAAGACTCAGAAAGTGGATGTTTTATCGAAGGGAGTTGAATGTAATACGTGTATTTTCCAAGTGGCTTGAACATGAAAATATTTGCAGAATATAAACTAGCGTAAAGTGAAATGTTTTCAGGGGCTGTAAGGGGTCAGTTACGCAAAGCTCCCTTTGTCCCCTCGATTGTCGTATGTTACCGATGACTGTGCACAGCCCATTGATCGACCTTTTCAGACAGTTCAGGGCTGAACTACGATTTTGATCGCCTATCAGATTTGTCTGTTTTTCTTTACTCTTTCTTTCATTTGTTTACGGTTAACCATAAGGCGTAACCGTAACCACATAACAATACAAACACTCAGTTATAAAATTAACCGTAAACTTACAGCCTTGGTTTACGGTGAAAGTATTAAACAAAGTAAAATCTTTCCAAACCAGCTAATTCAAAAATACCAAAATACATGTTTTCAAGGGTTTTGTTTTTAATTAATCATTCTCATTGTCACAATTTACACAACTGACTATATTACATGATAAGAACATTACAATGAAGTCAAAATCCTAAGATTCTTACACACCAGCAAAGCAATTGACTTTGATTTCCACTTATTTTATTGAGGATTTGAGGACCTTAACTTCTTAATCTTAAGATTAATGTTTCGTCAAAGCAAGTTTACAAAGACAACAAGCATTTTTACATAAATTATTATAACAACAGTTTATAGAGTTTGCAGCCATCGGCATCGGTCATTTATTCAATCAATCATTCAATGATCAAGTTTAGTCAACATAATCAATTTTCCCCGTACGTAGCTTTGTAAATAAATATTATAGCAAATATCAATCAACCATTCGTAATGTCACAAAGGAGTTGAGTGGAAAATGGGAGTGGGATTGCTATGTTAGGGAGTATGGTCCTGAAAGCGGGAAGAAAATATTATTGCTTTCTTAAAAAAAACCACACACAAAAAGCAAAATAATGAACATGCTGTGATGGGCACCAGCCACGCATAATGCGTTTTCCACACATTGCGGTACGGGATACCAGTTGCATTATAATGCCACTGGTCTGAACGGATCAAAACGAAGAATAATTCATTTGCTAAACCTGTTTTAAAACGGGTATTCCTTTCAGCTATTCATATATAGTAATGGTCACGAGATGGAGTAAGAGTAAACATAGTGTAAGCACGGTGAAACAGACTGATGATTTGAAAAATATCGACATATTTCGGTAAATTCAACTACTTACGTGAATCGACGTTGGACGACATGTTGAACAACGAAATTCAATGAACTTCGTGACGCTTGCATTGAGTCTGGTTCTGCTCGCTACGTCGTGGAGTGTCACAAGGAAACAATATGGATACCAGACTTAAATCATCAATGCGCATGCGCGAAGCGGGTTTCCCGTAATATTTTCCAGGATCTGTTGTGTGCAAATCACTGGTCGTGGCGGGATCATGCTGTTTATGAAATGCATGCAGGGCTTGGGCTCGGGCTTAGACTTGCCGGCTGGTCCCTGAATGTCACAGGCATCTAGAAACAAGCGCTTGGCCCCAGTTTCTTGGTGTCAAGTATGTACTTATCAAACCATAGAGCAAAGAAAGGAATCAAACCAACAAACCTTCAAATTTGACGACAACTTCCTGGATTTTCAGATAAGTTGTCAGACCATGGAGGAATTGGATCAGACCGACAGGCAAAGCTAGCTAGTGACGTACTAGCTCCGCGAGGGCTTGTAATTCGCGTCGATAATTTGACAGGACCTGGACTTTGTTGACTGAGCCCGAGAGACTGAGATCTTGCCGCTTAGCCTACATTACTTTTAAGTTTTAGTAGGCCAGTAATAGGAGCAACTGACTGGTCAAGTGCCGAGTTCTCAGTTTTTTTTCACAAGGGGGGGGGGGGTAATATAGGACTAGGAGTCCCACGAATCAGAAAATAGATGATGGCAACACAATCAGCATTTGTACTGAGAAAGTAAATTTTAATTTGCATGGCCCTTATAACTATAAGTGAAGAAAAGTAGGCCTACATTTATACAGAGAAAAATTACTGCAAATAAATACCTCATTCTCTTGACTTTTTTAGAAGAGATTTGTAAAATCTTTGAGGAATTTTGCTATAGTCTACCGGACCAGCCGGAACTTGAATCCAAGACCTCTGGTTTTATTTTTTTTCCATCGACCTATATCCATGGACGCCGGGCCTTATAGCCCACTGAATGAGGCCGCCTATAGTCTTGGCCGGAATCGTGGCGGCCGGGGACCATCACTGCAAATATTTGACTCTCAAGAAAAAGCAACAATAATTATGAGCATAGCGTCGGGAAATCACCTCATGATTCCACAACTTGAGATATCAGTGAAGATGCCTCTTTGACAACGTACGTAAGGCAAAGTAAACAAATAGTTACTCATCCTAACTTTTTGAAAAAAGGAGGATGACGGCACTTTTTTCGTTTTTAAGTACAGTACGATATGCAGGCTGTGCATGTGCGAGGTTAAACGGCTGGAAACAGCCATAATTAATCGAAATTCGGTCTTTATCATTTTAAATAAAAAAGTTTATGCGGCGGGAAAAAAACGATTTGAAGGTTTGCAGGGTGAAAGTACTAAGTGGACGGTCAACGGTAAGGCATGTGAATTAATGTGGTCTGAGTGTCAGAGTGTGGCTCTTAACCTGCCACTGCCCGAAACGTTGAGTAACCGATTCTTTTCAGAGCCATACTCCATCTCACAAGAGACGATTCACATGCATGGTGTCACCGCAGACCTTGTACTTAACCTAATCATCTCTTCAAAATCTTCCGAAGCTCAAAACAAATCCTGTCTTCTTGACTCACTATTGAAGGCTTCGGGGCCTACATGAGATCGAAGCATGGACACAGATGACAAAAAGTTAGGATCAAATTATCCTGAACTGACTTTCAACAAATTTATAATGTATATAAATGTCTTTCAAAATCAAATACAAGTTATGACCAATTACAAATATTCATTAATTGAATTCAAGGTGATTTGGAAATTTAAATAAAGCACTAAAAAAATAACAATTCCTACATTAAACATCTTAACCCTAAAACAGGCAAAAATGAAAATAAAGTTCACGTACTGCACTATAACTGTCACCACTTTCTCATCGTACCCAATTTCTTTTCCGAGCTTTTGCACTGATCTTTTCTGGAGGATTTAATAGCTGGTTACCTTTTGATCAAGGCGCACACGGATGATAGGACTCGCATTTGCTCAAGAGCGAGGAGACTGGTCTATTAACACAAAGAAAGACACGATGCGAACTGCCCACACCGCCCCGAACGCTTGACAGAGCGATCCCGATCGAGTATCTATTTCGCCGCACTACGCGCCTTGATCAAAGGCTGACCGCTGCAGCTCTGTTCAAAAAGTCAAGGCTACACTCTCTTCAGTTTCACTGACTAATAAGGGTGGATTTTGCAAAGCCTTGTAGATGTACATTGTGTACAATGCAGTGCAACTCGACTTATAATTGGCTTACTCATTGTAGATCGCATTGTATCCTAAATGTACAACCTTGTGTACAATTCTATACACTGATCAGACCCTATAGCCTATAGTATAGGCTATAACTGCCTGGCAGATGAGTTGTGTGGTGATTTGGAAAGAGCAATTGAATTACCCCCACTCCCATGCAGGCTGGACCTTACCATCCTAGATATTCAGGGTTTTCTCACTGTCTTTACACTGCCTTGAGATGTCCTCATCACTCCAGGTCACGAGTTGAAATCCTCAGGGTGAATTCACTTTAAATGAAGGCTCCAAAAGATCGCCGTGAATTATGATTCTCATTGCAAAATGACATATTCGCCCAATTGTCATGGTTTAGACTTTCACAGAGTAAATATAAGCCCCACCCCAACCCCAAAAGGCCAGACCTTACCACTCTATATATAATTACCAGGGTGTTTTCACTCTATTCAACAAGACCTGGAGGTGTCCCAATTGGGTCATACGAGGCAAAGATATTCCCGATATTCATCATTGTGAATGGCTCCATGAATTTGCAGTAACGTGACACATTCAACCAATTCTTTAGATTTTCATGGAGATGACTCTAAAATTATAAGAATTTAAAAATATGAAAAAAATAAATATATAATCCAAAATTGAAATTGAAGGCACTTTAATTGTAACATTGAATATGGCACTATAAATTATCACAAACAATAAATAATGAATACAAATAAATGTGATCTGAAATTGAAGAGCCAATGTGCTCAGTCCTAAACTTTGAATTATAGGAACTAAAAAGTTTTCCTCCTCCACTAAGCTTTTGAATTATGATACAAGGAATTATTTCAATAAGAATGTACGTATGTCAATAATCTGCATACATACATCAGTGTCCTTTATTGGACAAGAAAAAAAAGAAGGAAAAATCAAAGATGGACGAGAAATGATTTCAGTATTTTGTTGAGTTGTCGCTCTTATCACAAGCTCATTCTTCAAGTGGTTCCATCTTATTCTGCAGATGAAGAAGGAAAAAAATATTCAAATGATGAAAACTTGGTAATTGTTGTTTACCCACAAGACAAGGTGCCTAACTGCACGCCTGTAGTTTAACCAAGGAGGTATTAGCCTAATACCTCCTTGGTTTAACATTGTAAGTCCACACACTGAACCACATATGTAACATGTACAATGCATTATGCTAGTGAGGTTGACCTTTCACCATGGAAAGACTCTACAACACCTAAAGAACAAGAAGTTCATTATCCAGGCAAAGATTGCTGACTATTTGGGAGGACTACTGTCTAGGAGAGCATGCATGAGCTGAGGTGATCACTGGTACGTTACGTCAGAGCTGTCAAGGTCAGGTCACAGCTGCCGAGGTCAGCCCCCCAGCTGTCAAGGTCAGGTCACAGCTGCTGAGGTCAGCCCCCAGCTGACAAGGTCAGGTCACAGCCGCCGAGGTCAGCCCCCAGCTGTCAAGGTCAGGTCACAGCCGCCGAGGTCAGCCCCCAGCTGACAAGGTCAGGTCACAGCTGCCGAGGTCAGCCCCCAGCTGTCAAGGTCAGGTCACAGCTGTCGGGGTAAGGTCACCACCGTCCAGACTGATGAGGCCCATGCACTTACAATGATGTCTTCCACAGCTGTCTTGATGACCGTCCCAAAGTCCTCCAGGACTTTCTCCTCGCTGGACCCTGCTGGCAAGTCCTTCAGGACTAGCTCCGACAAGGGCGGCCCCTCAACCTCCTCTGCCACCTGCAAAAACTTCTTCTTGTCCCCTACTTTCAGGTAGCGGGTCACTTTCTGTATGGAATGACAAGAATGACGTTTTCAATCTTTACTGAGTAAATATCATGCGAAACTTGCAGGTGGATAATAAGCTATAGCTTCCAGGGTCTGAGTTATTTCATCCATGTAGAGTCCTTTCAAATGAAAACTTTGTCTAAGTGTGGCGCCGCTTTGGACCAGCCTATACTATATCACCTATTAACATCGTAACATGACAAATGTTGCAAACTGCTCACTGACTAAAGTAATTAACCTAAATGCAAATCAACATCTTGACATTAGGATTTTTCAGACAGCAGTAGTCGGCCAGAATTAGAGATAATTATTACGGTTTTCGTTCTGAAGGAACCGAGCATATCCTAGGTACACAGCGGGTTTTACAGAAACACCATTTTTGATCCTAGTAATTAGTAGTAGGACCTTTCTCATTAAAAATAAAAGCTATACTATATGCATGACTGATGAGGGACTATATATGGCAGAGGTTGCCGTCTTCAACTCACTCCCAGGGGTGCGTCTTCCTTGTCAAAACGGCCGTCCCATACAGCCACCTCTAGGCTAGCAAAGTCTGGTTCCAGTGCGATGGTCTCCTCTTTTAGCGCCTTGTTCAGCCAGACCCGTAGGTCGTCGGTTTTGGTGAGCTCACTCAAGAAGGGCTTTCCATAGATGAACGGAGCAAAAAAAAAGACGGGAAAGGAGGAGGGGAGGTCACTTTGGAGGAAACAGCTGGCAGAAGTTTCGGTTAGATCTTTTTTTGAACATTGGGCGTGAGGGCTCCTTGAATTTAAATGAAAAAGATTTCCCCCGTTTCAGTCATACTCTCAATGCCAAATCCATAGCATGATCCAAAGCCTGACCTAAATGGCCATGGTTCGTATCCCAAAGCCACAATCTAACGGCCAGAGAGAGCTCAGGTGGTAATTATCAGGACACTGGTACACTAAACCAGAGATCTCCGGCTCGAAGTCCAGTCCAGTCAAGCGTTCTCTGCTAGTGCTTCACAAATTGTTTAGAATTTCTTGGTCGATTTTCCTTCCTCCTAATTTGTTTGAAAGCATTATTTGTATCACTGTCTTTGAAGAAAGTAATCGACAGAGGAACAAGGATCAGGGAGATCTAGAGAAGTGTATGATGGGGTGGAGCAGCTATAGGGCACTCACAAACTTGCCAGTGTCCTTGAAGATCGGCAGGTGGTGCTTTCCCTGGGTCGCGCAGCCCTTGAAGAAGAGGGGCATGGCAGTCCAGCCCAGGTAGGACTTGGGCCCCAGACTGGCCGGGCTGTTGCCGTCTTCGCCGTGAATCGTCCCCGGCCCCTGGTTGCCGGGGTCCGGCCTGTAGGTCATCGACAATCCGATCACCCGGAAGAGGAGAATGCTCTTGGAGCTGTACACCGCATTCAATTTCTGCCAAACAAGCAAAGAGAAACACTGACTGGGAACGTCTGTAAACAATTTTGAAAAAATGGAGGGAAAAAAAAAGAACTGGACCGCGACTTAAATTTTCATGAGGCATTTTTGTATGGCCTTTGCCTCAGAGTGCAATGAGTTGGCCTTCCCAGCCCCAGCCCCAGCCCCAGCTCAAGCCCGTGCCCGAGCCCGAGCCCGAGCCCGAGCCCGAGCCCGAGCCCCAGCCCCAGCCCCAGCCCCAGCCCCAGCCCCAGCCCCAGCCCAAGCCCAAGGCCCAGCCCGAGCCCGAGCCCCAGCCCCAGCCCCAGCCCCAGCCCCAGCCCCAGCCCCAGCCCAAGCCCAAGGCCCAGCCCGAGCCCGAGCCACAGCCCCAGCCCCAGCCCCAGCCCCAGCCCCAGCCCCAGCCCCAGCCCCAGCCCAAGCCCAAGGCCCAGCCCGAGCCCGAGCCCCAGCCCGAGCCCCAGCCCCAGCCCCAGCCCCAGCCCCAGCCCCAGCCCCAGCCCCAGCCCCAGCCCCAGCCCCAGCCCCAGCCCCAGCCCCAGCCCCAGCCCCAGCCCCAGCCCCAGCCCCAGCCCCAGCCCCAGCCCCAGCCCCAGCCCCAGCCCCAGCCCCAGCTGAATAAAAACTCATACAAATCTTGGTTGAGACTGACCTTGGGCGGGTCCCTGAACTCCGGGGCTGTCTGGAGGCTGGACAGGTCAGCCTCCACGGCCAGGAACTGGTCCCGGTTTAACGACTGAAGGGACGGCTCCATGTCGCCGCCGGGCAGGATGTGAACCACAACACAGGAGTACATGCCATTGCCTGGAGAGGAGGTGTGGTGAAGAACACACACAAAAACACCCCACTGAAATATGAACCACTGGAATAATGACCCAACCAATCCTTGGTCGGGAGGGTCGGGACCTCCAAAAACACAGAGTTATTAGTTTGTTCGTTTTGTTAGGATTACCGGAGCTGTGAAACTTTGTGTCATCCCTTTGCCCCATGCAATTACTCTAACCTAACTCAAATAGCCGGGGGAAAATCTCTGTGGGGTAGCAGTCGAACCAATTCTTGGCTATGGCCGCCTTGCAATTGGAAAGCACACCCTCTAAGTACCGTTGATGGCCTTGGCTGAGACAACCGACAACTCCAACCCTTCCTGGCTGTTGTAGTCCACGTAGCGGCCCGTGTTGAGGTGACTGGCTGGGCCGCGGGCCGTGGGCATCTGCTTCTTGTAGTCCAGCCTGTCCAGCTGCCACTCAACCAATGCCTCGTCCGACAGAGCTGTGGGATCGAGACACAACCAGGCCCAATGTCATAGAGCTGCTTCTTTAAGTGTGAACATTTTGAGAAATTTAAGGTCGGTCCTGCTATAGGATCGAAACGTCAGGTCCACTAAATTTTGAGATTTGCTTTTTGGTAATTCTAGTCAGTAAGCAGTTTGCAACATTTTTGTATATTGTATCACTTTAAAACATTTTCCAAAAAATAAAATTTCCCCCCTTGTTAAAACGAGATTGCCAAGCATTTCATGCTTGTTGTACTTGACTTGTATTCTAATAATTATTGGTTGCTTCACATGAAATACACATGGAACTTTCGTGAGATTAAAAAAAAAAGATTAATTCCAAATAGCAATTCAAATCGCACTAATAACTGTGTTTATTGTGTCCCCACTCATCACCAAAAAGTGGAGTTTGAATGAATCACAGTTCAAATCACGAGCCAAATAACACTATCAACTTCTAAACCGTGAAAAGAAAATTCAGTGTTTTCATCCCTATTTCACAGCACACAGTTAGCCAATATTTTCACGGCATTTTCACAGAGTTCTCAAGTGTCTTCAGGGTCACATTCCTGGTGGTAAATGGCTAGAGGCAGTTTCGAAGTATCTCGGAATGACAGTTACAAGAACATCATACAGTTTACCTCTATGGTGGCTGGGGAATCCTACTTGTAATTGAATAAGCCATCCCTCAAGGCTGGATCCAGAGCTAGCTTGCCACCCTAGATATTTTTGTTCACGGTCTCTTTAGTGACCTGAAGTTGTCCTTATCAGGTCAGAGAGGCAATTGTTTTCACAGTGAATTCACTGTAAAATGCATGGTGAAATCACAGCGTTTTTGTTTTTTAGTTTATAGGCGAAATTCCATTTGCACCCCTTTTTCACAGTTTAGGTGTTCAGACGTTTAAAGACGTTTTGGACAGCTGTCTGTATGCCTGCATTCTTTAGTTACCACCACTGGCATTAGCATCATCCTGTCTTAACTCCAGCAGCTTGGACCTGACAGTGTCATTCCAGGTGGGGGTCCTCTGGTAGTAGTCCATTAGCCTACGCTCCGAGTCTGAGGGCTGAAAGCTTTCTCTGCTGTACGCGCCGTCCTCGTAATTTGGAAGCTGAACATATTTCTGCAGAACGATAATTTGGGGGAAATTAACATCTACTGAAAAATTGGGAAATCGTAAAACCTAGACTGGACCGGGGACTTGAAACCGAGACCTCTGGATTAATGCTCCAGTGCTCTTCCATCTGAGCTATCCACCCCTTGCACTATGAAAATGTCATTTAGCCGTGAAAAGAAAATTCACCGTGTTTTCATCCCTTTTCCAGGGCACACAGTTAGCAAAGTCATTTTCTCTGTGTTTTCACCAGTGGTCTCGAAGGCCACAATCCTGGTGGTAAATGGCTAGAGGCAGTTTTGAAGTATGGGAGTGACATGTATTCAATGACACAATACAGTACCTCTTTGCAATTGGTGGCTAATGGTCCCTACTGGTAATTTAATTAGCCATCGCCCTAAGGTTGGAGCTTGCCCCCCTAGATATTCACTTTTTTTCACGGTCTCTTTAGTGACCTGAAGATGTCCTTATTAGGTCAGAGAGGCGATTATTTTCACGGTCAATTCACTGTAAAATGAACCATGAAATCACAGTGGCTTTTTAGTTTCACTACGAAATGATATTTTCTCCCCTTTTTCATGGTTTAAAAGTTCATAGTGTTGGATGGTGGTGGCCTTCCCAGATAGTCAACTGGTCTTTCCCGGGGGTTGGGGCACCGGTTAGTTGGAAGCAATTCAACCCGTTATTAACTGCCGTATATCTCCTGGGATTTTGATTAAAGTCAAAATCGTTTTGTCACACTCCAATTAACAAGCACATGCTTTGGATTCTCAGATTTCCTCACCTTGGATATTGGCAGTAGGCGGAGAAGTAGGGTGCAGGCGGGAATGATGGGGAGGGCAGCCATGGCTTCGGGGGATATCTGGTCCACGGGCACCATGCCGTGGTGCAAGCGCAACTCATGCCCGCCCATCCTCAGCTACAGAGTGAACAAGAAACAGTGGAAGTCAATCAATCAATAAACATAGGCATTTGCCCGTGGTCTCCTCCTCAAATTATACACCGCTTGGGGATGACTCACTGGCGCCGGCCGCTCCCACCACTGCCTGCCTTTCCAGTGCCGCTTCTTTCAGTTCGTTGGTATCACACTCTGACCAGTCTCGGATGTTGTCCACCTAACGCATCTTTGGTCGGCCCACAGTGAAAGTAAAAGATCGAAAAACCTAAGTTCCTTGCCTGAGAAGTCACATTCTCATTTTAAGTTCTACAGTGTTATAGTTATAAGAATACAAAGTGAAAACAAAGTGCCATCCAAAATCTTGCTTTGGAAAAAAAGCTTGACAAAAATGGGAAAATTATGTATTGTGTGCAAATTAGACATTTTGGCACAAATTTGAGATTATCAAAACCATGTGGTTAGTAAGATTATTTGGGATGATCTTGAGTGATTTCTGCACTTAAAAAACTGCAAGATTTTATTTGCAGAACTTTAGGGGATTTACCAAGGGAGCGACGTGCATGTTCTCTTGCTTTCTTGCTGGCTAGCTTGCTCACTTGCTTGATTTGAATGATTGATCAGTTGGTTGGTCGGTTAATTGATTGATCAGTCAGTCGATAGATTGATTGATTGATTGATCAGTCAGTAAATTGATTGATCGATTGATTGATCGGTCAGTCGATTGATTGATCAGTCAGTCGTTTGATTGATTAAGTGATTGATTGATCAGTTGGTCGATTGAATGAGTGATTGATTGATCACTAGTCGGTCGATTGAATGAGCGATTGATTGGTCGCTTGCTTGCTTGGTTGGTCAGGTCTGCTTGCCTTCTCAGATCCGTACACATCGAATATCTGCAGGACTGTTGAGCCGATGATGACAACGGCCTTGGTGGCCTTGTCCACTGTGTACACCCTCAGGACGGCCATGTGGGTGGACTCGGCCTTGGTCACCTTGTAGCGGGACTGGATCCGGGGGCAGCGGGCAGGCGAGTCCAGGGGGGCAATTATTAGAATGTCCGGACGCTCCTTATCCATTGGGTTGACCAGACGGCCAGTCACCTGGAAATCAAAATCAAAATTGGCATTTCGGTTTTGGGGAGTTTTTCGGGGGAGGGAATGGCATATACATGTATTATCAACCAAAAAGTCAGTAATGCTACTGTGCTGATGAAGATTATAGCGTTCATTTCTGCACCATGGAAAAGGAGGGCTTCATCACTCTTTATACATCAACATTGTCAATGGCTACAACAATACAATGACAATGACAACAGCAATTCTATGATAATAGCAATAAGAATAAAGGTTGCAACAATGGTGACAATGGCAACAATAATGACAATGGTGATGACAATGATGGCAATGGTAATAATGGCAATGACACTGGCAACAATGCCAATGATAACAAAGGCAACAATGATGACAATGGCAACAATAATTACAATGATGGCAATGATGGTAATGATGGCAATGGTGGCAAGGTGGAAATAATGGCAATGATGGCAATGATGACAATGATGGCAATGGTGACAATGATGACAATAATGACAATGATGGCAATGATGAAGATGATGGCAATGATGACAATGATGGCAACGATGGCAATATAATGATGACAATGATGACAATGGCAGTCAGGCAGTCAGTGCAAAGACAATGACAGCTGCCGCATACCTTGCAGACGGTGGCGTTGTCTGGCAAGAATCGGATGCCATCGATGTAGAGTTCAAAGCCCTCCTCAGCAGTGGGTGCATCCTCACAGGGGTCCTTGGGCCCAAAGACGGTGAAGCTGACCTCTGACCCCTCCTGAAGCAGGTCTGTATGGACAAGGAGGGATCATCGTACAGAAAGAGGGAAGCATTGTCGAATCGCAGTGGCTGTTGTTACGGCAGTCGTCCGTGTGGTTCCCTGACTTTATCGTATTTCGTCAGCATTGCAGGCTGGTTGAACCAGTCTATTCTGATAGTCTGGTTCCAAGAACTAAACATCCTGACAAATACTGTGAAGTCAGGGAACCACACGGACAACTGCCGTAACAACAGCCACTACGTTGTCGAATTGTTCTCCTTTTTTTTAGGGGAGAAGGGGGGGCTCATGTAAGTTTTGTAGTGGAAATGTGATGAAAGCTTCTATTTATGGTGCTGAGTGGCAGGTCCTCAAAGGTGAGACATCTATCTGCTACTTTTGACTGAGTGTGGCAAAAAGACTGCTTTTGAGAAAGGTCCTGCAAAGAGACTGTCCAAGCTCTTGGAGATTGGCCTATTTTGGGGGGTAGGTGGCTTCCGGTTTATTTGCAATATGTTTTAGACTACTCTAAATGGCTGCGAGTGCACAAGCTGACATTGCTGAGTAGGGTGCTTGGGTTTGCAGCTCACAATTCTGACTAGGAATGGCTCCATGAGCACAGTCAAACACAATTTTCACGCAGTCAGCTGATGATAGCAATGGTTTGAGCTCTAACTGCGATACAGGGTGCATACACCAGCAGCCTGAAAGTGAAAGGCTTTTGTATTTGTTAATTGTATACAGTGGCGTCCACTAGTACTGATGGCAAGGCAATGATTATGCTGCAGGCAGCGGGAAAGCATGCATCTACATTGGCATTTTACCCATTCATCAGCTTGTGTGCACCCATTTTACATCCTCTGAAATATATCCAGCATTCAAAGTTTGAACTTTGTGTTTACTGTATATATGATATCGGCATCCAGCCAAAAGGCAGTTTAAAATTTGGAGGGAGCATTTTTACCTCTGGAGGAGAACCGCTTTATCACTTCAGGGGCTGTCACATTGCGGGGAATCGCCCCAAAATACAGTGGTACAGTCCCATCCGAGTTACTTGGAGCCCACACCGCCACTGGCTGGCCGGCCGTTCCATTGGAGCTTGCGGGGAGTTCCATCTTCTTGTATACAGGTATAATGGCCCAGCCCAACGAATCTCTGTTGTCTGGTTCCTTGTCCACATCTGGTATGTTGAGGGGGAGAGAGAGAGAGGTTTGCGATGTTTGCAGGATTGTTCCACAAACTGACCAGAGGGATGATGACACTGAAAATAGGGATAAATTCTGATCAGAATGTCGAAAGGTATATGTATGTCATCCAGGCTATACCTGGCGACAGGGCAGAAGCACACACTGCCCAAAGCATTGGGTTACAGGAGACATACGGCAGTTAATGGTTAAATTGCTTCTGACTGCCGCCCCAACCCCAGCGAAGACTAGTTGACTGTTAGGGAAGCCATCATCTAAGAGCTGGATAGCTCAGATGGGAAGAACGCAAGCTGGTACGCAAAACCAGAGGTCTCAGGTTCAAATTCCAGCCCGGTCCAGTCAAAGTTTTCTTTGCCAATTTTTCAATTTGTTCAAAAAAAGATCCCAGTCAGTTTTTCATTCATTTGTTTGACCTGACAATCCGGAGTAAATTAACCATGGTGATGACTCCACATGCTAATTAAGACACGCAGAATCGCCGCAGCAGACATCTCAACATCCAAGCTATACCTTCTTCTTCGTCTGTGGTTTTGTAGCGGACCCTTAGGACGACGACGGGCTCCTGGTTGTGGTCTTTTTCCTGGACACCCAGTTCCTTGGCTGGGAAGGTGATCTAGAGGAAGAGTGGAAAGCGAAAGGAAATACTGACTGGGAACATTTGAAAAAAAAAAATGAAAAAATGGCAAAGAAAACTTTGTCTGGACAGGGACTTGAATGCAAGCCTTAAGATTTTGTGTACCAGCACTCTTTTTTTGCCATTTTTCCAAAACACTTTTCAAACCCCTGCCCTTCCCCTTTGTGATCTCACCCTACCAGCTATCCCATTTGTCCTCTGCCTGTCATCAATGTCCCTCTTACTCTCCCCTTCATATTTGTTTTGTCCCTGTCATTCTGCCTTTGAGAAAGGTCCTGTTAGGATCGAAACGTCAGACCCTCCTAATTTAAGATATTCACTTTTCAACTTCTCAAAAAGTTGTGGGCCTGACGTTTTGATCTTAGCAGGACCTTTCTCAAAGGCACCTTTCTCAAAAGCAGCTTTCTCAAAAGTCCAACTAGGATCAAAATGTCAGGCCCACGAAATTTTGGTAAATTTAGTCAGCATGCACTTTGCAACATTTTTGTCTAATATTATTACACTTTTCAACTTTTTAGAATAAGGGCCAGATTCATAGGTGACGGTGTGATCGTAAAACATTTAGAGTCCACACCCTTTACCTCTGTGACAGCGCCATCTTCTGGCGGCGTGTCGAAGATCAGCTTCTGGGTCTTGGTCAGAGAGGTCAGGGTCACAGTGTCTCTGATCTGCGAGACTTGGAGGACCTTCCCCCTGAAGAACAGAAAGAGACTGATGACGATTCTATCGCGCTGGACCCCCGACAGCTGAGAAGATGGCCAGTCCAGGATTCAAAACATCAAGTAGGGGGATCGAGGAGGCAAAGAAAAGAGAAATCAATAAAATTATGTTTGATTGCTATGAGAAACACAGAGTCTATAATTGATTGTAACATGGGAAAGGCATGGTCTTTGGAGCCATTTTTTTTAGGGGGAGAGGAGATGGTGGACCATGCATGTTGCCATCTTTCTTTAAAGGTAGGGTACGCCGTTTGCGAAGGTCAAAGAATCGCTTCCATACTTTGTCTACTCAAAGTATACATACAGTGCATACATACACACTTGCATATGTTTCAGCTCAATCCATCAGCCACGTCAAGAGAAAAACAGTGGAAATGAAATTAAATGCTTACATTTTTTAGACATTTTTTAGAGGGCAGTATTCAGTTGGTAAAAGGAGCGATAATTGGAAATTCAACCAAATCCCTGTTTTCTCAAGAAACGGCAGATTTTCTAGTGCTAGAATTTCACAAAGTAAGTAATTTCTCAAATTTGGAATGTCCAGAATTTTGCAAAAGTGTACATGTACCCTCCCTTTGACCACTGGCCTTGCAGTTTGGAAGTAGAAAAGCTACCAATACACTGTATTTCTTTCAGACATTTGGTACACTATTTCATTGGCTTTGCAGTTGCTATGAATACAATTGCTTAAAATAAGAGGCATATTTATGAATGGGCTGTACATGAGAGTCGTCGAGGTTCCAGATGAGCTTGACACTGACGTCCTTCAGGCCGGCCAGCTGGAGTTTGACCTTATCCCCATCCCCGTTGAACAATCCCTGGCCTGGGCTGGCAGCAATGGGCATGGGCGTGACGGACAAGTCCTCATCGGAATCCCTGCTCCCAGAACCAATTTTGAGATAGAAAGAGAGACAGAGAGATAATGAAATAGAGGAATAGAGAGACAGAGAGATAATGAGATAGAGGAATAGAGAGACAGAGAGATAATGAGATAGAGGAATAGAGAGACAGAGAGGCAGAGACAAAGAGGAAGATAGAGAGAAAAAGAGGCAGAGAGATGAAGAGACAGAGAAATAGAGGGAAGGAACGACAGAGGATGAGAAACCAGAAGACATAGCCAGAAAGAAAGAGAGACAGTGAAGCAGATACATAAAGTCAGAGAGACATACAGACAATAACAGGCAGACATGTCAGAGACAGTGAGACAGAGAGGTAGAGACAGGGGCAGGGAGACATATACAGAGAGAGAGAGGCAGAGACAGAGAAGCAGAAAGAGAGAAAAATAGGCAGAGAGATGAAGAGACATAGTATAGAGAGACAGAAAGACAGAAAATGAGAAACAGGAAGACAGAGGCAGAGAGACAGTGAGGCAGAGACATATAGTCAGAGAGACAGATATAGGCAGAAGCAGAGAGAGTGAGACAGCGAAGCAGAAACAGACACAAGGATACAAAGAGAGACAGAAACAAACAGAGACATTACAGTCAAAGAGAGTGAGACAGAGAGGCAGAGAAAGAGACAGGGAGAAACAAAGAGAAAGAGAGTCAGGCAAAGAGACAGGCAGTGACAGAGTCAGAAAAGAAGCGTGAGACAGAAAAAGAGAAGGAAGTGAAAAGAGAGAAGAAAAAGAAGAAAGAGGAGAGAAGAGAGGAGAGAGGACCAGACAAACAAGGAGAGAGAGAGACACACAGGAAAGAGACAGAGAGTAAAAGGGAGTAAAAAGGGGGATTAAGGGCCAAAAGATCAGACTTACACCAGCACCTCCCGCATCTGCTGATACGCTTTCACAATGTCAAACGTCAGGATTTTGGATGGCTCCTTCAGAAAAACCTAAAAAGTGGCAGAGAATCGTGTGGGAATACAAAACTTGCATTGAAATGATGTCAACTTATTACCATGGCCACGGAGGTTATGTATTTGCCAGTGTCTGTTTGTTGGTTTGTTTGTATGTCTAGATCTGTCTGTCTGTCTGTTTATAGCAAATTAACCCCCAAAATTGTGAATCTATCGGTTCTAAAGTTTTCACAGTATGTCGGTATTCTCACTAGCCAGCTAGCTCGGGCTGATTCTTTTATTAGTGGAGATCCGGATCAAATCCTGGATTCTGGATCACTTTGAAATTCTCATTTGCATTGTGGTAAATGGTGCTTGGCGGAGGACTGCGCTCTCCGGTTGCACTTCTAGATATGACTTGTATCCGGGGCTTTCAGCTTGGAGGTGCGAAAGCGCAGAAATCTGTTTGAGGCAGAGCCACGCAATTGGGCCCAGTAATGAATATTACTCATTGATGATGAAATCGGAGCTTACACTATGAACATCTAAACCATGAAAATGGGGTGAAAATATATGTCATTTAGCCGTGAAAAGAACATTCACAGTGTTTTCACCCCTATTTCACGGTACACAGTTAGCCAAGTCATTTTCACGGTGTTTTTTCACCAGTGGTCTCCAAGGCCACATTCCTGGTGGTAAATGGCAAGAGGTAGTAAATACTGGGCCGCTAGGAGCTCCTCTGAAAACGATTTGTGTGTTGATCGGTCGCACTAGTGCACAAATCGTTTCAGAGGAGCTCCTAGCGGCCAAGTAAGTAGGACTAGGCTAGAGGCAATTTTAGAAGTATCTGGGAGTGACAGTTACACTTACAAGGACACCATACAGCACCTCTATGGTGGCTGACGGTCCCTACTGGTAATCAAATTAGCCACCAATCAAGGTTGGAGCTTACCACCCTAGATATTCACGTTTTTTTCTGATCTGAAGATGTCCTTATCAGGTGAGAGAGACGTTTTAACCCCATTTTCATGGTTTAGATGTTCATTGTGTTACCTGTCTCATCTGGTGGTAGTCATTGGCACAGAGGAAACGCTCCCTCAGGAGGAGCATGATAGCCAGGCAGGCCCTCTCCCACACCAGCCGGTCCCACTGCTCCATGAAGCACTGGTCCCACAGGTACATGACTGCCGGCTTGCTCAGCACGCACACAAAGCCCTGGGACACACAGTGTCAAATAGTTTGCCATGAGTACATTGTATGAGTACTTGTCTAGTTCATGTGTACGAGTACTTTTCAATAAGTATAATGTTGCCCAATCCAAAGCCGTAGCCGTAACCATAGCCATAGCCAAAACCATAACCACAGCCACAGCCACAGCCATAGTAAAAGCCACAGCCACAGCCACAGCCAAAGCCATAGCCATAGCCGTAGCCATAGCCGTAGCCATAGCAATAGCCAAAGCCATAGCTGTAGCCATAGCGATAGCCATAGCGATAGCCATAGCGATAGCCATAGCGATAGCCATAGCGATAGCCATAGCGATAGCCATAGCGATAGCCATAGCGATAGCCATAGCAATAGCCATAGCGATAGCCATAGCGATAGCCATAGCGATAGCCATAGCGATAGCCATAGCGATAGTGATAGCGATAGCCACAGCCATAGCCATAGCAATAGCCATAACCATAACCATAACCATAGCCATAGCCACAGCCACAGCCACAGCCATAGCCATAGCCACAGCCATAGCCTTAGCCTTGCTAACCAACTTATTTCAGAGGTTGACATTGGACCAGTGGTGCTTTACGTACCTCGCCGATCCACTTGCGCAGGAAGATGAGTGGGTTGGCCAGTAGGTCCTTGTCGGCAGCCCTGTCCTGCCCCTGGCTGTCACTGGAGCCTATGCTGCCGCTCAGGGCAGCCGCCTTCCTCTTCTCAGCGTCAATCAGCTGCACAAGGAACTCCTGCCAACAGAATATGCCCGAGTAGTGGAGCTGCATCAGCTCTGACCACTAATAAGAGAACTGTGCTAGTAGCAGCCGACAGTGTGTAATGCGCGTAGGAACGAAAGACAACTGTGTACGACTGTTTACCACCAGGAATGTGGCCTGGAATAGACCACTGGTGAAATCACTGTGAAAAGCTGTTGAAGAACTTTTGGCATGGAAAAAAGTGGTGAAATTGCTTTTCGCAGCACTGAAATGTTCACCCGATTTTCAGGGTTTGGTTGTTCACAGGGAGTAGGCGGCGTACAACCCATATGGAACCAAACGGATATGTCAAAAGCTACATGTACATGGTACAAACCAGGCACTCTACAAAGCATATGGACACTGATTTGCCCTACCCCACCTGCCACTGCCACCCACCTGTGGATCCACCTTGACGTTGGTCACAGCGCACCTTTGCAGGTGGCTGTACAGTTCGCCGTCGGACCTACGCAGGCGAGTCATGACTCGCTCGGCTGTGGCGAACACCTCAGGCCACTTGGGAAAGGCGCAGGAACGGAGAAAGTCCAGGTACAGGGCTAGTTCGTACGGATGCTCCTCTACCAAAAAGAAAAAAAAACGAGCCAGATGGTAATCACATTGATCTGTACTGTACAATGTATGCCGATTTCAACAGATTTTGAGATATTACATGAGAAGGTTTGCGTGGTCAGAAATCAGTGCACAGTGGAAAGCATTACAGTGCCATTCCTTGGCCTTCAAGCTTCATGATTTTGTGATGTGTATGTGTCAACCAGACGACTGTCAGTATGTTGCTCTGTACAAAACATGCTCTTAATTCACTGTTCCTATACATACGTGCCACAAAATAAGTGATTTTGGGGGAAAACTGTAAGTCCAATTTTTTGGCAAGTTGTTGTGCCAGACAATGGATATTGTCCACATTACAATTGGTGGTCTCATCAGGGTTTACGTTGGGTTTTTTTTTTTCAAGACTTTTACAGTCGAGGGTAAAATTAAAACTAAAATCATTCCCTCAGTTGTGCTGCATCCCACCTTTTCGGCTGTCCTCCTGGAAGGCCAGCTGCAGCGGGTAGAGCCAGTTGATCAGGAAGGGCTCGTAGCTGCGGTTGTAGGTGTACATGACGTTCAGGGCCTCCCTGGTGTGAGTGGGCAGCTTGTCCCCCCTGTGGACCCGCATGCACGGCGTGTTGTCGTACTTCTGCACAAGGAAGAATCCAACAAAACCCACAACCCCCAATGATGAACCGAAGAACCCTTATCAGCCGGCAAGCTCATTTCACAGGGCCAGGTTTCAGTTTTGAGCAGCAGCTCTAGGGAATTGGCCCTTGACATTATTCCTGAGTATTTCTCCACCAAATGGTTACGATCTTCATCCTCGATCCTCCAAATGGTTTTCCAATCGGATTTTGAAATTGGCTTTCCAATTGGTTTTTCCAATTTGTTTTCCTATTGGTTTTTCTATTGGTTATTCCAATTGGTTTTTCAAATTGGCTTTCCAATTGGTTTTCCAATTGGTTTTTCCAATTGGCTTTCCTAGCGTTTTTTTCCGATTGGTTTTTTCCGATTGGTTTTTCCGATTGGTTTTTCCGATTGGTTTTTCCGATTGGTTTTTCCAATTGGTTTTTCCAATTGGTTTTTCCAATTGGTTTTTCCAATTGGTTTTTCCAATTGGTTTTTCCAATTGGTTTTTCCAATTTGTTTTTCCAATTGGTTTTCCAATTGATTTTTCCAATTGGTTTTCCAATTGGTTTTTCAAATTGGTTTTCAAATTGGTTTTTCCAATTGGTTTTTCCAATTGGTTTTTCCAATTGGTTTTTCCAATTTGTTTTTCCAATTTGTTTTTCCAATTGGTTTTCCAATTGATTTTTCCAATTGGTTTTCCAATTGGTTTTTCAAATTGGTTTTCAAATTGGTTTTTCCAATTGGTTTTTCCAATTGGTTTTCCAATTGGTTTTTCCAATTGGTTTTTCCAATTGGTTTTTCCAATTGGTTTTTCCAATTGGTTTTCCATTTGGTTTTTTCCAAATTACCAATTGGTTCCAATTCATGGGTGCCAAAACTCAATTGTTAACAATTCCAATTGATTCCAATTGGAATTTGTGTTGGAAATGAATTGGAAATTTTGGTAAGGGGGATCGTGTCTTTGTCTCGCAAATGTGCGTCCTCGTGAATTACTTTGCTACGTTGTAATAGACTTTGAAATGATGGATTTGGGAATTGGAACTGAGAGAATGCACCCTTTAAAACACTTTGCATAGGGACCTCCACATGTGGAGCATCAGTGGTGTTGCTATGCGGCAGGCTCTCCGACTCTGGGCACCACACGATGCAGAAAAGCTACATACGCCGAACTATGTGAAAATAATGCCATGGTCTATTTTTAGGTTTGTGAAAATGATGGTGTTATCCCATCCACTGTTCTGTTGATATGGTTTATGATAATTATTTTAGATTTTCTTGTATCATAATAAAGAAAATTTCATGCTCTTTCCACTGATATATAGTTGGTTTGGGTTTTATGTTTTGGAAAAGCTATCATTGACAATTTTCTCTTGTAAGGCACATTTTTTTTAGTGTGATAGGGCTTAGGCAGGAACACTGTTTATGTCCTTTGACAATCAGTTAAGCGGATATGGGTTAAACAAAGACCACAAAACAATTATGGCAAATGCCACACAGATGTCCGATTGTGCCAAGTTTGACTCCCTTGTCCTCTCACTGTACTCTCAATAGATTTACTTCACAGGTTTTTATTGCTCCCGATTGTTTATCGTGTTTCGAAACTAGCACATTTTTCAACACCCCCCACATGGCAATCATACAGTAGGTACTGGGAAGTGGCCCATGCTTCGAAGTGGCTATGTGGTTCACCCATCGGGGAGGATGATGCGCAGACTGACTCACCTCCTTCACCGCCCTCTCGATGAGTCCGCCTATCGGACACTCGGTGGCCTTGCTGATCTTCATGTCAACTTTGCCCTTTGAAACGGCCTTGGCGAATCTCTTCCGGATGAACTTCTCCGAGAGCCTAGTACAGGGCACGGCAGCAAGCATCAGCACCATCGCAGGAAGAGTATGATCACTCTTTATTTTTGTTTTTTAGTTTTGAAAATTGGCAGAGAAAACTTTGACTGGACCAGGACTTGGTCCAGAGACCTCTGGTTTTCCCTACCGGTGTTCTTACCATCTCAGCTATCCAGCCCTTGGATGGTAGCCTTCCAAGATAGTCAACTAGTCTTTCCCAGGGGTTGGGAAAGCAATTCAACCATTAACTGTCATATATCTTCTGGGATATATCTCCTGGGATATCTCCTAACTAATCTTTGCTGGGGTTGGGGTGCCAGGGTTAGTATTTAACCATTTAGCCATCTAAGGGCTGGTTTTGTTTGGTCCATCCAATCTTTTGGTGCAGTCTACAGTAGGCGTGGTTTAAGGCAATGATTTTTGGGGGGTATTACATGGGAGAGAAAGGGTTTAAAAATCCCTGACACCACATTAATATGTGGTGTCATGTGGGGTGGTGAACCGCATATTGTCCCCTGACAAATGGCAGAATGCACACTCAATCTCAAAAGAGAGACGACGACATTTGCAGGGTCACCAGTGAGTTACATTTTCTGGGGAATGGTACATGTGGCTGGATGACTCATTGTGATTTAGTTAAACCACCAGCCTTACCAGAGCACTTGTGAATTTTGAGCTGGCTGGACTTGATCCTTAAATTGCCGGAGAACAGTGCAGTAAGACCTGGTTCTGTTTCCTTTTTTCCTTTCTTTTTTTCCTCCAGCAGGGCTTAGTTCTTCACATGAGTCTCCAGCCATGTGTGCTTCCTCCACCTCTTCTTGTATTTATAATCTATATTAAGAATCCTTTTTTTTTCTTTTTCTGAGCAGCAGCGAACCATTTGATTGGACTAATTTGGAACTCTCCTAAGCAGGGATACCTGAATTAGCTATTGTTCGCTTTTGTACAATATAAAAAACAAAAGAAAAAACGACAAAAAGCGTTCACGCTGCGATTTCACCAGGGGCGAAAGCTGCGACTCTCGTCCGACTTACTTGTCCTTGCCGCCGCTGCTGTCCACGGCCTGCAGCAGCATCTCTCTCCAGACGTAGCTGCGCAGCGGCGACGGCAGCTGCTGGCCGCCCAGCCGCGAGCAGACGCTGGCCAGCCGGCCGGGGTCTCGCCTGAGGATGGCCACCACCGACTTGCCCAGCAGATCGCTGACGTTGCCCGAGAGCTTGAGCGGGTCTGGCTCGGGCTCCTCCAGATCTGAGAGACCAAACCAAAGGTGTTCATCACTGTGTGAAAGGACTGACCAGAAAAGGTCCTCGGGTTTGTAAGACCCAGTGCGTCGGACCAGAAAGGATTGGAGGTCCAAACCCTGTTTGAAGTGAAGGCTGCATCAAGAAAGGTCAGTCACACTATGAACATCTAAACGGTGAAAATTGTCATTTAGCCGTGAAAAGAAAATTCACCGTGTTTTCACCCCTATTTCATGGCAGTTTTGAAGTATCTGGGAGTGACAGGTATACAAGGACACAATACAGTACCTCTTTGGGGGCAAATGGTCCCTACTGGTAATTAGCCATCCCCCAAGGTTGGAGCTTGCCACCCTAGATATTCACGTTTTTTTCACGGTCTCTTTGTTGACCTGAAGATGTCCTTATCAGGTCAGAGAGGCGATTATTTTCACGGTCAATTCACTGTGAAATGCACCGTGAAATCACAGTGACTTTTTAGTTTCACTACGAAATGATATTTTCACCCCTTTTTCACCCCGGTTTCGATCTTCATAGTGTCAGTGATCCACACAACCCAGTCTTATCTGACTTGCAGACCTGAACCCACTTTCATAGAGCTGCTTACAAGCAAGAAAACCTGCTCAACATGAAAATTTGTCCTTGTTTAATTCAAGATTGCCGGCCATATTTGACTTGATGCTTGCTGCCCTCAACTTGTATTCCAGTCATAGCTGCTTAGCATAAAATACATGTGGAACTTTGGTTGGCAACCTGACTCTATTTACCGAGGCTTTTCACGCTTAAGCAAATTTTGGTGCTCAAGCGGCTCCATAAAATTGGCCCCAGCAGAGAACAAAAATCAGGGATGTAAGTGACCGACGAAGTCATTTCCTGAAAATCACCACCAAAGGCCAATAAATTGTGCAATTGCGAGTGAGCGCTTATGCGATCCCGAGATTCACGGCAGGGGCGCAGGCGCCCTTCAGTTTCTAGGGTTTTAACAGATAGAATTAAGCAGCTTGAGATTACCGGTTTGACATTTTTTTGGAAATCCGAAAAATACGAAATTTCTTACATCCCTGAAGAATGTAACAGAACCGTGACTGACCATCACGCAAACGTTCGGATCTTTAGCAAGCGCTCACCTCTGTCTACCGGTGGGGGCGCTCTCTTCTGTCTCATCTCGAGGAGGACACACTCCCGCTCCAGGCCGGTGGACACGATGGCCCTGGTGTGGTCGATGGCGGCCTGCATGTCCGCCTGCATGTCAGCCTGCTGGTCCCCCTGCTGGTCCCCCTGCTGGTCCGCCGGCTGGTCCGCCGGCTGGTCTGCCGGCTGGTCTGCCTGCTGGTCCGCCTGGTGGTCTGCCTGCTGGTCAGCTGCCTCTGCGTCGTCCGGCCGGTTCGAGGCACGGCTAGAGGAAGGCCTGGCATAGCCCAGGTCCCGTAGGACGTTGTCCAGTCGCTCCTTGAGCAGCACCTGGGCCTCATGGTGGAGCATCCTCCTGCGGTCTGCGCTCAGCACCGACGGATCCTAGCCCCCCCCAAAAAAAAAACATTCATCATCATCATCATCATCATCATCATCATCATCACCATCATCATCATCATCATCATCATCATCACCATCACCATCACCATCACCATCATCATCATCATCACCATCATCATCATCATCACCCCTATCATCATCATCATCATCATCATCATCATCATCATCATCACCCCTATCATCATCATCATCATCATCATCATCATCATCATCATCATCATCATCATCATCATCATCGTCATCATGATCCTTGTCATCACCATCACCATCACCATCATCATCATCATCATCATCATCATCATCACCCCTATCATCATCATCATCATCATCATCATCATCATAATCATCATCATCACCCCTATCATCATCATCATCATCATCATCATCATCATCATCATCATCATCATCATCATCATCATCATCATCATCACCATCACCATCACCATCATCATCATCATCATCATCATCATCATCATCATCATCATCATCATCATCATTCGGCTGCGGAGCAGGCGACTACAAAATGTCTCCAACTGCTACGGTCTTGGGCCAGAGACGCTAATTTTGTCTGGTATCAGCATCCCTTCAGTATCTCCCAAGAGGTGCTGGACATACTGAGAGTACAATACAGTACAATGTGAGAGGCCAACCCCGGTTTGCTCTTCCCATGTGGTGGAACTACATGTATAAGAACAAATTCTTTCAAAAGCTCGTCATCTTCGAGGCAGAGTATATGGCCCCCAAAAAGCAAGCCACCCACAAAAAAAGGAGAGTTGCCTTATATACAAATGTAGCTCAAAAACCTGAAGAGCCAGACATTTTAATCCTAGCAGGGCCTCCGTCAAAGGCTATGGCCTTTTTGAAAAACCGGCTTTGGCTTAGGCTTTGCCTTTGTCTTCCTTTCTTTCTTTTTGTCCATTTTAATGTACAAGGCATGCAAATGGGAGGCCTTTGGCTTTATTTTCTAATGTCATACTAAGTTTTGAAAGAGAATCCAAAGCTTCAACTTCAACAAAAAACTCCAACCTGTGTTTTCACTTTTCAGGTTTTGAACAGCAGAGACAAAGTACAGTAATGTGCAATGAAACAACCTCAACAGCCCTTTGCACATGCTATAAGGTACTATTGTACAGTATAATGGGGATTGTGGGAACACATAGCTGCTGTTTATTCCAGCATGTATTTGACCCTCGAGGTGGCAAGTTTTTGAGACAAATTGCAAACGTGTGAGATGGGCCAAATCTAGCCATTAGATTATCTGGACAGCACGGAGTCCTATTCCTTACCAGCAGGTCTGGGCGGTACAGAACTTTCTTCATGAACTTCTTGACGAAGATGGGGCCGAGGAGCTTGTAGATTATCTGTTGTTCCTCCTTGCTGGCGTCCAGATCTGACTCGAGACTCTGTGCCAGCCTCTCGCTGATGTGATCGTTCACCTGCACGGCACACACACAGTTGTACACACGGTTGTCATGCCGTGGAGTGGACCAGCACGGACCTTCAGCACAGGGCAGTTATCTTGACTCCCTCCCATTCAGGGCAGTGTAAAGAGAGCCGTGCTAGTCTAACTGATGGACTACATAAGGATATCATCTAAAGACTAACCACTTGGACAGGGTGCATCAACTTCCGCAGCAACAGCTACATTGTACTTTATCGGGAGCAATGATGGAGTACAAGTAGTTGTGGCCACAAAAGCTTATGCACTAGTCTTCCCGACTGGTTAGTCTCTAAGGTGTTATCTTAAATTAGGTGTTATGTGTTCAAAGCAGTGTATGCCAATCTAAGACCGTGTCCGAAACGGGTGTCTTGAGCTAGGTCTAGGTCTTCCTCCATCAGAAATACACGGAGATGCAAAGACAATAGCCCTAGCCGTAGCTCTGGAAGCCCGTTTCAGACACGGCCTAAGTCTGTGCTGACAAGCAGTCTGGTAGACTGGTACCCTTTATGTGACAAGGAAACTGAACACGAAGGGAAGTTGACTGAGATGGCTGCGATATATGCGAAAGACAGTTGCAAGCTTTTGGGGCCTATAGAGATCTATAGTACATGTAGAGTGACACCAGACTCTGCCAGAGTGGCTGTGAGGGTTTGTGGCCAAGTTTGCAGAAACACTTTGTGAAAGGACTGATCAGAAAAGATTCTTGGGATTGTAAAACCCAGTGCGAATCAAATGGACCAGAGAGGGCTTGGAGACACTCCAATCCCTGTTTGAACTGAAGTGAATACTATAGCTGTGCACATCAAGAAAGGTCAATCAGTGATCTACACAAGCCAGTCTTAGTCGACAAGTCTTACTTACTGATCAGGAAAGAACAAGATGTAACTAAACAGAACCTTGACTGACTATTGATACAGTACTTAAGAGTTTGTGATGTACCCTCTTTCCCTAAAATTGAGAAAACCTACGGATTTATAGTCAAATATCTACGACTGTTTACACGCACAATGGTTTAAGTGTTTATGTGCATGAGTGTCAAAGACACAAAGTAGGGAAAAGCAAGAATACAAATGCGAGAAACAACATGTAAATGTACAAGAAAAAATAGTTTATTCTCTTTCTGATCAAAGTACAGAGGGCCATGTACACATTTTAGGACAAAGAAGTTCTGCACACTGGACACAGTTTACATTCGAGCAATTGAAATGTTTCAGTGAGTGTACATGCTGTACCTCCATACTGGCATGTGCTGACAGGCAGAGTGATTGCTGTCTAAGGTGACTGACTACAAGAATGAAGAAAGCAGAAACAGCTGACACAGGTACATGTAATACACAACTTTGGGGTGATTTTTTTTTAAGGAGGTTACTGATCTTCCAATTGCCCAGTTTCCAAAAATGCAATCAACCAAAAAGTTAACATTTTCCAGCCTGATCTGTGCTCTCATTTCGAAGAGCACTGGGAGTAAGATTTTTGTAATATCATAACTGAAATGATATGTGCATCACATTTTTCATAGAGTGCCAAGTCTCAGATCGGGGTCACTCATTCCATTGAGGGATCAATGTTTGGACATTTTGAACAGTAAGCTACAGCAAAGGATAGAAACGGACTTCGGAATAGTACCAGGGAGTCAGACTCAAAGGAAAAGAATGCATCCTGAGTGTTTTTTGAACAAAAGATCTGCCAGAATGGCTAGACACACAAAACCCTTTCATTGTATGGAGGGTAATCAACACCAATTTTACTTCTGACCACTGTGCTCTTCTGACTGGCTGGGGAGTGGCGACAGTACATATTGTAACAAGATGTGTACAGTTGTAGTGCGTCCGTTTATAACATGCACACTGCATGGTCCCTTTATAGTACGGAATGTTTGTAGGTCTGCCCTAGGCCAGACCCCGATTGTCATTCTGTAGAACAAAGTTAAACGCCCACTTGAAAGAAGATGGTACACAATACATTGACCTCATGCAGATGGTAGAGGGGAATATTGTGTGCCAAACATTATGGAACCAAAATTCTCTAAGACAAAATTACATAAATATTTAACTGCTGCCTTTATATGTGTACAGCTAACGTATGGCTTTGGTTTTTTTTGTATTTGACATTCAACCAACAGAAACACTGGAGGCTTCTCAATGAAGTCTTGCACTCTTCCAAAATAATTTCACCATTCCTGTGGGTTTTTTTTAAGTACAGTACCAAAAGAATTGAACCCTGCTTAAATTGGCAATAGCGCACATTTAGGACAGTTTTCTAAAAAAGAAACAATCTTGACAATAGACTTTCGGACATATATTATATACATCTGTACAACTTTCAATTGAATCCGAAAGGTGATTCATTGACAGTGGCCAAACACACCAAGATGTTTGATTCCTTTTGGAGGACGACTTTCAACATCAAAAGAGGGTGGGGGGAAAGAGCCTGGCCTTCAGGCGGTTAGTGGGGAAAGACAGAGAGAGGCCGCTGGACTGACCTGTTGCCATGGCGACCCGGGCAGGAGAGTTTCGTGCAGCGCCGAGTCCAGCCAGTGCACGCTGAACGGCCGGTACCGGCTCTGCTCGGCACTGCTGCCCCCTTGTGTCTGGAGTGGTCCAGGTTTCCCCTCCATTCTGGGTTTTTTTTTTTAAGAACAGCTCCACTCCGCGGGCTGTACAAAGCTGGCTTCAGCTTCCTCTTTCCTCGGCTCACGAGAGATCCGACCGACTCAAAATGTCTTTCTCCCAGAGGGAATATTTAGGGGAGAGGTGGGGTGGGGGGATATTTAAGTAGTATATTGGGTAGTCCTTTTGATGAGGGTCACTGTAAATTCTGCCAGAGAGCTGTCAGGTTGTTCCTTCAAGGCATTTGACGAGCTGGAGAATGTCCGACAAAAAGATGATGCGACGAGGCAGGGCCACGTCACGTCAGTATCTGATATTCCGAGGTCACATGCACAAGATGCCTGGTGTTGTTATAGGCTCCTATCCTCGGTCAAAATGGCTTCTTCGTTGGTTGAGGTTTGTTTCACTTCATCAAACTCTTTCAAGTGGCAAGTTGAAGTAGAACTGCATTTACTCTTGCCAGCCAGGAAACAAGCTGTCCGGTCATCTGCTGTACACACCGTGCCAAAGGTGGTCTTCAATGCGTGGTCTTCAATGGCCTTTCCTCCCAACCTGGCAACTGTCTAGGTTCCAGGCAACAATGTTTGGGTGCCACTGGGCTACTGGCTGTCTGTTCAGGTGTGCCCAACGGGTGGCCACCGGGTACCGAGACGCGTTAACTGGGTGGCTTCAGATCCGGCGGGCTCTCTCCGTAGCAATGCTTGGCCACAGGGTCCCTGTAGGTATTCTCGTGCTGCACACTCTGGAAATGAAAAAACCGGTGCAAAACCGTGAAAATCCAGAGATTCCGTTTGCAGTCCAACTCCAATGACACCAATGAGCTCGGTCACCATTGCCAAAGTCCTGGCCAAGGGCACTCCTTCAAATGTTACAATGGAAAATCTGACTTTTTGTCAAAGAACCATTTCACAATTGAAAAAGTGGCCTTGCCCTCTTCCACAATTCTGGGTTTTAATTTCCTTTAAAAGGATCCACGACATGCAAAAAAAATCAATAAAGTCATTTTTTCAATACTCTGGAAATCCTTTCAGAAAATCCTGTTAAAGGGTCGGAAATGCTATGAAAGTTTCAGTGGATGAGCAGATAGGGTGTGGATTGTTTATACCATTCATTCTTCCCCCCCCCCACTCCCCTTTGAAATTGGGACGCAGTACAAACCTGTGAGGATGTGCGACACTTGGCAAGGCAGTAGTCAAAGTGCGTCTTCACCGACTGGAAAATGAGCTTGAGGGCGTTGTTGGCCTTGCCAAGGACTCCCTGAAGTATGACTTCCTGTGAACATGTGAACAAAGATACCAAGTAATGTGCAAACATTTTGCAAACTGCTGGCTGACTAAAATAACCAGAAAGAGAAAGAGCACGGAAAAGTGACACTGTCAAAGAATGGCCACTGCATCCACAGCTGTGTCTGTGAATGGGTGCGCTGAATGACTTCATGTGCTAGTTTACACTGCCTTACTTGAAGTCATGGCTAGGTCGAGTTCCTAGTAGTGACAAGCTTCAAACAGGATTCTACTCATTTTCAAACATCTTTAGAGTAGTATGCAAAATTGTTGCAAACTGCCTGCTGACTAGAATGACCAAAATGCAACATATCAAAAATTAGGAGGGCCTGACGTTTCAATCCTAGCAGGACCTTTCTCAAAGGCAGAATGACAGGGACAAAACCAAATCAGAAGGGGAGAGTAACAGAGACATGGATGACAGACAGAAAACAGAGTGGATAGCTGGTAGAGTGAGATCAAAGCAAAAGGGCGGAGGATTGAGTAGGAATTGTCACTGGGCAAGGAGCAGAAATGCCCACCTTGTCCGGATGCAGGCAGCACGACACGCAGTTCTCATAGACGGAGCAGCAGTTGGTGCTGGTGCTGCAGCCTCTGCAGGTGTACTGCAGCGTCTCGGGGGAATCTGGGTCGCAGCAGGAGTTGGCGAGGACGGCTTCTCTCGGGCAAACAAAACCTACGTGGATTGACAGGGGACGAAGAGACCGGGGGAAAATGTTCACCAGTGTAACAATAGGACATGCTTGTTTACTGAATGCAATCAAACCTGTGCTGGATGCAGTATCTTAAACATGGTCCATTTAAGACTTTGAAGGTTTGCATGGTGGAAGTACTGTCAAGTGGAAGGTTTTTTTTTTTCAGTCGAAATGTTGTTTGGGCAAGGTCAGCTACCACTACTGTTTATACTTTTTTATTACAATTTGGATGTGTTGATGCCGCTTTGACGGCAATGAGCGTGTTAACGCCAATGTGTGTGTTGATGCCAATTAGCACTAATGTCAGCGGCGGTTTTCAGTGGGCCGGCAGGAGCAACTAAGGATGCCCTTGCCTGGTTCTCTTCCCTTTAGACCCTTTAGTCTGTGGGTGCTTCATACGAAAGGAGTGCACTACTGTCCATTTACCTCTATCATCCACAACAAGACTGTGCCCTTGCTGTGAATTTCGGCACTCGGAGGATCGGTTGCTGTCCGAGACCTGCGCACGTGAGCGCAGCTGCAGCTGAAGGGTTGTCGGTGACAGGTCGTCAAACTTGTCACTGATGACACCGATGGGAACCTCCTAGCAACAAATACAAAACAAACGGCAAAGATTGGTTCACATCCACCTCAACCCCAAACATCAAATAATATCTATAAGGTAGTGCACATTCAGCCGGCAACAATTTAGAATTTTAAACTTAACTGACATCGCACCGCTGTACTCCTGTAGACCGAGTACAGCGGTCCGATGTCTGGACGTCGCTTTGCGCTGTTCAGGAAGCAGTTGTGGTGCTCTACACGTGCATGTGCATGCACACACTCACACAGACCCACCATGCACGCAGACCTGTCAAAACGTCAGCGATTTACGTGTATACGTTTACAGTATACCGTTTCAATTTGAAATCAATGATGGCCGCCTTTGGCTCGTCGGACGGGAGAGACATCTTCTCGATCAACTGAGGGGGAGTGTCTCCTTTTTCCCCAAACGTGAGTAAAACAAATGACCAGTATTGAAATCTGTGATTCTCACTGAATCCAAAAATGGGCGCATAGGACGGTTGTACGGGTGTTTTCGGCGGTAAATCTGGGGATTTCGGTCGGGGGTAGTAAATTTGAGGTCCGATTCCAGACGTAAATAAAATAGCCAGTTCCCTTGGACACTACAGTCACCCGACCCTCCAAATTCCAACAAAAAAAAGGCGACTTGTCTGTTGTCGGGTCCAAGTTACTGCATAAAGTTAAAATGTTGTGGATTTCGGTGTTTTCCATCCTTTATTACTGTGTAGGTATTAAGCCGAAATCCTGCCAAAGCAATACATCCTTCCTAACTCCTATTCCTAAGGTGTGAAAATGAAGGGTTGTCTACCTGTCATTTTTTGTTTAAAATAACACTTGAATAGAATTGAATCATGAATGAATGGTAATTATTGGTATACATGCACTGCACGGTCTGACTCTGCAGTGACCTGTGTCTAGTCCGAGTAACTTGGACCCGACAAGTTACCCTTTATTTTATCGAATTTTGATTAAAAAAGGGTGTCTTGTCGGGTCCAAGTTACTCGGACTAAGTCAAGTGAAGTCTGCAGTGACCTGTGTCATAGAAAATCATTGTCGCACTTCCTACCTGATTGAATGTGCTGTTTATGAAGTAAAACAACGAAAACAAGAAAATCACAGCGAGCACCCAACGTTTGCGCAAAATCCTCGCCGGAAACATGACATTTTGGTGCAAAGTTCCCGTCAGATTAAAGACAAATTTGCAGATTTAGCGCCGTCCCGTCCAGTACAAACAGACTCTTGAGCTTGAGGAATTTTGTTATTTTTGAGAGTTGACGTCATGCCATACGCCCTTCTCAGGGACGTTTTGGGAGGATTCCATAGGTTTAGGTACGAGTCGGAAAACGAGGTTGAAAGTTTCCACGTCAGGCGTTGTGTCTAGTATCCTGAATTATTACATGGTATTTAAAGGCACATTATAAGAATGTTTGGTGCCAGTCTTTACAGGAGTTCGGCTGAGAATGGATGTTTCGGTTACAGCAGAGCATAACACACAAATCTATGGGAGTGGAATAAGGCCACTGTCTCGCGGCTTCCATACTAGGCTAGTAGTATATTATATATTGAAGCCGCAGCCAATGATTTCGGACTTGACATGACCCTTACAAGTTGTCAATAATACATGCTTTGACTTATCACAGAATGTCCAGAAATTTGGCTGTTCTGCGGTCTCGGGTATTTCAAATAGCGCCACCAAGCTTTGTCATGATAGGCAACAGTTTTGCGATATCAAAATAATACACCGAATGTGCGACTCCTGTTTACATGCCATCACGTGACGTGCGACACTATATTTAGTGGGTAATATTTTTCATCTCATTTGGCACAGACCACAGGGCAGCGATGGAAATGTGCAAAGAAGAATGTGGACAATAACATGAATATGATATAAAGTCTTCTTTGCTCATTCTACTCTTGTTCTGCAAATGAGATGCAAAAATACCCGCTATGTAAGTCACGTGGTGGCAAACATTCGGTCGCACTATCGGTCTATCAAGGTTGCGGAAACAGTAAGAAAGCTGAGTTCGGCCCACGTGCCTGTTGCAGCCAATCAGCTGCTGAGATTCAGACCGGTTTCCTCCAGTCCCGCGCGCGACACGATCGAGGTCTATGGAGAGAAAATCGACCAATCAAATGCGCGGAAATCATGAGGCGTGATCATGAATATTCACAACCACTAGACTCGTTGCACGTGTACATGTATAATTGCCTTCATTTCGAAAACGGCCGCATGCTCTGGCTCAGAGTTAATTCGTCTCCGTCTGACAAAACCTGAAAATCCAGGTTGTGATTTTGTTTCCGAATGTGAAGGTTTGTTGGCTTCTTAGGTTCAGGGTATATTCCCAAGAAACTGGGGCCAAACACAATTAAGATGCCTGTGATATCATAACGAATAAGACAAATATGACTTAAGACTAAGCCCGAGCGGCCGCAGTCCACGGATCGGACGGCGAGGGTTCGTGCCACAGTCAGCATCGGCCATAATGATTATGTCAGGGCGCCGCCAACTGTTCACTTTTGTTCCTTATCTCATTGGGATTATCGGGCAATCGATGATTGCCATGGTGGTTGCATGGTTATGCTGAGGCATGCCAAACTACAAAAGTCAACCGTGCACGGGATTCTCAGGAAAATAACTCAGGAAAACCATCACTATATCTTGAAAAATGACAAAGAAAACCTAATTGACAGGACTGGTGTTGATGCCAAAAAGTGCCATTTTATTCAACGTCACACATAATCAACAAGAATGGTTTCACGAAACAGATTTTAGCTTTTTTTGCCAGACAATTATTATTATCGATTTTATTCAACATTAGGCCCCTAAAGAATATAAAAAAAACAGTGGTGCTTTCATTTCCACGGCAAAGTGTTACTGTGGCCTCATGTCACCGTTCAGGGCATGCTACGAGAGGGAAAAATCTTTACGTATAATTATGTTAATTGTTCACACAAGTAAAGGAAATTTCGATGACGATATACGATATCACTTAAGCTAAGGTGGTTGCCTTTAATCATTACACAGCGAAACCAGTCCCTTCAATAATTAGTAGGAATTAGTACACGTTTCTGTGGACACTTCTCCAATGTATCAGTCGCGCTTGACGACGGAAAGTTCGTAAGGCGACGGTGCGTTTGCGAAGCCATTAACCCCCTTCAGAGACAGCGGTGGCGAGTTGTCGGGCTTCTTGAAGGTGAACTGGTGCATGAAGTAGGTGAAGAAGAGGTACACCTCCATCTTGGCCAGGTGCTCGCCGATGCAGCTGCGACGACCCACGCTGAACGGTATCAGCTCGTCTGCTTTGACTGCCTCGCCCTTGTCGTTCAGGAATCTCTCCGGCCTGAAGTCGTCCGGATCTTGCCAGACCTCGGGGTCTCGGGCGACGGACCAGAGGTTGGGGACGAGGAATGCGCCTTTGGGTATCACGAAGCCTCGGTAGTTGGTGTCTGAAGCCGCAGAATGTGCAACGCCCAAGGGAACTACCATGCCCAAGCGTTGAGCCTCCCAGATGACGGCACGGGTGAAGTTCAGCTCGGTCTTGTCGGCCATCCTCGGCAGCCGGTTGCGGCCGACCACGGCGTCGATCTCGTCCTGGACTCGCTTCTGGACGTCCGGGTAGACGGCCATGTAGAGGAGGCACCACTGGAGGGTGGTGGCCGTGGTCTCCGTGCCAGCTCCAAAAAGATTGGCGACTGTGCCCAGAAAACGCCCCTCCGTGATTTCGCTGTGCTTCATCTCACTCTTTTCCTTCCCCAGATTGTTCTTGATCTCCCGCAGGTACACGTCTGTGAAATCTCTCAGGTTGTCGGGGTCAAAGGAAGTACGGTGATTCTCCAGTATATCGTTGAGGAAGCCTGTCAACTGCAAGACGTTGTTCCTCAGCTCCTTCAAAGGTGCGAAGATGCTGAGAATCGGGAAGAAATTGATAGCGGCGCCGGCCCCGATCAACTGGCCGTTGCGCGCCAACAATTTCAGGAGTGCAGCGAACTTTTCATCCGTGTACTCGAAGCGCTTGCCGAAGACGACGGCGCAGATGACGTTGGACACGGCGTTACTGAGCAGCGGTTTCGGGTTGAACGGCTTGCCGTCCGAGGCGGAGAACTCCTTGATCAGCTCCTCGGCCTCCGTGCCGATCTGCTCCTCGAAGCTGGATTTGCCCACGCCGAAGCTTCGGAGAACGTTGAGGGAGAACCGACGCAGTTCCACCCACGGCTTGCCGGACATCGCACCGAGCGCTGTGGAAGACCAAAACCAACATTAGGCCTAATTCTCAACACAATGCGAGACAATTTTCATGGCAGACATTCTAAAAATTATTTTGGAAAGATCAGACTATAGGATAGAACGAACGTCACGCCCTCGACATCTGAGTGATTCCAAATTTTGGTCATAAAAATAATGTGCTGAGCAGTCTCCATGCAGTTTTGCAACATTTCGGTTGAACTTTCAGCCAACCATGAACGCGTTCATGAAATGTCCACCATCTTACCGGCGGACAACCATCAAGATAATGACGTCGCCAAGGCAATTGTCTTGAGCTTTTGCATATATCCATGGAGGAATAAGGAGCCTCCATGATATATCCAATAATTATCCATACAGTGCATTGCCATACCGAGATGATGAGTGGTCACTGACAGATGAGATTTGAAGACTTTCGTGGTGGACGGTAGCAGAAAGGGTGATAGGTTTGCGGTAACACCATGCAATTTTTCTTCTTACAAAAGATAAATTGCATGGTGTTACTGCAAACCTATCACTTATTCGGTCGGTGGCGCGGCAGGTTCTTCCAAAATGTTTCTTTATCATGCATAATACGTGTTAATGTTTAATCGCATACTATGTCTAGGCTATCCGGGATAAACAACATCACCAGACTTACGTTCACTCTTAATTGCATCAACCAATGCAAACGGCGGTCTGTCGTTCAGCTGGGGATTCTGGAAGGCTTCCTTGACGGAGGAGAAATCATTCAAGATCACTACGTCCTTGGTCAGGATCTTGAGGTGAAACACGGGCCCGTACTTGGCGGCGTACTTCATGAAGAGCTCATGGGGCTGCACGCCGCGTCGCATCCCACGAGCGACGCTCACAAGGGAGCCGATGATCGGCAGCCCCCACGGTCCCGGCGGGAGGTTCTTTGGCTTGGCCAAGAACCAGCGAGCGACCAGGAGGACGGTCACACACAGCAGAGCCGTGCGGACGTCCAGGAGCTGCAACAAGTCATCCAAACCCATCGCCATTACTTTCGATATGACTGATTCAGCAGAACTCAGACGAACTGGGCCACGTCAACAGTGTACTGCAACTACAGCACATAATATCCAGACATGACCCCGTATAGCCTAGTATTTATATGGGCTGTACCTATGCTTACGTAACAATAAAGTACTTAAGCAAACTATAAGCAGCCAATGCGTGATTCCACAGGATACTGATCGAGATATTATGGTGTGGATGGTGTACTATTTTCGGTCAATCAGTGACTTTGCAGAATTGGCTTTACCTGTACGTGTATACATAATACTGTGCTGTACTGTAGGTTTACATGTACTGTACACGTACACGCAAGGGGCCTCGCCGGCCATTACAACAATGACAATAGAGTCCAAAGGGACGGATTGGCCGCCGAAGCACTTCAGCCTGCAATGAATTGTCCCAAAAATAATGCATATTCATGATGTGTTGTCTGCCCTACGACTGGTATGGGCGGTCCTTTGGTCGGTCGCACTGACTTGGTGCTAAACCCTAAGCGTTACCTCATGTGCCACGTTGGCACGCAGTACTTCCACTCACAGGACGTTGATACTGTGGGACTACCCAAGGAGGTATTAGGCGAGTACCTCCTTGGACTACCCAAGGGTTACCTCATGTGCCACGTTGGCACGCAGTACTTCCACTCACAGGAGGTTGATACTGTGGGATTACTTCTCTTGACGGATGGCCACTTTTATGAACCAGTTGGGTATTGTGCACTATCTAGTGTGTCAGATATCCATCCGATGGAGTGACTATATAGAGAGTAGGGGGCTATTTGAATACTGAATTATCTTATCATTATTCGAATACTGATTATATTCTCAAGAGAAACAAATACATGTAGAGGAAAAACCGACTGGGAACTTCAAAAGATTTAAAAAAAAAGGCAAAGAAAACAGTGACTGGACCGGTATGTATACCGGTACTTTATCCAGAGATCACGATTGGCAAAGACTGGCTTTGGTATCAGAGGAAACAATCTAGGCTGGATAGAACAGACTGTTCTTAAAACCATATTTTTTCGTGTTTTGTTATTCTTCAAAAATCTATCAAGTGTATATGGTTAGTCTTTAAAGGGTCTCTGCAATAAGTGTCACAAGCTAATTTTCTGCTGTCATCTAGGGATCTGAAGTGCGCTTCTTTTTCTTATAGTGGAATGCATTTTACTGACACATAAGACCGTAAAGGTTTGCATGGCGGAAAAACTTAGTGGATGGTTTGCGGTGACACCATGGTGTATATCTTCTCAAGAAGTGTGGCTCTTTTCAGAGCCACACTTATCTTCTTGAGAGAGAAGAGATACATGGTGTCACCGCAAACCTTCCACTAAATTCTACTGACGCCACGTACAGTATTATTTGAAAAAAAATCCAAAATGCATTGCAGTTGATCTTTACGTGTTATTCTCAAGTTGTTATCGAGTCATTCGCTAGACTGGCACGGCGGCTATCTGTATACATTTTTCCCGAAAAGTCAGGGGTATGAAGACCCTCTTGATCTTTGAGTCATCGTTATAAAAAACATCACAGTGCACTAAATCGCGCACGCTGCCCTTAAAGGCACTATACAACATAGGTAAATGTCAAAGGATTGCCACAGTTTGTGTGTTATACCATTAAACATCCCCCAACAAGCAATCCTGCGAAGGTTTTAGCTCAAAATAAATGGTAATCTGAGAAAGTAGAAAAAGGTAAAAAACCGTCACAGTTTTTGCACCATTCTGTAGTGTAAGAAATAGTTTATTACTTGCGAGTAATAAACTGTTTGTCGACGTTTGAGTGAAGATTGCTAGCGAAGTACAGCATCCAAGACCGTACCGATTTCAACATGATGATTCTATCATGACCATCTACAAACTGTGTAAATTAGAATGAAATTTGTGGACATCGGTGTTTTCCGATCTTCCCAATGTTGCATTGGGCCTTTAAACAACAGCGCATACCGTCATGCAGTACGTGACCCCAGATGCCCTCTGAACATGACCCTACAGACCCTCGTAGCGCGATGTCAAAATCAAAATAGATAAAACATGGCTTTATATTGTAATGTAATATATAGATTGTACATTGAGTAATCTATATAACATGAAAATATTAATGCAGGTCTGTGCAGTGTGGAAAATGCAGACATACAAGTCCTGTATGTAACTAAGAGCAGTATTGAAGTATAGCAAAGCATTAGTGTAAATGCTTAGAGTTGATCTAGAGCTGTGTGACCATAATAGACCTATAATAATTCCACTGCCGGATAATGACGTCTTTTGAGGCATTGCTGAAGCTCCTGGACGTCCGCACGGCTCTGCTGTGTGTGACCGTCTCCAACGAACTGTAGTCTCAAACGAACTGTATAGTCTCTAACGAACTGTATAGTCTCTAACGAACTGTATAGTCTCTAACGAACTGTATAGTCTCTAACGAACTGTATAGTCTCCAACGAACTGTATAGTCTCTAACGAACTGTATAGTCTCTAACGAACTGTATAGTCTCTAACGAACTGCATAGTCTCTAACGAACTGTATAGTCTCCAACGAACTGTAGTCTCAAACGAACTGTATACTCTCCAACGAACTGTAGTCTCAAACGAACTGTATAGTCTCTAACGAACTGTATAGTCTCTAACGAACTGCAGTCTCAAACGAACTGTATAGTCTCTAACGAACTGTATAGTCTCTAACGAACTGCATAGTCTCTAACGAACTGTATAGTCTCTATCGAACTGTATAGTCTCAAACGAACTGTATAGTCTCAAACGAACTCTATAGTCTCAAACGAACTGTATAGTCTCCAACGAACTGTATAGTCTCTAACGAACTGTATAGTCTCCAACGAACTGTATAGTCTCAAACGAACTGTCTCCAACGAACCGTTAGTCTCAAACGAACTGTATAGTCTCAAACGAACTGTATAGTCTCAAACGAACTCTATAGTCTCCAACGAACTGTACAGTCTCCAACGAACTGTATAGTCTCAAACGAACTGTATAGCCTCAAACGAACTGTATAGTATCAAACGAACTGTATAGTCTCCAACGAACTGTATAGCCTCAAACGAACTGTACAGTCTCCAACGAACTGTATAGTCTCGAACGAACTGTATAGTCTCAAACGAACTGTATAGTCTCCAACGAACTGTATAGTCTCAAACGAACTGTATAGTCTCCAACGAACTGTATAGTCTCAAACGAACTGTATAGTCTCAAACGAACTGTATAGTCTCAAACGAACTGTATAGTCTCAAACGAACTCTATAGTCTCCAACGAACTGTACAGTCTCCAACGAACTGTATAGTCTCAAACGAACTGTATAGTCTCAAACGAACTGTATAGTCTCAAACGAACTGTATAGTCTCAAACGAATTGTATAGGCCGACCTAATCGACTCAATATAACTGCAACTGATTTTAGTGTCAAGGAGAACTTATGTTTAGGGCCTAATACATCTTCAATTCTAGCATTCGCTTCACCTAATTAGTCGAAAGTGTGAGTTGATAATTATGTGAGTTAATAGTTAGCTTGGAACTAAATCTGCACAATCTACACTCTGAAACCTTTAGATACCACAGCCATGTTGATTTCCTTTAGTGTTGAATCTAATGACACTTAATTGCTTTTGTGATAGTGCCTAAGTGGAATACAATGTACACTTAGCAAAGTACGTCAAGGTGAAAATAAAAGGAATACCACATTCAAAACTGTCACCTCTTAAAGCTTCTCGCGCAAAGGTAATAATAAGCTGTGGTGGTGTGATTCACCGATTGCGCCCCCTTTTGTTCAAACATTGCCATTCCATGGCAGTAAGGGGCCTCTGTAGACTGCGCGAGATCGTGGCGCCAACCCGGTGTAACGCGAGTCACCCCGATACCGTTTTTTTTTTTAGTACGGGTCAGGAACAATGTCAGCTTTACCCCGCCCACAGGGAACGAAAAATAACTGTGCGTAGGAGCTGTGTGGCTGGCACAGTGTAATAATATACCCCTGTATAGTTGTCAGGTTAGCAACTTGGCATTGAAGAGAACTTGGCTTGTGAATTTTAGGAATCGGTTGACTCGTCTGCACAGACAATAATGTTCTCCTTGGAAGCATTGCTGAAGCTCCTGGACGTCCGCACGGCTCTGCTGTGTGTGACCGTCCTCCTGGTCGCTCGCTGGTTCTTGGCCAAGCCAAAGAACCTCCCGCCGGGACCGTGGGGGCTGCCGATCGTCGGCTCCCTTATGAGCGTCGCTCGTGGGATGCGACGCGGCGTGCAGCCCCATGAGCTCTTCATGAAGTACGCCGCCAAGTACGGGAACGTGTTTCACCTCAGGATCCTGAACAAGGACGTCGTGATCTTGAATGACTACACCTCGGTGAAGGAAGCCTTCCAGCATCCCCAACTGAACGACAGACCGAAGTTTTTCTTTTCGGATGCACTTCAGAGTGAACGTGAGTTCTAATGAGTATATAGGTTCTGACAGGGCCGCTTTTATTCACAGTGATGGCATCATCAGCTAGGTCCAATTGGATATTATTGAAAAAAAAATAGACATTTATTTAAAAGTACGCCTGTTGTTCAACTGGGTTTTCCATGACTAGGCATACACATTAAATAGTGAATTATCACATTATAGTCTTTCCTTGCATCCGAATTTAATGAAAAACATCCGAACACCAATGTAAAAAACCCCAGACAGAGGTCGAAAAAGCAATCCACCTTTAAAAGGGAAGAACTAATAGCCTACAAAAACAACACATGGAAAATATAACTACAAAGCCAAAATAATGTTCGAGGACTACATTCAAGGAAAGTATTGACAGTAACCTTTTCTTGTTTCTACAGCGGTCGGAGCACTGTCCGGCCAGCCGTGGGTGGAACTGCGTCGGTTCTGCCTCACCGTTCTCAGGAGCTTCGGCGTGGGCAAATCCAGCTTTGAGGAGCAGATCGGCACGGAGGCCCGGGAGCTGATCAAGGAGTTCTCCGCCTCGGACGGCAAGCCCTTTGACCCGAAACCACTGCTCGGTAACGCCGTGTCCAACGTCATCTGCGCCGTCGTCTTCGGCAAGCGCTACGAGTACACGGATGAAAAGTTCCGAGCGCTTCTCCGGTTGTTGGGCCGCAACGTCCGGCTGGTCGGGGCCGGTGCCGTCGTGAACTTCTTCCCCGTTCTCCGCTATCTCCCGTTCGTACCGGTCAAGGAGCTGGAATCGAACATGTCGCAACTGAGAGACTTCCTCAGGGGCATCATCGAGCACCACCGTGCTTCATTTGACGCCAACGATTTGAGAGATTTCACCGACGTCTACCTGATGGAGATGAAGAGCAATCTGGGGAAGGACAGGAGCGAGATGAAACGCGGCGAAGTGACCGAGGACCGCTTTCTGGGCACGGTGGCCAACCTGTTCGGGGGAGGCTCCGAGACCACAGCCACCACCCTCCAGTGGTGTCTCCTCTACATGGCCGTCTACCCGGACGTCCAGAAGCGAGTCCAGGACGAGATCGACGCCGTGGTCGGCCGCAACCGGCTGCCGAGGATGGCCGACAAGACCGAGCTGAACTTCACCCGGGCGGTCATCTGGGAGGTTCAACGCATGAGTATAATAGCTCCCTTGGGCGTTGCACATTCTGCGGCTTCAGACACCAACTACCGAGGCTTCGTGATACCCAAAGGCGCATTTCTCGTCCCCAACCTCTGGTCCGTCGCCCGAGACCCCGAGGTCTGGCAAGATCCGGACGACTTCAGGCCGGAGAGATTCCTGAACGACAAGGGCGAGGCAGTTCCGAAAGACGAGCTGATACCGTTCAGCGTGGGTCGTCGCAGCTGCATCGGCGAGCACCTGGCCAAGATGGAGGTGTACCTCTTCTTCGCCTACTTCATGCACCAGTTCACCTTCAAGAATCCCGACAACTCGCCCCCGCTGTCCCTGAAGGGAGTGACCGGGTTCACTTACTCACCGTCACCTTTCGAACTTTCCATCGTCAAGCGCGACTGATTCATTTGGGAGAGGTGCGAGCGCCCTCAAGTGTAATGCACACAAGCATTTTGAAGGCAACCCATCGCCCAACCATACCTTAAACGCTGTTTTCCCAATTATTTGTTTTTACTTTTATATATTTTCAAAATGGTTTGCCTATATAATTGTGGCTTTATGTCAAATAATCAGTGCAGCGTCGAATTGTAGAACTGTAGTCTCAAACGAACTGTACCTAATAGACTCAATATAGCTGCAACTGAATTCAGTGTTAAGTGAAATGGTGGTTAACACGCCCGTACTAGAAAGAGGGAGTCGCGGGTTCGAAACCAGTCCGAACTATCTGAAAGATTTCCATCAGGCATCTGGCAAAGAACTGAGCACTCAGTGCTCATCACGTCGAGCAGGGCAAACCCTCATTGAATAACATTCTCCTCGACGCAAACATCATGCATTATCTATGAGGAAAACGCATGTTTAGATAACAACATCTGCAATTCTAAACACGAGTCACCCGGATGCCGTATTTTTTCATTACGGGTCATTGGCAATGGCAGATTTACTAATTAAGTATTGGCAACTTTCAGCCATACGGCAATGTACGAAAAATTATATAAAATGTGCGTTGGAGCTGTGTGGCTGGCACAGTGTAATAATATACCCCTGTATAGTTGCCAGGTTAGCAACTTGGCATTGAAGAGAGCTTGACTTGTGAATTTTAGGAATCAGTTGACTCGTCTGCACAGACAATAATGTTCTCCTTGGAAGCATTGCTGAAGCTCCTGGACGTCCGCACGGCTCTGCTGTGTGTGACCGTCCTCCTGGTCGCTCGCTGGTTCTTGGCCAAGCCAAAGAACCTCCCGCCGGGACCGTGGGGGCTGCCGATCGTCGGCTCCCTTGTGAGCGTCGCTCGTGGGATGCTACGCGGCGTGCAGCCCCATGAGCTCTTCATGAAGTACGCCGCCAAGTACGGGAACGTGTTTCACCTCAGGATCCTGAACAAGGACGTCGTGGTCCTGAACGACTACGCCTCCGTCAAGGAAGCCTTCCAGAATCCCCAGCTGAACGACAGGCCCAAAGAACTTATCACTTTGGCTACCAAGAGTGAACGTAAGTCGCAATGCACGTACGAAGGCCCCGGGCCAGCGAGATATGAAAGTATTCTCGAACTAACGCTAATTTCCCAAATGTTCGTAGCCTGCTAGAATCATTATCAAGAACCAGTCTGAAATGTCTTCGTCGAATAGATAAACACGAGACATAACAGGCAACATATATAGCCAGGTACGATGACCTGACTTTTCGATCTAAGCGGAACCATTCTGAATGCATAGCAGAATGGTTTCAGCCTTTGCAAATCAATGTATCTTTCTTGAATCCACACTAGCTATTTTTAAGAATAAGAATAATTTAAGAATATTTTAAGAATAATGACAAGCAAAAAAGTGGGTGGGGAGGTAGGAAAACGGATCAGGAAACTTCAAACGATTGCTGAAAAGGGCAAAGAAATTTGTAACTGGGTCGGGATTGGAATCGGAAACCTTCGGCTGAACGTGCCGGCGCTCCGACCACCTGGACAATCTAGCCCTCGGGAGCTTGAGCCCCCCCCCCCCAAAGATATACATATGTACACATGTTTATAGTTATTCTTCTCAGGGTGCAGATGGAACTTCCATAGACCGTATGAAAACCCTCATTTTTAACGCGAACAAACAATCGAAAAATGGCAAGGAAAAGGACCGGGACTTGAACCCGAGACCTCTGTTTTTGCGTACCAGCACTCTAATGTGCGCCTATCGTTCGGTATACGTTTCCACAGGTATTGGAGGGATGTCAGGCCAGCCGTGGGTGGAGATGCGTCGGTTCTGTCTCACCGTTCTCAGGAGCTTCGGCGCGGGCAAATCCAGCTTCGAGGAGCAGATCGCCACGGAGGCCCGGGAGCTGATCAAGGAGTTCTCCGCCTCGGACGGCAAGCCGTTCGACCCGAAACCGCTGCTCAGTAACGCCGTGTCCAACGTCATCTGCGCCGTCGTCTTCGGCAAGCGCTTCGAGTACACGGATGAAAAGTTCCGAGAGCTTCTCCGATGGTTGCATCGTGTCGTCCGATTACTGGGCGCGGGTGGATCCTTCAATTTCTTCCCCGTTCTCCGCTATCTTCCCTTTGTGCCGGTGAAAGAATTGTTCTCGAATATCGAGCAAATAGTGGATTTCATCGGTAAAATAGTTGACGACCACCGTGCTTCCTTTGACTCGGACGATCTGAGAGATTTCACCGACGTGTACCTGATGGAGATGAAGAACAATCTGGGAAAAGACAGGAGCGAGATGAAACGCGGCGAAATCACGGAGGGGCGTTTTCTGGGCACAATCGCCAATCTCTTTGGAGCCGGCTCCGAGACCACGGCCACCACGCTCTTGTGGTGTCTCCTCTACATGGCCGTCTACCCGGACGTCCAGAAGCGAGTCCAGGACGAGATCGACGCCATGGTCGGCCGCAACCGGCTCCCGAGGATGGCCGACAAGCCCGAGCTCAACTTCACCCGGGCGGTCATCTTGGAGGTTCAACGCATGAGAAATATATTTCCCTTGAGCGCTCCACATTCTGCGGCTTCAGACACCAACTACCGAGGCTTCGTGATACCAAAAGGCACAATCCTCGTCCCCAACCTCTGGTCCGTCGGACGAAACCCCGAGGTCTGGCAAGATCCGGACGAGTTCAGGCCGGAGAGATTCCTGAACGACAAGGGCGAGGCAGTTCCGAAAGACGAGCTGATACCGTTCAGCGTGGGTCGTCGCAGCTGCATCGGCGAGCACCTGGCCAAGATGGAGGTGTACCTCTTCTTCGCCTACTTCATGCACCAGTTCACCTTCAAGAATCCCGACAACTCGCCCCCGCTGTCCCTGAAGGGAGTGACCGGGTTCACTTACTCACCGTCGCCTTTCGAACTTTCCATCGTCAAGCGCGACTGATTCATTTGGGAGAGGTGCGAGCGCCCCCAAGTGTAATGCACACAAGCATTTTGAAGGCAACCCATCGCCCAACCATACCTTAAACGCTGTTTTCCTTTTTTCCCAATTATTTGTTTTCACTTTTATATATTTCAAAATGGTTTGCCTATATAATTGTGGCTTTATGTCAAATAATCAGTGCAGCGTCGAATTGTAGAACTGTAGTCTCAAACGAACTGTACCTAATCGACTCAATAATAGCTGCAACTGAATTCAGTGTTAAGGGAAATGGTGGCCAAGTGGTAAACATGCCCGTACTAGAAAGAGGGAGTCGCGGGTTCGAAACCGGTCCGAACTTTCTGAAAGATTTCTATCAGGCATCTGGCAAAGCACTGAGCACTCAGTGCTCATCACGTCGAGCAGGGCAAACCCTCATTGAATTACATTCTCCTCGACGCAAACACCATGCATTATCTATGAGGAAAACGCATGTTTAGATAACAACATCTGCAATTCTAAACACGAGTCACCCGGATGCCGTATTTTTTCATTACGGGTCATTGGCAATGGCAGATTTACTAATTAAGTATTAACAAATTTTAGCCAGACGGCAGTGTACGAAAAATGATATAATTGTGCGTTGGGGCTGTGTGGCTGGCACAGTGTATGATATACCCCTGTAGTTGCCAGGTTAGCAACTTGCCATTGAAGAGAGCTTGGCTTGTGAATTTTAGGAATCGGTTGACTCGTCTGCACAGACAATAATGTTCTCCTTGGAAGCATTGCTGAAGCTCCTGGACGTCCGCACGGCTCTGCTGTGTGTGACCGTCCTCCTGGTCGCTCGCTGGTTCTTGGCCAAGCCAAAGAACCTCCCGCCGGGACCGTGGGGGCTGCCGATCGTCGGCTCCCTTGTAAGCGTCGCTCGCGGGATGCGACGCGGCGTGCAGCCCCATGAGCTCTTCATGAAGTACGCCGCCAAGTACGGGCCCGTGTTTCACCTCAGGATCCTGAACAAGGACGTCGTGGTCCTGAACGACTACACCTCCGTCAAGGAAGCCTTCCAGCATCCCCAGCTGAACGACAGACCCAAAGAAATTATCACTTTGGCTGCCAAGAGTGAACGTAAGTCGCAATGCACATAGGAAAGGCCCCGGGCCAGCGAGATATGAAAGTATTCTCGAACTAACGCCAATTTCCCAAATGTTCGTAGCCTGCTAGAATCATTATCAAGAACCAGTCTGAAATGTCTTCCTCGAATAGATAAACCCGAGACATTTCAGGGAATATAGGCCTAGGAAGACACAGCTTAGATTCTTTCACAAATCTGGAGGCCGCTGTCTATAAGGCCTGCATGGGTATATAATTATAGCCTCACATGGTAGGTGCGCCGGTGCGCAAAACCAGATGGTTCGGGTTCAAGTCCCGGTCCAGTCCAATTATTTTTTCTTTGCCATTTTCCGAATTATTCCCAGCCAGTTCCCCTTTATTTTCTTCGATTGGAATTGATGAGATAATGTGCATCCACTTGGTGTCATCCTCGAACGGTTCGTAGCAATTCGTTGTTTCTGAATGGAAGCTTTGTCGTAATCTCTGGAGATAATCATTATGCAGTTAATGATAAATGCTTCTGACTGGCGCCCCACCCAGACAAAGACTAGTTGACTATTTGAGTATAGGCCACCATCGGGGAGGTAGGAAAACGGAACGGGAAACTTTAAACGATTCATGAAAAGGGCAAAGAAATGTGCAACTAGGTCGGGATTAGAATCGGAAACTCTTCGGCTGAACGTGTCGGCGCTCCGACCACCTGGACAATCTAGTCCTCGGGAGCTTGAGGTCCCCCCCAGAAAAAAATATATACACATGTACACATGTTTATAGTAATTCTTCTTGGGTGCGGATGGAGCTTCCATAGACCGTATAAAAAAACCTTCATTTTTAACGCGAACAAACAATCGAAAATTGGCAAGGAAAAGGACCGGGACTTCAACACGAGACCTCTGGTTTTGCGTACCAGCTCTGTAATTTCCACCTATCGTATGGTATACGTTTCCACAGGTATTGGAGGGATGTCCGGCAAGCCGTGGGTGGAGATGCGTCGGTTCTGCCTCAAATCTCTCCGGAGCTTCGGCGCGGGCAAATCTACCTTCGAGGAGCAGATCGCCACGGAGGCCCGGGAGCTGATCAAGGAGTTCTCCGCCTCGGACGGCAAGCCGTTCGACCCGAAACCGCTGCTCGGTAACGCCGTGTCCAACGTCATCTGCGCCGTCGTCTTCGGCAAGCGCTTCGAGTACACGGATGAAAAGTTCCGAGAGCTTCTCCGATTGTTGCATCGTGTCGTCCGATTACTGGGCGCGGGTGGATCCTTCAATTTCTTCCCCGCTCTCCGCTATCTTCCCTTTGTGCCGGTGAAAGAATTGTTCTCGACTATCGAGCAAATAGTGGATTTCATCGGTAAAATAGTTGACGACCACCGTGCTTCCTTTGACTCGGACGATCTGAGAGATTTCACCGACGTGTACCTGATGGAGATGAAGAACAATCTGGGAAAAGACAGGAGCGGGATGAAACGCGGCGAAATCACTGAGGGGCGTTTTCTGGGCACAATCTTCAATATCTTTGGAGCCGGCTCCGAGAACACGGCCACCACCCTCCAGTGGTGTCTCCTCTACATGGCCGTCTACCCGGACGTCCAGAAGCGAGTCCAGGACGAGATCGACGCCGTGGTCGGCCGCAACCGGCTGCCGAGGATGGCCGACAAGCCCGAGCTCAACTTCACCCGGGCGGTCATCTGGGAGGCTCAACGCCTGAATAATATACTTCCATTGGGCGTTGCACATTCTGCGGCTTCAGACACCAACTACCGAGGCTTCGTGATACCCAAAGGCGCATTCCTCGTCCCCAACCTCTGGTCCGTCGCCCGAGACCCCGAGGTCTGGCAAGATCCGGACGACTTCAGGCCGGAGAGATTCCTGAACGACAAGGGCGAGGCAGTTCCGAGAGACGAACTGATACCGTTCGGCGTGGGTCGTCGCAGCTGCATCGGCGAGCACCTGGCCAAGATGGAGGTGTACCTCTTCTTCGCCTACTTCATGCACCAGTTCACCTTCAAGAAGCCCGACAACTCGCCCCCGCTGTCCCTGGAGGGAGTGACTGGTCTGACGTACTCCCCGTCGCCTTTCGAACTTTCCATCGTCAAGCGCGATTAGTACGACAGCTCATGTGCCGAAAAAGGGTCCCTGTCATTCTGCCTTCGAGAAAGGTCCCCTGTATATAGGATCGAAAAGTAAGGGGCCCCACCTTATTCTTGATATTTTGCTCTTTGGTCAGTTTAGTCAGTAAGCAGTTTGGAACTCTTTTGCATATTTCTGTCTGTTCCATTCAACCCATTGTTCCTCACAATGTGGAATGTAATGTAGAGGAACCCGTGTAGTGCATGGTATCCTTGATTTTTATTACATTTGATCTATTTGCGTTTAAACATACTCTTGTAGTGCTTTTAGAAGATTGATAACTGCCTTGGATTGAGAAATATAAGAATTAATTAGTATACCTAAAACCGTATACAGATTACTGTGCACACATTGTGTGGGTATTTCTCTGCCGATTTCAGAGGGTGGGGCTAGACTTTATTTCGGTTCCGATATCACTTGATTTGCTTTTATAGTCATATCAAAATCTTATATCGTGTACATAATGGGTGTAAGGGTGTGAAGATCTTTAAAATGTATAAAATTACGATTGATTTGGTGATTGCATAGCACCCGCAAAAGCACCACTAGGCGCACCCCTACATAGTAATTAATCATGATTTAACTTAAATTTGTACCGCGCACATATCTGTCCAAGGACAACCAAGCCGCACCAAAGCCCACAAAATTTGTGAAGTTGTGAAGAAAAAAAATCTTCAAGAAAAAAGTCTTCAGATTTGTCTTGAAGCACTGCAGTGGTGGTGATGATTGGATGGCTCTATGTGGGGATTTTGTGGCAAAAACTCGTGGTGCACTCAGCCAAAAGAAGCGACCTTTTCCCCTACGGTCTGCACACAGACAGCCCGTGTGTGGTTGGAGCCTAGTCCAGAATGGACCGGGAACATCGGTATACCAATTAGTTCTGAATATGTACAATGGAGCTTGACCACTGAGTGCTTTATACAAGTTATAATGGGAAGTTTGTATTGAAGCATGCTGTGTGATATATCCTCCAGTAACCGGTTTTCGACGATATAAGGACTTTTCTTCAAACTGAACAATGTGGACGAAAGTATCACACTAAAAGAGGTCTCAGTCACTTTCTCCACACCACAGACTATTAGAATAATTATAGAGAAGGTTGATCAAGCCTGTCACTTCCGTAAGATTACCCGGTTTTGTTGACCTCCGCGGCGCACCGCGCAGTAAGCATCGTCACCTATTTTCGTCGGTGGTGTTTAGTAAGGTGTTCCAGTACAGCCAAACGCAAAATAAATTCTTAAAATAACTCAAAATGCTGTGTTGCACTGTAAAATTCTTCCCTGTATGTTTTTTTGTGTTCATCTTTGGGTTTTTTTTGGACACTGCTTCTATAACACTTTCCTCAAATCATTCATAATTTATGCTTAAAACGTATTGGTCTGGTTGATGTCTTCTTTTGTGATGTTTAAAAAAACTCCACAATCCTCTTTCTCACTGCTTCTTCAGTTATGACCTTCCCAATGTCACTCCAGAGACACATTTCTTCCTTCTTGGTACTTTCTCTAGCTGCCCTTTTATTTTTTTCATTTTTTATAAAAGCCTATTGGGCCATGTTACTTTTTGTCTTAAAATAATAATTTAAAAAAAATGTACAAAAAATTATATAAGCGAGACGCCCTATAGGAGCCTCCATAGTTTTTACCCAGAACGGACTGCCTCAAGTTGCGTGATATATTTTTGTTCTACGGATGTTGGGGTTTGTTATGGTACACTCAGATTTTTTTTTAGGACCAACAATAAAGAAAACTTGAGCTTCGAAGCAACTGCCAATTTTGTACCTAGGAAAATAGACCCCAAAAGAGCAACTTTTTGAATCACACGAGTTTGGCCTACTGAAAGAGCCTTAATTTTCCTAATTTTCGGTGACCGACAAAGAGCAGGAAACAAACTGGAAGATACGAAGTCTGAGGTCGTGATAGGGAGTTGTTTTCATCGTGCGATGTAAGTTAGAAGGCTAAGCGCCGAAAACGTGTACCGTCGAAAATGGGGGTTCCCACGATATAGGAAGCCAGTGTAGTTGGTTCAGGATGGGTGTGGTGTGGGATGTAGACCGGGAATGGGAGATGAGACGTACTGTTGTATTACTGTACTGCTGCATTCTGATGTACGTATATAAATACGTATGAGTGTATATAAAGTGTTACATTGACCCCAATGGGATATAGTAATCTTCAAGTTTTAGATATTAAATAGACCTATAGCACATTTTGTTTCTGTGCAAAGTATTTTCCTAATGTAGAATATTTCCAAACTCAATTAAAGTTATGGTTGAATACAATGCATGCTTCACCAATTATCCGGAGGACTCACAAGTGCCATCATTGGTTGTGTCATCATTGGTTGTACCATAGAGGAAGGTTGTACCTGGCATGCTGAACGGGCAAGGGCGCACGGTGTCTGAAACGTTGATCGACTCAATATGTGACCCGGCACAGCGACATGAGGAATATCCCACCAAAACACTTTTCGAGTAAACAACGCCTAAAGTCAAAGTATCTTCTTAATTCGATTAAAAATCAATTTTTATTTGTATTTGTATTTTCGGAAAGTTAATGTATTGGCGGAAATTTTGATATCATTTGAAAGCTAATGGTACACTCTTTCACATCATTAGGAAATCTTTATATCTCAAAAGTGGGGGTTATTCCTCATTTTGATGTACCGGGTCACATATAGCTGCAACTGAATTCAGTGTTAAGGGAAACGTTGGCCACGTGGTTAACACGTCCGTACTAGAAAGCGGGAGTCGCGGGTTCGAAACCAGTCCGAACTATCTGAAAGATTTCTATCAGGCATCTGGCAAAGCACTGAGCACTCAGTGCTCATCACGTCGAGCAGGGCAAACCCTCATTGAATTACATTCTCCTCGACGCAAACATCATGCATTATCTATGAGGAAAACGCATGTTTAGATAACAACATCTGCAATTCTAAACACGAGTCACCCGGATGCCGTATTTTTTCATTACGGGTCATTGGCAATGGCAGATTTACTAATTAAGTATTGGCAACTTTCAGCCATACGGCAATGTACGAAAAATTATATAAAATGTGCGTTGGAGCTGTGTGGCTGGCACAGTGTAATAATATACCCCTGTAGTTGCCAGGTTAGCAACTTGCCATTGAAGAGAGCTTGGCTTGTGAATTTTAGGAATCAGTTGACTCGTCTGCACAGACAATAATGTTCTCCTTGGAAGCATTGCTGAAGCTCCTAGACGTCCGCACGACTCTGCTGTGTGTGACCGTCCTCCTGGTCGTTCGCTGGTTCTTGGCCAAGCAAAAGAACCTCCCGCCGGGACCGTGGGGGCTGCCGATCGTCGGCTCCCTTGTGAGCGTCGCTCGTGGGATGCTACGCGGCGTGCAGCCCCAGGAGCTCTTCATGAAGTACGCCGCCAAGTACGGGCCCGTGTTTCACCTCAGGATCCTGAACAAGGACGTCGTGGTCCTGAACGACTACGCCTCCGTCAAGGAAGCCTTCCAGAATCACCAGCTGAACGACAAGCCCAAAGAACTTATCACTTTGGCTACCAAGAGTGAACGTAAGTCGCAATGCACGTAGGAAGGCCCTGGGCCAGTGAGATATATAAGTATTCTCGAACTAACGCCAATTTCCCAGGCGTCGGCAGCCTGCAAGAATCATTATCAAGAACCAGTCTGAAATTTCTTCGTCGTATAGATAAACACGAGACATAGCAGGGAACATTTATAGGCCTATTGGAAGACAAATCTTAGATTATTTCACAAATCTGGAGGCCGCCCTCTAAGGCCTGCATGGGTAGCCTCAAGTGGTAGGTGCGCTGGTGCGCAAAACCAGATGGCTCGGGTTCAAGTCCCGGTCCAGTCCAATTATTTTTTCTTTGCCATTTTCCAAATTATTCCCAGCCAGTTGCCCTTTATTTTCTTCGATTGGAATTGATGAGATAATGTGCATCCATGTGCATCCGAACGGTTCATAGCAATTCGTTGTTTCTGAATGGAAGCTTTGGAGTAATCTCTGGAGATAATTATTGTGCAGTTAATGATAAATGCTTCTGACTGGCGCCCCACCCAGACAAAGACTAGTTGACTATTTGAGTATATGCCACCATCTAATAGGGGCTGGATTTTCCTTTGCAATTCTTTTTTTCTAAAAGTTCCTATAGGTTTCCAAACAGCTTACCAACTATAAAATGCAAATTCAGCAAGGTACGATGACCTGACTTTTCGATCTAAGCGGAACCATTCTGAATGCATAGCAGAATGGTTTCAGCCTTTGCAAATCAATGGATCCTTTTTTAATCCACACTAGCTAGCCGCTAGCCTTTTAAGAATGATAACAAGCAAAAAAGGGGTTGAGGAGGTAGGAAAACGGATCGGGAAACTTCAAACGATTGCTGAAAAGGGCAAAGAAATTTGTAATTGGGTCGGGATTGGAATCGGAGACCTTCGGCTGAACGTGCCGGCGCTCCGAACACCTGGACAATCTAGCCCTCGGGAGCTTGAGCCCCCCCCCCAAAGATATACATATATACACATGTTTATAATAATTCTTCTTGGGTGCGGATGGAGCTTCCATAGACCGTATAAAAAAAACTTCATTTTTAACGCGAACAAACAATCGAAAAATGGCAAGGAAAGGGACCGGGACTTAAACACGAGACCTCTGTTTTTGCGTACCAGCGCTCTAATGAGCGCCTATCGTGTGATATACGTTTCCACAGGTATTGGAACGATGTCCGGCAAGCCGTGGGTGGAGATGCGTCGGTTCTGCCTCAAATCTCTCCGGAGCTTCGGCGCGGGCAAATCTACCTTCGAGGAGCAGATCGCCACGGAGGCCCGGGAGCTGATCAAGGAGTTCTCCGCCTCGGACGGCAAGCCGTTCGACCCGAAACCGCTGCTCGGTAACGCCGTGTCCAACGTCATCTGCGCCGTCGTCTTCGGCAAGCGCTTCGAGTACACGGATGAAAAGTTCCGAGAGCTTCTCCGATTGTTGCATCGTGCCGTCCGATTACTGGGCACGGGTGGATCCTTCAATTTCTTCCCCGTTCTCCGCTATCTTCCCTTTGTGCCGGTGAAAGAATTGTTCTCGAATATCGAGCAAATAGTGGATTTCATCGGTAAAATAGTTGACGACCACCGTGCTTCCTTTGACTCGGACGATCTGAAAGATTTCACCGACGTGTACCTGATGGAGATGAAGAACAATATGGGGAAAGACAGGAGCGAGATGAAATGCGGCGAAATCACCGAGGGGCGTTTTCTGGGCACAATCTTCAATCTCTTTGGAGCCGGCACGGAGACCACGGCCACCACCCTCCAGTGGTGTCTCCTCTACATGGCCGTCTACCCGGACGTCCAGAAGCGAGTCCAGGACGAGATCGACGCCGTGGTCGGCCGCAACCGGCTGCCGAGGATGGCCGACAAGACCGAGCTGAACTTCACCCGTGCGGTCATCTGGGAGGCTCAACGCTTGGGCATGGTAGTTCCCTTGGGCGCTGCACATTCTGCGGCTTCAGACACCAACTACCGAGGCTTCGTGATACCCAAAGGCGCATTCCTCGTCCCCAACCTCTGGGCCGTCGGACGAGACCCCGAGGTCTGGCAAGATCCGGACGACTTCAGGCCGGAGAGATTCCTGAACGACAAGGGCGAGGCGGTTCCGAGAGACGAGCTGATACCGTTCGGCGTAGGTCGTCGCAGCTGCATCGGCGAGCACCTGGCCAAGATGGAGGTGTACCTCTTCTTCACCTACTTCATGCACCAGTTCACCTTCAAGAAGCCCGACAACTCGCCCCCGCTGTCCCTGGAGGGAGTGACTGGTCTGACGTACTCCCCGTCACCTTTCGAACTTTCCATCGTCAAGCGCGACTGATTCATTTGGGAGAGGTGCGAGCGCCCTCAAGTGTAATGCACATAGGCATTTTGAAGGCAACCCATCGCCCAACCATACCTAATACGCTCTTTTCCTTTGCCGTAATTAGTTGTGTTCACCATTATATGTTGTCAAAATGGTTTGTCTATAATACGTGGCTTGTGGCTGTCACATAATGAGTGCAGCGTCGAATCGTAGAACCGTAGTCTCAAACGAACTGTACCTAATAGACTCAATATTAACACTGAATTCAGTTGAATTCAGTGTTAAGTGAAATGGTGGCCAAGTGGTTAACACGTCCGTACTAGAAAGCGGGAGTCGCGGGTTCGAAATCAGTCCGAACTTTCTGAAAGATTTCTATCAGGCATCTGGCAAAGCACTGAGCACTCAGTGCTCATCACGTCGAGCAGGGCAAACCCTCATTGAATTACATTCTCCTCGACGCAAACATCATGCATTATCTATGAGGAAAAATGCATGTTTAAGAAACATCTGCAATTCTAAACACGAGTCACCCGGATGCCGTATATTTTCATTACGGGTCATTGGCAATGGCAGATTTACTAATTAAGTATTGGCAACTTTCAGCCAGACGGCAGTGTACGACAAATGATATAATTGTGCGTTGGAGCTGTGTGGCTTGCAGAGTGTAATGATATACCCCTGTAGTTGCCAGGTTAGCATTGAAGAATTAATTAATATACCTAAAACCGTATACAGATAACTGTGCAGACATTGTGTGGGTATTTCTTTGCCGATTTGAGAGGGAGGGGTTAGACTTTATGTCGGTTCCGATATCACTTGATTTGCTCTGATAGTCATATCAAAATCTTATATCGTGTACATAATGGGTGTAAGGGTGTGAAAAATTAAAAATGTATAAAATTGCGATGGATTTTGGTTTTTGTATACTGTATAGCACCCGCACAAGCAACACTAGACGCACCCGTACATAGTGATTAATCATGATTTAACATTTTGTTCCGCGCACATATCTGTCCAAGGACAACCAAGCCGCACCGAAGCCCACAAATTGGGAAATTGTGAAAAACTTTTTCTTCAAGAAAAAAGTCTTCAGATTTGTCTTGAAGCACTGCAGTGGTGGTGATGATTGGATGGCTCTATATGGCGATTTTGTGGCAAAAACTCGTGGTGCACAGAGCCAAAAAAAGCAACCTATTTCCCCACCGGTATGCACACAGACGGCCCGTGTGTGGTTGGAGCCTAGTCCAGAATGGACCGGGAACAATTATTACCAAATAGTTCTGAAAATGAGTGCTTTATACAAGTTATAATGGGAAGTTTGTATTGAAGCATGCTGTGTGATATATAGGAAGCCAGTGTAGTTGGTTCAGGATGGGTGTGGTGTGTGATGTAGACCGGGAATGGGAGATGAGACGTACTGTTGTATTACTGTACTGCTGCATTCTGATGTATATGAATACCTATAAGTGTTACATTGACCCTAATGGGATATACTAATCTTTAAGTTTTAGATATTAATTAGACCTATAGCACATTTGTTTTCTGTGCAAAGTATTTTCCCAATGTAGAATATGTTTCCAAACTCAATTAAACTCAATTGAATTTATGGTTGAATACAATGCATGCTTCACCAAATATCCTGAGGACTCACAAGTGCCATCATTGGTTGTGTCATCATTGGTTGTACCATAGAGGAAGGGAAGGTTGTACCTGGCATGCTGAACGGGCAAGGGCGCACGGTGTCTGAAACGTTGAGATACCGGTTCGGCTTCGGAGCCATTATCACTCTGGGAAAAGGTATGAGTTATATGTATGTATGGTATCACCGCAAACTTCCTTACATTGTAGTTACGCCATGCCCAACCTTCTCGTCTCACCTAGTCTCCTATACGGTACCGCCCTGATGACGGTGCTCATAGGCATATACAGTAAACTATGCATGAGACTCACCACGAAAGCAATTCGTTTGCGTAACCTTCACGCAAAAAATAATTCAGAGGGTTGGGATATTCCACGTCACCAGGCGGTCGTACGACAGCACATGACCGATACACAAGGGCCCTCTGAAAACAGAAGCCAGCTTTCCCCCTTCACAACGGCACATGGGTCTGTCACATAATTATGAGTGCAGCATTGAATCGTAATCTCCAACGAACTGTATAGTCTCAAAGGAACTGTATAGTCTCAAAGGAACTGTATAGTCTCCAACGAACTGTATAGTCTCAAACGAACTGTATAGCCTCAAACGAACTGTATAGCCTCAAACGAACTGTATAGTCTCAAACGAACTGTATAGTCTCAAACGAACTGTATAGCCTCAAACGAACTGTATAGTCTCCAACGAACTGTATAGTCTCCAACGAACTGTATAGTCTCCAACGAACTGTATAGTCTCACACGAACTGTATAGTCTCAAACGAACTGTATAGCCTCAAACGAACTGTATAGTCTCAAACGAAGTGTATAGTCTCAAACGAAGTGTATAGTCTCTAACGAAGTGTATAGTCTCCAACGAACTGTATAGTCTCAAACGAACTGTATAGTCTCAAACGAACTGTATAGTCTCAAACGAACTGTATAGTCTCAAACGAACTGTATAGCCTCCAACGAACTGTATAGTCTCAAACGAACTGTATAGCCTCAAACGAACTGTATAGTCTCCAACGAACTGTATAGTCTCAAACGAACTGTATAGTCTCAAACGAAGTGTATAGTCTCAAACGAAGTGTATAGTCTCTAACGAAGTGTATAGTCTCCAACGAACTGTATAGTCTCCAACGAACTGTATAGTCTCCAACGAACTGTAGTCTCAAACGAACTGTATAGTCTCAAACGAACTGTATAGTCTCCAACGAACTGTATAGTCTCAAACGAACTGTATAGTCTCAAACGAACTGTATAGTCTCAAACAAATTGTATAGGCCGACCTAATCGACTCAATATAGCTGCAACTGATTTTAGTGTCAAGGAGAACTATGTTTAGGGCCTAATACATCTTCAATTCTAGCATTCGCTTCACCTAATTAGTCGAAAGTGTGAGTTGATAATTATGTGAGTTAATAGTTAGCTTGGAACTAAATCTGCACAATCTACACTCTGAAACTTTTAGATACCACAGCCATGTTGATTTCCTTAAGTGGTGAATCTAATGACACTTAATTGCTTTTGTGATAGTGCCTAGGTGGAATACAATGTACACTTATAACATAGCAAAGTACGTCAAGGTGAAAATAAAAGGAATACCACATTCAAAACTGTCACCTCTTAAAGCTTCTGGCGCAAAGATAATAATAAGCTCTGACGGTGTGATTCACCGATTGCGCCCCCTTTTGTTCAAACATTGCCATTCCATGGCAGTAAGGGGCCTCTGTAGACTGCGCGAGATCGTGGCGCCAACCCGGTGTAACACGAGTCACCCCGATACCGTTTTTTTTTTTAGTACGGGTCAGGAACAATGTCACCTTTACCCCGCCCACAGGGAACGAAAAATAACTGTGCGTAGGAGCTGCGTGGCTGGCACAGTGTAATAATATACCACTGTATAGTTGTCAGGTTAGCAACTTGGCATTGAAGAGAGCTTGACTTGTGAATTGTAGGAATCAGGTGACTCGTCTGCACAGACAATAATGTTCTCCTTGGAAGCATTGCTGAAGCTCCTGGACGTCCGCACGGCTCTGCTGTGTGTGACCGTCCTCCTGGTCGCTCGCTGGTTCTTGGCCAAGCCAAAGAACCTCCCGCCGGGACCGTGGGGGCTGCCGATCGTCGGCTCCCTTGTGAGCGTCGCTCGTGGGATGCGACGCGGCGTGCAGCCCCATGAGCTCTTCATGAAGTACGCCGCCAAGTACGGGAACGTGTTTCACCTCAGGATCCTGAACAAGGACGTCGTGGTCCTAAACGACTACGCCTCCGTCAAGGAAGCCTTCCAGCATCCCCAGCTGAGCGACAGGCCAAATGCACTCCTGGCTGAGGCTTTAAAGAGTGAACGTAAGTCGCAATGCACTAGGAATTGCCCGGGTCAGTGAGATATGAAAGTATTTTTGAACTAACGCCAATTGCCAAGATGGGCGTCCACTGCCTGCAAGGATCTTGATAATTCAGTGTAATGTACACCAAGAACAAGTCCGAAATCTCTTCCTCTGATAGAGAATAACGAGACATTGCAGGGAAAGTAACCCTCGGAAGACACAGCTTAGATTCTTTCACAGTTCTGGAGGCCCCCGTCTAAGGCCTGAATAGCTCAAGTGGTACAGTACGAGCGCTGGTGCGCAAAACCCGGTGTCTCGGGTTCGGGTTCCGGCTCAGTCCAGTTTTCCGTTGCCATTTCTTTCAAATTGTTCTTAGCCAGTTTCACTTTATTTTGTCCGATTGGTATTGAAACAAAAATAATGTGCATCCACTAAGTGCGATCCCCGAGTTGCTGTAGCCAGGTTTACAATTGGTTGTTTGCATCAGAATGAAAGCTGGGGTGTGATCCCTGGAAATATAGGCCTACGGCAGTTAATGGTTGAATGCTTCTGACTGGCGCACGCTCCTATATTTTGATTCAGATGTAAACAACTAGTATAGTCGTCTGTAGCTACAACCATAGCCTGGATTATACCAACAAGGGCCGAATAAATCAGGTAGCTCGTGAGTGCTGCTACGACACACAGACACCGAGTAAGGCCTATACAAACCCCGGTCAAGTCCAATCATGTTGTTATTTTCGTAATACGTTTACCATCTTAATAAGTAAAGTGGCTGATACATAATGTGTGCTGATCGTATGGTTTCCACAGCGGTTGCAGCGATGTCCGGCCCGCCGTGGGTGGAGATGCGTCGGTTCTGCCTCACCGTTCTCAGGAGCTTCGGCGTGGGCAAATCCAGCTTCGAGGAGCAGATCGGCACGGAGGCCGAGGAGCTGATCAAGGAGTTCTCCGCCTTGAACGGCAAGCCGTTGGACCCGAAACCGCTGCTCAGTAACGCCGTGTCCAACGTCATCTGCGCCGTCGTCTTCGGCAAGCGCTTCGAGTACACGGATGAAAAGTTCCGAGAGCTTCTCAAACTGTTGGGCCGCAACATCCAATTACTGGGCGCGGGTGGTGCCATCAATTTCTTCCCCGTTCTCCGCTATCTTCCCTTTGTGCCGGTGAAAGAATTGTTCTCGAATATCGAGCAAATAGTAGATTTCATCGGTAAAATACTTGACGACCACCGTGCTTCCTTTGACTCGGACGATCTGAGAGATTTCACCGACGTGTACCTGATGGAGATGAAGAACAATCTGGGAAAAGACAGGAGCGAGATGAAACGCGGCGAAATCACGGAGGGGCGTTTTCTGGGCACAATCGGCAATCTTTTTGGAGCTGGCACGGAGACCACGGCCACCACTCTCCAGTGGTGTCTCCTCTACATGGCCGTCTATCCGGACGTCCAGAAGCGAGTCCAGGACGAGATCGACGCCGTGGTCGGCCGCAACCGGCTGCCGAGGATGGCCGACAAGCCCGAGCTGAACTTCACCCGTGCGGTCATCTGGGAGGTTCAACGCATGAATATAATAGCTCCCTTGGGCGTTGCACATTCTGCGGCTTCAGACACCAACTACCGAGGCTTCGTGATACCCAAAGGCGCATTCCTCGTCCCCAACCTCTGGTCCGTCGCCCGAGACCCCGAGGTCTGGCAAGATCCGGACGACTTCAGGCCGGAGAGATTCCTGAACGACAAGGGCGAGGCGGTCAAAGCAGACGAGCTGATACCGTTCAGCGTGGGTCGTCGCAGCTGCATCGGCGAGCACCTGGCCAAGATGGAGGTGTACCTCTTCTTCGCCTACCTCATGCACCAGTTCACCTTCAAGAAGCCCGACAACTCGCCCCCGCTGTCCCTGGAGGGAGTGACTGGTCTGACGTACTCCCCGTCACCTTTCGAACTTTCCATCGTCAAGCGCGATTAGTACGACAGCTGACGTGCCGAAAAAAGGGTCCCCGATTCTGCCTTTGAGAAAAGTCCCCCTATATATATATATATTTCTTTGCGTTTAAACATACTCATGTAGCGCTTTTAGAAAATTGATAACTGCAGCGGATTTAGAAATAGAAGAATTATAGTATGACTTAAACTGTATGATGCAGATTGCTGTGCAGATTATTGTGTGTGTGTTTCTGTTCAGATTTGAGATGGAAGGGTTAGGTTCCGATATTTGCATCAATTGTATCACATTTTTGATACTCAATTGATACTCAATTTCTCTCTTCTTGAAAACACGCTTAATGTATCTGATAAGTAAATCTATATGCTGTTTATTCAAACTTTTTATTGAATTGTTTGGTTCAAAGTAAATTACTGCTTATTCTCTGGTACAAATAATTGGTTCCTATCTTCAGAGACTTAATTAATATAATATTATCATCTGATGATTATTTCATTTTCATGTCATTTTTCAACTCAAACGTCAAGCTTTTCTGCTTGTTGCTTTACCGTGTATGTTATTATATAAACTTAATCTATCTCTCCAGGGAGCCTGTACCAGACAAGCCTTGCTTCTTACGGGCTCCCCGAATATCAATATCTTTGCTTTGATGGACTAATATATTTTTTTTTTATCATGTCATGTAACTTTTTGAAACTGCTTTGATCGACTGATATTCGAATGAAGTCAATTCAAATATCACTTCATTTGCTTTTTATTAAGTCATATCAAAATCTTATATCGTGTACGTAATAATAATGAATAATAATTAAACATTTGTACCGCGCATACGACACCCAAGGCGCACAAATCCCAAACAATTGGGAAATTATGAAAAATGCTTTGTCCAACAAAACAAATCTTCAGATTTGTCTTGAAGCACTGCGGTGATGGTGATGATTGGATGGCTTTATATGAGGATTTTGTGGCAAAAACTCGTGGTGCAGCCAACACAAGCGACCTATTCCCCCACGGTGTAGTTCCGCCATGCCCAACCTTCAAGTCTCACCTAAAGTATCTGACGGTACCGCCCCGATGACGGTCCTCATAGGCATAATTATACGAAACACGCAAGAGACTCTCCCCGTAAACGCAATTCATTAGCGTAACGTTCACTCAATTCTTCAGAGAGTTGGGATATTCCACATGACCAGGAGGTCGTACTGAAACAGAACCCAGCTTTCCCCCTTCGCGACGGTACATGTTTCTGTCACATAATTACGAGTACAGCGTCGAATCGTATAGAACTGTAGTCTCAAACGAACTGTACCTAATCGACTCAATAATAGCTGCAACTGAATTCAGTGCAAAGGAAAACTTATGTTTACGGCCTAATAGTACATATGTAATTCTTATCATTCGCTGCAACTTATTAATCGAACTTGTGACTTGATAAGTATGCGCATTTTTTTAGCTTAAAACTAAATCTGCACAATCTACCATCTGAACCTTGGAGATACTGCAACCGTGTTTATTGTCTTAAGTGTTAAATCTAATGACACTTGCTTTTATTCTGTGTGGAACACAATGAACATGGAAATACATAGCCAAGTATGTCAAGGTAAAAATAAAGGGAATTGAAGGTGAATTAGTTATTCACTTGTTCAGTTTATTTTTTTTCTTTGTCCAAACATTTCCATTCCATGGCACTAAGGGGCCACTGTAAACTGCATGTATCATGGCGTCAACACAAGGGGCAAAAAAACCCCTCAGAAGTCGTGCAACTGCAAGACGAGTCAGTAAAAGGCCAGTCACAATGGCAGCCAAGTTCAGTATTCGTGACCTTCAGCCCGCCGGCAGTAAACGAAAACATAATCGTGTGTGGGAGCTGCGTGACTGGCACAATGTAATCGTTATATCCCTGATGTCGACAGGTTGTAGCGTTGAAAAGAGCCTGGCTTGTGAATTTTAGGAATCAGTTGACTCGTCTATCTGCACAGACAATAATGTTCTCCTTGGAAGCATTGCTGAAGCTCCTGGACGTCCGCACGGCTCTGCTGTGTGTGACCGTCCTCCTGGTCGCTCGCTGGTTCTTGGCCAAGCCAAAGAACCTCCCGCCGGGACCGTGGGGGCTGCCGATCGTCGGCTCCCTTGTAAGCGTCGCTCGTGGGATGCGACGCGGCGTGCAGCCCCATGAGCTCTTCATGAAGTACGCCGCCAAGTACGGGCCCGTGTTTCACCTCAGGATCCTGAACAAGGACGTCGTGGTCCTGAACGACTACGCCTCCGTCAAGGAAGCCTTCCAGCATCCCCAGCTGAGCGACAGGCCAAATGCACTCCTCCTGGCTGAGGCTTTAAAGAGTGAACGTAAGTCGCAATGCACTAGGAATTGCCCGGGTCAGTGAGATATGAAATTATTTTTGAACTAACGCCAATTGCCAAGATGGGCGTCCGCTGCCTTCAAGGATCTTGATAATTCAGTGTAATGTACACCAAGAACAAGTCCGAAATCTCTTCCTCTGATAGAGAATAACGAGACATTGCAGGAAAAGTAACCCTCGGAAGACACAGCTTAGATTCTTTCACAATTCTGGAGGCACCCGTCTAAGGCCTGAATAGCTCAAGTGGTACAGTACGAGCGCTGGTGCGCAAAACCCGGTGTCTCGGGTTCGGGTTCCGGCTCAGTCCAGTTTTCCTTTGCCATTTTTTTTTCAAATTGTTCTCAGCCAGTTTCACATTATTTTGTCCGATTGGTATTGAAATAATGTGCATCCACTTTGTGCGATCCCCGAGCTGCTGTAGCCAGGTTTACAATTGGTTATTTGCATCTGAATGAAAGCGGGGGTGTGATCCCTGGAAATATAGGCCTACGGCAGTTAATGGTTGAATGCTTCTGACTGGCGCACGCTCCTATATTTTGATTCAGATGTAAACAACTAGTATAGTCGTCTGTAGCTACAACCATAGCCTGGATTATACCAACAAGGGCCGAATAAATCAGGTAGCTCGTGAGTGCTGCTACGACACACAGACACCGAGTAAGGCCTATACAAACCCCGGTCAAGTCCAATCATGTTGTTATTTTCGTAATACGTTTACCATCTTAATAAGTAAAGTGGCTGATACATAATGTGTGCTGATCGTATGGTTTCCACAGCGGTTGCAGCGATGTCCGGCCCGCCGTGGGTGGAGATGCGTCGGTTCTGCCTCACCGTTCTCAGGAGCTTCGGCGTGGGCAAATCCAGCTTCGAGGAGCAGATCGGCACGGAGGCCGAGGAGCTGATCAAGGAGTTCTCCGCCTCGGACGGCAAGCCGTTCAACCCGAAACCGCTGCTCAGTAACGCCGTGTCCAACGTCATCTGCGCCGTCGTCTTCGGCAAGCGCTTCGAGTACACGGATGAAAAGTTCCGAGAGCTTCTCAAACTGTTGGGCCGCAACATCCAATTACTGGGCGCGGGTGGTGCCATCAATTTCTTCCCCGTTCTCCGCTATCTTCCCTTTGTGCCGGTGAAAGAATTGTTCTCGAATATCGAGCAAATAGTAGATTTCATCGGTAAAATACTTGACGACCACCGTGCTTCCTTTGACTCGGACGATCTGAGAGATTTCACCGACGTGTACCTGATGGAGATGAAGAACAATCTGGGAAAAGACAGGAGCGAGATGAAACGCGGCGAAATCACGGAGGGGCGTTTTCTGGGCACAATCGGCAATCTTTTTGGAGCTGGCACGGAGACCACGGCCACCACTCTCCAGTGGTGTCTCCTCTACATGGCCGTCTATCCGGACGTCCAGAAGCGAGTCCAGGACGAGATCGACGCCGTGGTCGGCCGCAACCGGCTGCCGAGGATGGCCGACAAGCCCGAGCTGAACTTCACCCGTGCGGTCATCTGGGAGGTTCAACGCATGAATATAATAGCTCCCTTGGGCGTTGCACATTCTGCGGCTTCAGACACCAACTACCGAGGCTTCGTGATACCCAAAGGCGCATTCCTCGTCCCCAACCTCTGGTCCGTCGCCCGAGACCCCGAGGTCTGGCAAGATCCGGACGACTTCAGGCCGGAGAGATTCCTGAACGACAAGGGCGAGGCGGTCAAAGCAGACGAGCTGATACCGTTCAGCGTGGGTCGTCGCAGCTGCATCGGCGAGCACCTGGCCAAGATGGAGGTGTACCTCTTCTTCGCCTACCTCATGCACCAGTTCACCTTCAAGAAGCCCGACAACTCGCCCCCGCTGTCCCTGGAGGGAGTGACTGGTCTGACGTACTCCCCGTCACCTTTCGAACTTTCCATCGTCAAGCGCGATTAGTACGACAGCTGACGTGCCGAAAAAAGGGTCCCCGATTCTGCCTTTGAGAAAGGTCCCCCTATATATATATATTTCTTTGCGTTTAAACATACTCATGTAGCGCTTTTAGAAAATTGATAACTGCAGCGGATTTAGAAATAGAAGAATTATAGTATGACTTAAACTGTATGATGCAGATTGCTGTGCAGATTATTGTGTGTGTGTTTCTGTTCAGATTTGAGATGGAAGGGTTAGGTTCCGATATTTGCATCAATTGTATCACATTTTTGATACTCAATTGATACTCAATTTCTCTCTTCTTGAAAACACGCTTAATGTATCTGATAAGTAAATCTATATGCTGTTTATTCAAACTTTTTATTGAATTGTTTGGTTCAAAGTAAATTACTGCTTATTCTCTGGTACAAATAATTGGTTCCTATCTTCAGAGACTTAATTAATATAATATTATCATCTGATGATTATTTCATTTTCATGTCATTTTTCAACTCAAACGTCAAGCTTTTCTGCTTGTTGCTTTACCGTGTATGTTATTATATAAACTTAATCTATCTCTCCAGGGAGCCTGTACCAGACAAGCCTTGCTTCTTACGGGCTCCCCGAATATCAATATCTTTGCTTTGATGGACTAATATATATTTTTTTTATCATGTCATGTAACTTTTTGAAACTGCTTTGATCGTCTGATATTCGAATGAAGTCAATTCAAATATCACTTCATTTGCTTTTTATAAAGTCATATCAAAATCTTATATCGTGTACGTAATAATAATGAATAATAATTAAACATTTGTACCGCGCATACGACACCCAAGGCGCACAAATCCCAAACAATTGGGAAATTATGAAAAATGCTTTGTCCAACAAAACAAATCTTCAGATTTGTCTTGAAGCACTGCGGTGATGGTGATGATTGGATGGCTCTATATGGGGATTTTGTGGCAAAAACTCGTGGTGCAGCCAACACAAGCGATCTATTCCCCCACGGTGTAGTTCCGCCATGCCCAACCTTCACGTCTCACCTAAAGTATCTGACGGTACCGCCCCGATGACGGTCCTCATAGGCATAATTATACGAAACACGCAAGAGACTCTCCCCGTATACGCAATTCATTAGCGTAACGTTCACTCAATTCTTCAGAGAGTTGGGATATTCCACATGACCAGGAGGTTGTACTGAAACAGAACCCAGCTTTCCCCCTTCGCGACGGTACATGTTTCTGTCACATAATTACGAGTACAGCGTCGAATCGTATAGAACTATAGTCTCAAACGAACTGTACCTAATCGACTCAATAATAGCTGCAACTGAATTCGGTGCAAAGGAAAACTTATGTTTACGGCCTAATAGTACATATGTAATTCTAATCATTCGCTGCAACTTATTAATCGAACTTGTGACTTGATAAGTATGCGCATTTTTTTTAGCTTAAAACTAAATCTGCACAATCTACCATCTGAACCTTGGAGATACTGCAACCGTGTTTATTGTCTTAAGTGTTAAATCTAATGACACTTGCTTTTATTCTGTGTGGAACACAATGAACATGGAAATACATAGCCAAGTATGTCAAGGTAAAAATAAAGGGAATTGAAGGTGAATTAGTTATTCACTTGTTCAGTTTATTTTTTTTCTTTGTCCAAACATTTCCATTCCATGGCACTAAGGGGCCACTGTAAACTGCATGTATCATGGCGTCAACACAAGGGGCAAAAAAACCCCACAGAAGTCGTGCAACTGCAAGACGAGTCAGTAAAAGGCCAGTCACAATGGCAGCCAAGTTCAGTATTCGTGACCTTCAGCCCGCCGGCAGTAAACGAAAACATAATCGTGTGTGGGAGCTGCGTGACTGGCACAATGTAATCGTTATATCCCTGATGTCGACAGGTTGTAGCGTTGAAAAGAGCCTGGCTTGTGAATTTTAGGAATCAGTTGACTCGTCTATCTGCACAGACAATAATGTTCTCCTTGGAAGCATTGCTGAAGCTCCTGGACGTCCGCACGGCTCTGCTGTGTGTGACCGTCCTCCTGGTCGCTCGCTGGTTCTTGGCCAAGCCAAAGAACCTCCCGCCGGGACCGTGGGGGCTGCCGATCGTCGGCTCCCTTGTGAGCGTCGCTCGTGGGATGCTACGCGGCGTGCAGCCCCATGAGCTCTTCATGAAGTACGCCGCCAAGTACGGGCCCGTGTTTCACCTCAGGATCCTGAACAAGGACGTCGTGGTCCTGAACGACTACGCCTCCGTCAAGGAGGCCTTCCAGCATCCCCAGCTGAGCGACAGGCCAAATGCACCCCTCCTGGCTGAGGCTTTAAAGAGTGAACGTAAGTCGCAATGCACTAGGAATTGCCCGGGTCAGTGAGATATGAAAGTATTTTTGAACTAACGCCAATTGCCAAGATGGGCGTCCGCTGCCTGCAAGGATCTTGATAATTCAGTGTAATGTACACCAAGAACAAGTCCGAAATCTCTTCCTCTGATAGAGAATAACGAGACATTGCAGGGAAAGTAACCCTCGGAAGACACAGCTTAGATTCTTTCACAATTCTGGAGGCCCCCGTCTAAGGCCTGAATAGCTCAAGTGGTACAGTACGAGCGCTGGTGCGCAAAACCCGGTGTCTCGGGTTCGGGTTCCGGCTCAGTCCAGTTTTCCTTTGCCATTTTTTTTTCAAATTGTTCTCAGCCAGTTTCACATTATTTTGTCCCATTGGTATTGAAACAAAAATAATGTGCATCCACTTTGTGCGATCCCCGAGCTGCTGTAGCCAGGTTTTCAATTGGTTATTTGCATCTGAATGAAAGCGGGGGTGTGATCCCTGGAAATATAGGCCTACGGCAGTTAATGGTTGACTGCTTCTGACTGGCGCACGCTCCTATATTTTGATTCAGATGTAAACAACTAGTATAGTCGTCTGTAGCTACAACCATAGCCTGGATTACACCAACAAGGGCCGAATAAATCAGGTAGCTCGTGAGTGCTGCTACGACACACAGACACCGAGTAAGGCCTATACAAACCCCGGTCAAGTCCAATCATGTTGTTATTTTCGTAATACGTTTACCATCTTAATAAGTAAAGTGGCTGCTACATAATGTGTGCTGATCGTATGGTTTCCACAGCGGTTGCAACGATGTCCGGCCCGCCGTGGGTGGAGATGCGTCGGTTCTGCCTCACCGTTCTCAGGAGCTTCGGCGTGGGCAAATCCAGCTTCGAGGAGCAGATCGGCACGGAGGCCGAGGAGCTGATCAAGGAGTTCTCCGCCTTGAACGGCAAGCCCTTCGACCCGAAACCGCTGCTCAGTAACGCCGTGTCCAACGTCATCTGCGCCGTCGTCTTCGGCAAGCGCTTCGAGTACACGGATGAAAAGTTCCAGGCGCTTCTCGAGTCGTTAAATCGGAACGTCCGATTAATGGGCGCGGGTGGCGCCATCAGTATCTTCCCCGCTCTCCGCTATCTTCCCTTTGTGCCGGTGAAAGAATTGTTCTCGAATATCGCGCAAATGAGGGATTTCATCAGTGAAATACTTGACGATCATCGGACTTCCTTTGACGCAGACAATGTGAACGATTTCATCGACGTCTATCTGAAGGAGATGAAGAACAATCTGGGAAAAGACAGGAGCGATATGAAACGTGGAGAAATCACCGAGAGGCGTTTTCTGGGCACGGTGGCCAACCTCTTTGCCGCTGGCTCCGAGACCACGGCCACCACCCTCCAGTGGTGTCTCCTCTACATGGCCGTCTACCCGGACGTCCAGAAGCGAGTCCAGGACGAGATCGACGCCATGGTCGGCCGCAACCGGCTGCCGAGGATGGCCGACAAGCCCGAACTGAACTTCACCCGGGCGGTCATCTGGGAGGTTCAACGCCTGAATATAATAGCTCCATTGGGCGCTCCACATTCTGCGGCTTCAGACACCAACTACCGAGGCTTCGTGATACCCAAAGGCGCATTCCTCGTCTCCAACCTCTGGTCCGTCGCCCGAGACCCCGAGGTCTGGCAAGATCCGGACGACTTCAGGCCGGAGAGATTCCTGAACGACAAGGGCGAGGCGGTCAAAGCAGACGAGCTGATACCGTTCAGCGTGGGTCGTCGCAGCTGCATCGGCGAGCACCTGGCCAAGATGGAGGTGTACCTCTTCTTCGCCTACTTCCTGCACCAGTTCACCTTCAAGAAGCCCGACAACTCGCCCCCGCTGTCCCTGGAGGGAGTGACTGGTCAGACGTACTCCCCGTCGCCTTTCGAACTTTCCATCGTCAAGCGCGATTAGTACGACAGCTCATGTGCCGAAAAAAGGTCCCTGTCATTCTGCCTTTGAGAAAGGTCCCCTGTATATAGGATCGAAAAGTAAGGGGCCCCATCTTATTCTTGATATTTTGCTCTTTGGTCAGTTTAGTCAGTAAGCAGTTTGGAACTCTTTTGCATATTTCTGTCTGTTCCATTCAACCCATTGTTCCTCACAATGTGGAATGTAATGTAGAGGAACCGGTGTAGTGCATGGTATCCTTGATTTTTATTACATTTGATCTATTTGCGTTTAAACATACTCTTGTAGTACTTTTAAAAGATTGATAACTGCGGTGGATTGAGAAATAGAAGAATTAATTAGTATGCCTAAAACGTGACGTGCCGAAATCGGTCTCTCCATCCAGATTAAGATTGCGGACAGTCTATAAACCAACGAATCTATGCAGACCGATTGCCTGCCATTCAATTCAATTAAATTCAACATTTATTTCCACATTGACATCCTGGGTATACAATTCATCAAGGCTGATGTATAAACAAAATATCCTTACAGAAAGTATGTAATTATGTGAAGATGTCAATATGAAGGGAAAAGGTGAAGCAGAGCTTTTGTACCTTTCCCTTGGTAAAGAAAACAACAACAAACTGCAATAAAAGCAAAAAAGCAATTTCGTTTTGTTCCAAGTTTGCACTATATCTAAGTTTGGAAAAGGTGTATCCAAAAATTGCCCTCATTTGATCGTGACGTCATCTCATAAATATTAATGAGGTCATAAACTTTTAAGATTTTAACATTCAATTGAGCATATTTGGCCAACGGAGAAAGATTTTTTTCATTTTTTCGATTATATCTATTGGGGATGTAGTTTAGAAACACCCTCCGGGGCCAAAATGCCATGACGCAATCGTGACGTCATCAAAATGCGTGTTTTTAAAACGCATATTTGTCAAAGGTCAATCGTCTCGAAATTTGATGGGCATTTAGCTATTGGGCTAGAGATTTTAAATCCTGAATTTGGAAACAATCGACCATTGTTCAGAATTATTATGATTTTTTGAATGTTATAATGAAGTCCCATACACTTTGTGCACGAAATATGCACGTGCGTTTTGGGGTAGAAATTGAGGTTCCGAGTTCGAATCCCGCTGATGTAATTTTTTTTTTTTTTTAAGAGAACCAGATGCGGAAAAGCGTTATGTTCTGTTAGCAAACAGACATAAATCTCTAGTGTTCTTAATTCCTTTGTTCTCTTCGTCTTTAAGTCTTTATTTCGGTTTTAACATGCTCGTATATAGCGCTTTTAGAAGATTGATAATTGCAGTGGATTTAGAAATAGAAGAATTAGTATGCCTTAAACTGTATGCCGATTGCCGAGCTCGCATTGTGTGGGTATTTCTGTGCAGATTTGAGATGGATGGTTATAGACTTCATGTCGGTTCCGATATCACTTGATTTACTTTCATAGTCATTGCAAAATACTATATGGTGTATATGAATACCTAAAATGTAACCCTAATAGTATACGATAATCTTCAAGCTTTAGACATTAAATATTGGAAATTTTGTTTGGTGTGCAATTTGTGTTCAATAATGTAGAATATGTTTCCAAACTTTACTTATGGTTGAATACAATGCATGCTTCACCAATTATCCGGAGGACTCACAAGTGCCCTTATTGGTTGTGTCAGCATTGGTTGTACCATAGAGGAAGGTTGTACCTGGCATGCTGAACGGGCAAGGGCGCACGGTGTCTGAAACGTTGAGATACCGGTTCGGCTTCGGAGCCATTATCACTCTGGGAAAAGGTACGAGTTATATGCATGCATAGTGTCACCGCAAACTTTCCCACATTGTAGTTCCGCCATGCCCAACCTTCAAGTCTCACCTAAAGTATCTGACGGTACCGCCCCGGTGACGGTCCTCATAGGCATAATTATACGAAACACGCAAGAGACTCTCCCCGTATACGCAATTCATTAGCGTAACGTTCACTCAATTCTTCAGAGAGTTGGGATATTCCACATGACCAGGAGGTTGTACTGAAACAGAACCCAGCTTTCCCCCTTCACGACGGTACATGTTTCTGTCACATAATTACGAGTACAGCGTCGAATCGTATAGAACTGTAGTCTCAAACGAACTGTACCTAATCGACTCAATAATAGCTGCAACTGAATTCAGTGCAAAGGAAAACTTATGTTTACGGCCTAATAGTACATATGTAATTCTTATCATTCGCTGCAACTTATTAATCGAACTTGTGACTTGATAAGTATGCGCATTTTTTTAGCTTTAAACTAAATCCGCACAATCTACCATCTGAACCTTGGAGATACTGCAACCGTGTTTATTGTCTTAAGTGTTAAATCTAATGACACTTGCTTTTATTCTGTGTGGAACACAATGAACATGGAAATACATAGCCAAGTATGTCAAGGTAAAAATAAAGGGAATTGAAGGTGAATTAGTTATTCACTTGTTCAGTTTATTTTTTTTCTTTGTCCAAACATTTCCATTCCATGGCACTAAGGGGCCACTGTAAACTGCATGTATCATGGCGTCAACACAAGGGGCAAAAAACCCCACAGAAGTCGTGCAACTGCAAGACGAGTCAGTAAAAGGCCAGTCACAATGGCAGCCAAGTTCAGTATTCGTGACCTTCAGCCCGCCGGCAGTAAACGAAAACATAATCGTGTGTGGGAGCTGCGTGACTGGCACAATGTAATCGTTATATCCCTGATGTCGACAGGTTGTAGCGTCGAAAAGAGCCTGGCTTGTGAATTTTAGGAATCAGTTGACTCGTCTATCTGCACAGACAATAATGTTCTCCTTGGAAGCATTGCTGAAGCTCCTGGACGTCCGCACGGCTCTGCTGTGTGTGACCGTCCTCCTGGTCGCTCGCTGGTTCTTGGCCAAGCCAAAGAACCTCCCGCCGGGACCGTGGGGGCTGCCGATCGTCGGCTCCCTTGTGAGCGTCGCTCGTGGGATGCGACGCGGCGTGCAGCCCCATGAGCTCTTCATGAAGTACGCTGCCAAGTACGGGAACGTGTTTCACCTCAGGATCCTGAACACGGACGTCGTGGTCCTGAACGACTACGCCTCCGTCAAGGAAGCCTTCCAGAATCCCCAGCTGAACGACAGGCCCAAAGAATTTATCACTGAGGCTGTCAAGAGTGAACGTAAGTCGCAATGCACGTAGGAAAGGCCCCGGGCCAGCGAGATATGAAAGTATGTTAGAACTAACGCCAATTGCCTTGAATCATTATCAAGAACCATTGCAAGAATCATTATCAAGAACCAGTTTGAAATCTCTTCCTTAATAGATAATTACGAGACATTGCAGGGGATATAGGGCCTAGTAGCAAGACACAGCTTAGATTCTTTCACAAATCTGAAGGCCTCTGTCTAAGTCCTGGATAAAGGTAGCTCAAGTGGTAGGTGCGCTGGTGAGCAAAACCAAATGGTTCGGTCCCGTCCAATTTTCTTTGCCATTTTTTCAAATTATTCCCAGCCAGTTCCCCTTTATATGGTTCGATTGGAATTGATGAGAATAATGTGCATCCAATTTGTGCGATCCTCGAACGGTTTATAGCAATTCGTTGTTTCTGAATGGAAGCTGGGGCGTGATCTTTGGAGATATGTAAAATTAATGATTAATGCTTCTGACTGGCGCCCCACCCAGACAAACTAGTTGACTGCATGAGAAGGCCATCATCTATAGGTCTAATAGGGGCTGGATTTCCCTTGCCATTTTTTAATTTCTGATACGTCAGCTTTTCATGAAATCTGATAATTGGCAAACCAAAGTTTCAACTCAAATGTGGAACCATATGTTTGGTTTCCAAATAGCTTGCCAACTAAATGCAAATTCAGCAAGGTACGAATGACCTGACGTTTCGATCTAAGCGGAACCATTGTGAGTGCATAGCAGAATGGTTTCAGCCTTTGCAAATCAATGGATCCTTCTTGGATCCCCACTTCAGGCACGCTAACCTTTTGAGAATAAACAAGCCCAACAAAAGGGGGTGGGGTGGGAAATTGGATCGGGAAACTTCAAACGATTGCTGAAAAGGGCAAAGAAATTTGTAACTGGGTCGGGATTGGAATCGGAGACCTTCGGCTGAACGTGCCGGCGCTCCGACCACCTGGACAATCTAGCCCTCAGGAGCAACTAAACCAAAATATGGAAGGACCGGGATTTCAACCCGAGACCTCTGTTTTTGCGTACCAGCGCTCTAACGTGACATGTTCTGATCGTATGGTATACGTTTCCACAGCTGTTGCTGCGATGTCCGGACAACCGTGGGTGGAACTACGTCGGTTCTGCCTCACCGTTCTCAGGAGCTTCGGCGTGGGCAAATCCAGCTTCGAGGAGCAGATCGGCACGGAGGCCGAGGAGCTGATCAAGGAGTTCTCCGCCTCGGACGGCAAGCCGTTCGACCCGAAACCGCTGCTCGGGAACGCCGTGTCCAACGTCATCTGCGCCGTCGTCTTCGGCAAGCGCTTCGAGTACACGGATGAAAAGTTCCAGGCGCTTCTCGAGTCGTTGAATCGGAACGTCCGATTACTGGGCGCAGGTGGCGCCATCAATATCTTCCCCGCTCTCCGCTATCTTCCCTTTGTGCCGGTGAAAGAATTGTTCTCGAATATCGCGCAAATGAGGGATTTCATCAGTGAAATACTTGACGATCACCGGGCTTCCTTTGACGCAGACAATGTGAAAGATTTCATCGACGTCTATCTGAAGGAGATGAAGAACAATCTTGGAAAAGACAGGAGCGAGATGAAACGTGGAGAAATCACCGAGGGGCGTTTTCTGGGCACGGTGGCCAACCTCTTTGCCGCTGGCTCCGAGACCACGGCCACCACCCTCCAGTGGTGTCTCCTCTACATGGCCGTCTACCCGGTCGTCCAGAAGCGAGTCCAGGACGAGATCGACGCCGTGGTCGGCCGCAACCGGCTGCCGAGGATGGCCGACAAGCCCGAGCTGAACTTCACCCGTGCGGTCATCTGGGAGGTTCAACGCATGAATATAATAGCTCCATTGGGCGCTCCACATTCTGCGGCTTCAGACACCAACTACCGAGGCTTCGTGATACCCAAAGGCGCATTCCTCGTCTCCAACCTCTGGTCCGTCGCCCGAGACCCCGAGGTCTGGCAAGATCCGGACGACTTCAGGCCGGAGAGATTCCTGAACGACAAGGGCGAGGCAGTTCCGAGAGACGAGCTGATACCGTTCAGCGTGGGTCGTCGCAGCTGCATCGGCGAGCACCTGGCCAAGATGGAGGTGTACCTCTTCTTCGCCTACTTCATGCACCAGTTCACCTTCAAGAAGCCCGACAACTCGCCCCCGCTGTCCCTGGAGGGAGTGACTGGTCTGACGTACTCCCCGTCGCCTTTCGAACTTTCCATCGTCAAGCGCGATTAGTACGACAGCTGACGTGCCAAAATCGGTCTCTCCTTCCAGATTAAGATTGCGGACAGTCTATAAACCAACGAATCTATGCAGACCGATTGCCTGCCATTCAGTTCAATTAAATTCAACATTTATTTCCACATTCACATCCTGGGTATACAATTCATCAAGGCTGATGTATAAACAAAATATCCTTACAGAAAGTATGTAATTATGTGAAGATGTCAATATGAAGGAAAAAGGTGAAGCAGAGCTTTTGTACCTTTCCCTTGGTAAAGAAAACAACAACAACAACTACTCCTACTAACTACAAACGGACAAAAACAGAACAATAGCTTTTAGAGTGAGACCCGGTACACTATGTACAAAGAATAAGAACAAAGTAAAGATAATTCAATAAAACTAAACAGAGCAAAGATAATAATCCTTTGATGATAAACCTTTGCGAAAATCTTGCATTAAAAATAACATACCTTTAGACACTCATCCATTGATCCTCACAATATAGAATGTATGAATGCAGAGGAACCCATAATGTTCTTAATTCGTTCGTTCTCTTCGTCTTTAAGTCTTTATTTCGGTTTTAACATGCTCGTATATAGCGCTTTTAGAAGATTGATAGTTGCAGTGGATTTAGAAATAGAAGAATTAGTATGCCTTAAACTGTATGCCGATTGCCGAGCTCGCATTGTGTGGGTATTTCTGTGCAGATTTCAGATGGATGGTTATAGACTTCATGTCGGTTCCGATATCACTTGATTTACTTTCATAGTCATTGCAAAATACTATATGGTGTATATGAATACCTAAAATGTAACCCTAATAGTATACGATAATCTTCAAGCTTTAGACATTAAATATTGGAAATTTTGTTTTGTGTGCAATTTGTGTTCAATAATGTAGAATATGTTTCCAAACTTTACTTATGGTTGAATACGATGCATGCTTCACCAATTATCCGGAGGACTCACAAGTGCCCTTATTGGTTGTGTCAGCATTGGTTGTACCATAGAGGAAGGTTGTACCTGGCATGCTGAACGGGCAAGGGCGCACGGTGTCTGAAACGTTGAGATACCGGTTCGGCTTCGGAGCCATTATCACTCTGGGAAAAGGTACGAGTTATATGCATGCATAGTGTCACCGCAAACTTTCCCACATTGTAGTTCCGCCATGCCCAACCTTCAAGTCTCACCTAAAGTATCTGACGGTACCGCCCCGATGACGGTGCTCATAGGCATAATTATACGAAACACGCAAGAGACTCTCCCCGTATACGCAATTCATTTGCGTAACGTTCACTCAATTCTTCAGAGAGTTGGGATATTCCACATGACCAGGAGATCGTACTGAAACAGAACCCAGCTTTCCCCCTTCGCGACGGTACATGTTTCTGTCACATAATCATGTGCAGTACGGTACCGCCCTGATGACGGTGCTCATAGGCCCGTACAGTAAACTATGCATGAGACCCAGCACGAAAGCAATTCGTTTGCGTAACCGTCACGCGAATAATTATTCAGAGGGTTGGGATATTCCAAGTCTTTAGAGGGTTAGGTTTCGACTCGGCAGCCTCTGCGCTGAAGGTCCACACGCGATCCGCTGCCGAACACCCAAACAGACGAGACACACTCCGGCTCCCGCACAGCAAGACTCCACTCCCCAAACAGTGGGCGAGGCACCCTTCTCAGAAATGCCCACAAACCAACGTGACCTACTTCTTGTGTTCAATGCCTATCGCTATTGAGGAATGGAGCTTCCCCATGAGATATGCAAAGTAGACCTAGCGCATGCGCTTAACTAAACTGGTTGGCAAGCGGGCTGCCAACCAATCATAGTTTTCCACGGGCGTGCGCGCGCTCCTTCTCAATAACAGTTTGGCGTGCGGTCATTGGCTATTCAGCGTCTCCTGCGCGCGTATTTCGAAACCTGCACGCAACGCGCACTCGTTTGCCTACCAATTTAGTCAAGCGCATGCGCCAGCTCTTCTTTGCATAATTATTTCATGTGAAAGGTCCATTCACAAAAGTCACTAGGCCACAAGCAAGGCATTTCGAAAGCCTGTACACGCACAAAAGAAACTCTCCATAAAGGATATCGGTTTAATTAAAGGGAACATTTCAACCACGCTGCGACTGTACGACAGCGCATGACCGTTATACGCAAGGCGCTTCTGAAAACAGAACCCAGCTTTGTCCCTTGACAACGGTACATGTAATTCAGAAAGCTTCCCAATGTACAGCATTCTTGATTCACCTTAAAAACGTTCAAACTGTGCCACACATCACCATCCCTAACCCATCGGACTCTGTCTCACCTTCTGTGATAGAGTCTCGTCAAATCTCGTATAACTCCATGCATGTTTCCGTATAGAATCCCCCTCTAAAATACAATTGTATCGCCTTTTTCCCAATTTTTCTGTCCAAACCAAGGCCGGATTCTAGGCGATAAAAGGTTTGTAACAAGCTCCAACGATAAATACATCGAATACAGTCATGTACATCAAAAGTTAACAGAATATGTTGAATCATGATATGGCTGTTTTGTGTAGAAGAATGAGATTGTAGGATTAGACCATTGTCAGCACATCTTTAGAATACAAAGCTGCTTAGACGCAAGACAGGTGCGCAAGAAGAAGTGAAGCTCCGACAGTAATTCATACTGTCGTGTATTTTCTGCAATGAATAAGAGGGAGTGAGCATTCGTGTAAATATTATTCATCATAACCCCATTGCTACACACGGCGGAAATGTCATGGGTCGTGACTTTCGTGAGAACTCGGTGTACGGAACATACTCCGAAAGGAGATCAATGAACAGAAACCAGGCCAGAGCTTGCCACTAAAATAACAAGGTTAAAATGTCCTTTTCACTACAGGAAGCGGGAATTGAAAAGATTGAAGTTCCTCGCGATAACGTAGTCCTTCGCCAAAAAGAAAGACTGCCTACAATTAATTCAAATTCAAATTCACTGTAGACCTTGGTCGAGCTCCAGTGAACTTGATAAACTTGGAAATGGAAACTAATCTGAGCTGACAGGAACGCACCACTAGACTCGCGTATAAGTGGCTTGAAATCGGGTCTTTGCTCGTACCCAGTCCACGCACTAGGAAACCAGTCGGCGAATGCCTGTACATATCCCTCCGCCAGACTCGCCACATTCAGTCGTGTTTGCTGAATCTCTCCGCGAAGCCACGGTTATTGTTTTACTGCGTTTACGGGCGCTGAGCCGACGGTGCCGGGACCTATATAGGAGAGGGACAGACGCCCGGAACCGCAGCCGCTCCTCGCCCGTACCGTTCGTCGACACGGGGTCGAATCCTGCCCGGACCCAGACCTCGCAACGACCACGGTCATGTCATACCGATCGACGGGAGAAGCATGACCAATTCGCCGGCTGCATTGCAAGACACGAGGACAGTTCACTTTTGTTTGGCATCAAGCAAATTCTAAAGGGAACGGCGTTCTTCAAAGAACAAGATTCTGACAAAATGATGAAATAGAAATCACACCTTTGAAGACTTTGTCATCTCAGTAGCAAAATCACTGTCGTTCTACAAAATCTTTGAGGAGGAACATAAAATGGCAGATTTAGAACTTCTTGGGACTTTGAACGTCCGCACGGCTCTGCTGTGTGTGACCGTCCTCCTGGTCGTTCGCTGGTTCTTGGCCAAGCCAAAGAACCTCCCGCCGGGACCGTGGGGGCTGCCGATCGTCGGCTCCCTTGTGAGCGTCGCTCGTGGGATGCGACGCGGCGTGCAGCCCCAGGAGCTCTTCATGAAGTACGCCGCCAATTACGGGCCCGTGTTTCACCTCAGGATCCTGAACAAGGACGTCGTGGTCTTGAACGATTACTCTTCCGTCAAGGAAGCCTTCCAGAATCCCCAGCTGAACGACAGGCCCAGGATGCTCTTTAGTGAGACCATCCAGAGTAAAGGTAGGTTGGGTAATGGCGCCAGCATAATCGAGACCTTATAATGCGCGCGGGTATTATAATACATCGAACTGTGAACATCATGCTAATAGGTGTGTTTTTCATCAATCTGGGGTCATTTTGTCATCGTTCATTGCAGTTGTAATCAAGTAATGCTTTTGAGCTTTTGAGCAATAGTTTTCCCAGGAGATATACAACATCTAATGATTAAATGCTTCTGGCTGGCTCCCCGCGCCGGCAAAGATTATAGTTGACTATTTGGGAATGCCGCCATCTAAATGCTGGATATAGACCTCAGATGGTACCGGTAGGTGTGCTGCTACGCAGAACCAGAGGTCTCGGGTTCAAGTCCCGGTCCAGTCAATTTGAAAGTTTTCCATGCCCTTTTTGAAATTGTTTTAGAAATTCCAAGTCAATTTGTTCTTTTTACTTCAGTTTCCCCCATAGATATTTTCATCCTTCTGGGCGGATAGAAAAAGTATCCTATCTGAACTAATCGATATTAGATTCGTGTAGACGATTACTGGTATATGAAACTGGCTAGACCAAGAGAAAGATGGCACAATTACATTGAGACTAAGCAGATGGCTTGACTTCTACTTTCAGGCTTGATAATGTTGTCTGGCGATCCGTGGTTCGAGATGAACCGGTTCTGCCTCAAATCTCTCAGGAGCTTCGGCGTGGGCAAATCCAGCTTCGAGGAGCAGATCGGCACGGAGGCCCGGGAGCTGATCAAGGAGTTCTCCGCCTCGGACGGCAAGCCGTTCGACCCAAAACCGCTGCTCGGTAACGCCGTGTCCAACGTCATCTGCGCCGTCGTCTTCGGCAAGCGCTACGAGTACGACGACGAAGATTTCAAGAGGCTCCTCTCCATTCTGCAGCGAATCCTGAAATTGTTCGGAGGCGGTGGTGCTCTTCTCTACTTCCCCTTCTTGCGCTATCTTCCTTTCATGACGTCCATCAAAGAGCTACAATCGCTCTATCTCGAAATCAAGACATTTCTACTTGCGATTGTCCAAAATCATCGCGCATCCTTCGATGCCGACGATGTGAAAGACTTCATCGACGTCTATCTGAAGGAAATGATGAACAGCGTGGGGAGAGAAGACGGTGAGGGTAAGCGCAGCGAAATCACCGAGGGGCGCTTCCTCGGCACTGTCTCAAATCTCTTTGGAGCCGGCACAGAGACCACGGCCACCACCCTCCAGTGGTGTCTCCTCTACATGGCCGTCTACCCGGACGTCCAGAAGCGAGTCCAGGACGAGATCGACGCCGTGGTCGGCCGCAACCGGCTGCCGATGATGGCCGACAAGCCCGAGCTCAACTTTACCCGTGCGGTTCTCTGGGAGGTGCAGCGCTTGAGGATGACCGTTCCCTTGGGCGTGGCGCACGCCGCGGCCACGGATACCAACTACCGAGGCTTCGTGATACCCAAAGGCACATTCCTCGTCTCCAACCTCTGGTCCGTCGCCCGAGACCCCGAGGTCTGGCAAGATCCGGACGACTTCAGGCCGGAGAGATTCCTGAACGACAAGGGCGAGGCAGTTCCGAGAGACGAGCTGATACCGTTCGGCATCGGCCGTCGCAGCTGCATCGGCGAGCACCTGGCCAAGATGGAGGTGTACCTCTTCTTCGCCTACTTCATGCACCAGTTCACCTTCAAGAAGCCCGACAACTCGCCCCCGCTGTCCCTGGAGGGAGTGACTGGTCTGACGTACTCCCCGTCGCCTTTCGAACTTTCCATCGTCAAGCGCGATTAGTACGACAGGTCATGTGCTGAGAAGAAGGGTCCCTGTCACTCTGCCTTTGAGAAAGGTCCTGCTCTATAGGATCGAACTGTCAGGCCCTCCTCATTTTTGATATTCGCTTTTTAATCAGTTCCGTTGTTCCTCACAATGTGGAATGTAATGTACAGGAGCCCATATAGCGTTCTCATAGATTGTGTTCATTAATTTCATTTCTTTGCATTCAATCATACTCCTATAGCGCTTTTAGAAGAATAATAATTGCAATGGATTTAGAAATAGAAGAATACAAATGCCTTAAACTGTATGCAGATTGCTGTGCATATTATTGTGTGGGTATTTCTGCGCACATTGTGAGATGGATGGTTATAGACTTCATGGCAGTTCCGATATCACTTAATTTGCTTTTGTAGTCATTGCAATATCCTATATCGTGTATATGAATACATAAAGTGTCAACCTTAATAGTATAGGATAATCTTCAAGCAAAAAAAAAACTCTCCATAAAGGATATCGGTTTACTTAAATGGATAAATTTCAACCCTGCTTGTGGCACCACGTGACCAGGTGGTCGTACGGCAGGACATGACCGTTACACGCAAGGCACTTCTGAAAATAGAACCCAGCTTTGCCCCTTGACAACGGTACATGTAATTCAGAAAGCTTCCCAATGTACAGCATTCGTGAATCACCTTAAAAACGTTCAAACTGTGCCACACATCATCATCCCTAACCCGTAGGACTCTGTCTCACCTTCTGTGTAGGACTCTCTTGAAATCTCGTATAACTCCTTGCAGGTTTCCGTATAGAATCACCCTTTAAAATACAACTTTATCGCACGTCTTTTTCAGATGGCTTGGATCCACTTTTTTCTGTCCAAATCAAGTTAACTCGACGAAATTCTAGGCGAACAAACTGTTAATTCAAGGTTTGTAACAAAGTCAAGCTCCAACGATAAATACATCGAATACAGTCATGTACATCAAAAGTTATACGAATGTTTGAAAGTTGAATCATGATATGACTTTTTTGTGTAGAAGAATGAGATTGTAGGATTAGACCATTGTCAGCACATCTTTAGAATACAAAGCTGCTTAGACGCAAGACAGGTGCGCAAGAAGAAGTGAAGCTCTGACAGTAATTCATACTGTCGTGTATTTTCTGCACTGAATAAGAGGGAGTGAGCATTCGTGTAAATATATTTTTCATCGTAACCCCTTTGCTGCACACGGTGGAAATGTCACGGGTTGTGACTTTAGTGAGAACTCGGTGAGCGGAACATACTCCGAAAGAAGATCAATGACCAGGAACCAGGCTACAGCTTACCACTAAAATAACAAGGTTAAATATCCTTTTGAATACAGGAAGCGGAATTGAAAAGATTGTTCCGCGCGATTACGTAGTCCTTCGCCAAAAAGAAAGACTGACTACAAGTAATTCAAATTCAAATTTAATGTAGACCTTGGTCGAGCTCCAGTGAACTTGATAAACTTGGAAATGGAAACTAATCTGAGCTGACAGGAACGCACCACTAGACTCGCGTATAAGTGGCTTGTAATCGGGTCTTTGCTCGTACCCAGTCCACGCACTAGGAAACCAGTCGGCGAATGCCTGTACATATCCCTCCGCCAGACTCGCCACATTCAGCCGTGTTTGCTGAATCTCTCCGCGAAGCCATGGTTATTGTTTTACTGCGTTTACGGGCGCTGAGCCGACGGTGCCGGGACCTATATAGGAGAGGGACAGACGCCCGGAACCGCAGCCGCTCCTCGCCCGAACCGTTCGTCGACACGGGGTCGAATCCTGCCCGGACCCAGACCTTGCAACGACCACGGTCATGTCATACCGATCGACGGGAGAAGCATGACCAATTCGCCGGCTGCATTGCAAGACACGAGGACAGTTCACTTTTGTTTGGCATCAAGCAAATTCTAAAGGAAACGGCGTTCTTCAAAGAACACGATTCTGACAAAATGATGAAATAGGAATCACACCTTTGAAGACTTTGCCATCTTTGCCAAATCAGTGTCGTTCTACAAAATCTTTGAGGAGGAACATAAAATGGCAGATTTCGAACTTCTTGGGACTTTGAACGTCCGCACGGCTCTGCTGTGTGTGACCGTCCTCCTGGTCGTTCGCTGGTTCTTGGCCAAGCCAAAGAACCTCCCGCCGGGACCGTGGGGGCTGCCGATCGTCGGCTCCCTTGTCAGCGTCGCTCGTGGGATGCGACGCGGCGTGCAGCCCCAGGAGCTCTTCATGAAGTACGCCGCCAATTACGGGCCCGTGTTTCACCTCAGGATCCTGAACAAGGACGTCGTGGTCCTGAACGACTACGCCTCCGTCAAGGAAGCCTTCCAGCATCCCCAGCTGAACCACAGGCCCAGGATGCTCTTTAGTGAGACCATCCAGAGTAAAGGTAGGTTGGGTAATGCCGACAGCATAATGCTTTTGAGCTTTTGAGCAATAGTTTTCCCAGGAGATATACAACATCTAATGATTTAATGCTTCTGGCTGGCTCCCCGCGCCGGCAAAGATTATAGTTGACTATTTGGGAATGCCGCCATCCAAGGGCTGGATATAGACCTCAGATGGTAGGAGTGCTGGTACGCAGAACCAGAGGTCTCGGGTTCAAGGCCCGGTCCAGTCAAATTGAAAGTTTTCCATACCCTTTTTGAAATTGTTTTAAAAATTCCAAGTCAATTTGTCCTTTTACTTCAGTTTTCCCCAAAGATATTTTCATCCTTCTGGGCGGATAGAAAAAGTATCCTATCTGAACTAATCGATATTAGATTCGTGTAGACGATTATATGAAACTGGCTACACCAAGAGAAAGATGGCACAATTACATTGAGACTAAGCAGATGGCTTGATTCTACTTTCAGGCGTGATAATGTTGTCTGGCGATCCGTGGATCGAGATGAACCGGTTCTGCCTCAAATCTCTCCGGAGCTTCGGCGTGGGCAAATCCAGCTTTGAGGAGCAGATCGGCACGGAGGCCCGGGAGCTGATCAAGGAGTTCTCCGCCTCGGACGGCAAGCCGTTCGACCCGAAACCGCTGCTCGGTAACGCCGTGTCCAACGTCATCTGCGCCGTCGTCTTCGGCAAGCGCTACGAGTACGACGACGAAGATTTCAAGAGGCTCCTCTCCATTCTGCAGCGAATCCTGAAATTGTTCGGAGGCGGTGGTGCTCTTCTCTACTTGCCCGTCTTGCGCTATCTTCCTTTCATGACGTCCATTAAAGAGCTACAATCGCTCTATATCGAAATCAAGACATTTCTACTTGCGATTGTCCAAAATCATCGCGCATCCTTCGATGCCGACGATGTGAAAGACTTCATCGACGTCTATCTGAAGGAAATGATGAAATGCGTGGGGAGAGAAGACAGTGAGGGTAAGCGCAGCGAAATCACCGAGGGGCGCTTCCTCGGCACTGTCTCAAATCTCTTTGGGGCCGGCTCCGAGTCGACGTCCGCCACCATTCTCTGGTGTCTCCTCTACATGGCCGTCTACCCGGACGTCCAGAGGCGAGTCCAGGACGAGATAGACGCCGTGGTCGGCCGCAACCGGCTGCCGAGGATGGCCGACAAGCCCGAGCTGAACTTCACCCGTGCGGTTCTCTGGGAGGTGCAGCGCTTGAGGATGACCGTTCCCTTGGGCGTGGCGCACGCCGCGGCCACGGATACCAACTACCGAGGCTTCGTGATACCCAAAGGCGCTGTCCTCGTCTCCAACCTCTGGGCCGTCGCCCGAGACCCCGAGGTCTGGCAAGATCCGGACGACTTCAGGCCAGGGAGATTCCTGAACGACAAGGGCGAGGCGGTGCCGAGAAAGGAGCTGATACCGTTCGGCGTGGGTCGTCGCAGCTGCATCGGCGAGCACCTGGCCAAGATGGAGGTGTACCTCTTCTTCGCCTACTTTATGCACCAGTTCACCTTCAAGAAGCCCGACAACTCGCCCCCGCTGTCCCTGGAGGGATTGACTGGTCTGACGTACTCCCCGTCGCCTTTCGAACTTTCCATCGTCAAGCGTGATTAGTACGACAGCTGACGTGCGGAAAAAAGGTCCCTGTCATTCTGCCTGGTTTGACGTACTCCCCGCCTACATCGTCGTGCGTAACTAGTATCCCGGTAATGTGAAACAGCACCTTCTCGTTTATCGCCCCCTCCTTTCAAAATAATGAAGATGGCGGGCTGTCCCAGGCCCCATGCCAACTCTACATCCAATGGACGTCACACGTCCATGGAATGTAAAACTTACAGGAACCGTCCCGCATTCTCCTTTTCACAAAACTGCTATTAAAAAGGCATCATGTCCTTCCAATCGGAGCTATGAGACAGATTCATAACAAGGTGATCGTAACCAAGGTGATCGTAACGAAGGTAACCTCGTTCGCATGCCCCACTAATTCCCCGAGGAATTCCTGATGGAGTAAATCGTCTGGATCCAACTGTGGCCGTTTGTCGATACTCTCTCTCTCTCTCTCTCTCTATTCCTTGGTATTTACAAGTTTGGGTTTCGCAAAATTTCTTTGAGTTTACAGTTTTCATGTTTATTCTAATATAACTATTGTGTATTTACCATCAGTTACAAATGTAGCCGGGATGAAGTACAAGTATAGTGGAAGACCGTTAAAGATGTGATCTTATCGTACCAATATTGTATAGGATTGCCTATGTCTAATGATTTTGGTTATTAGACAGTAGCATTCTAAAGCTGATTGATAATCAACCGTTCGGTGTATAGATTGTAAACGGTAGCATATACATAATGTAGCCTGCCTCTCTCGTGCAACGAGTCTGATTGTATGTAGTGTCATTATTTTGATATATGTGACCCGGCACAGCATAATGAGAAATAACCCCCACTTTTGAGATTTTGAGATTTTCTGATGACGTGAAAAAGTATACCATTAGCTTTTAAATAATATATCAAAATATAATATCCTCTACAGGTAATACTTAACATTTCCGAAAATACAAACCAAAGAAAATTGATTTGTAATCGAATTGTGAAGATACTTTAACTTCAGGCGTTCTTTACTTAAAAAGTGTTTTGGTGGGATATTCCTCATGTCGTTGTGCCGGGTCACATATAATGTTGGAACGACTAACATGCTCATGTATACGTATGCCTATATCAATAGCAGTTCATCTCAAAGCCTATTATTTGTTTAGTCTGGTCTCCGAGGCGCGGTTCAACGGGGTGGCTTTGGGTAAACTCACGCAAGCCCCCCACAAAAAAAAAGAACAATTACAAACATTAAATAAAAATCCCAGGGTGCGTGTTATGTTTGTGAGATGTTAAGACTCTTCCTTTCCAAGCTTCGTACGCCCCCCCCCCCAAAAAAAAAAAAAAAATATATATATATATATATTATAAACAAATAATATATAAATAAAAAATAAAAAAAATCTTGATTTACAACTGCGCCTGGTTTTGCACAACAGTATCAGAGTCAGAACCGATAACAATCATTGATATGTAATCAGTTCAGCATTAAGGGCTCTCACTGGGCCACAGACACGGACATACTTATGTTGGGTGTCACGTATTTCATGGAGGGGGAGTTGGGGAGCCCACACCAGTGCAGGTCTATCTGATGAGAATGGTTAAAATGGGCTTGTCTTCTTGTACAGTTGATGAATTATAACTTACTACATTAATAGGCTAAAGGCATATTCTTAATTTCATTTTGCTACAATCAAACTTCATTATGTGTGTTTATTTTATCCCAATATTATTCTGGATACCTTTTTTTATTATCCCATGTGCTGTGTCTGTGATTCATCATCTTTTTCTTGGGCCGTTTTCGAAATGAAGGCTTAGGATCGGGCTTAGGCTTCGGTCATATTCATTTTACTCATTATAATATGACAGGCATCTAAAAACAAGCGTTTGGCCGGCCACAGTCTCTTGGCCAGTGAATACACCCTGTACCTATCAACCCAACAAACATTCAAATTCGGAAACAAACCACAGCCTGGATGTTCGGGGATTTTTCAGACGGAGACGAAGCCCGAGCCCGAGCCTAAGCCTTTATTTCGTAAACGGCCTTAGTTTACCACTTCACAAAAACATCATCCATTTTTCAGCTCTCTCTCTCACTGAAAATTGACTGATCACGAACACAATCAGAAATGGAGTCCATTCTGTTATTCGGAACAGTTAACTAATTGCTTGAAAGTGGGATATATATATATATATATTTATTTTTTTACAGAGTTGAGATTGAAGATTTGGAGATTGGGACATTTGTATAATATAGAGCTGCTTATAGGCACAATATAATTGCCGCAGGAAGAATAGGTCGCAACACATCGTGTAGGCTCAGTGCATTCTGAATACGAGCGAGTGAGGGTAGGCCTATTCGTGCGTTCATCGTGACCCCCTTGCAGCACACGGAGGGAATGTCTGCGTGTTTACCGAGCAAACTCGGAGTGCGGAACAAGGTCCAAAAACAGGGCAATGAACCAAAACTAGTTTACCATAACAATGACGAGGAAGTCTATACCCCATTGTGATCACAAAAAGCAGATTTGAAAGGATTGTTCCGCGCGATTAGGTATAGTCCTTCGTTCAAGTTAAATAATTATGTACATATGTACATGTAGTTTAGTTGAGCTGCAGTGCACGAAGTAGACTCACTGAATCAGATTTGTACAAAATGTATAGACTCACTGTAGACTCACGATGGAGTCTCACTGAAACAGATCAGATTTGTACAAAATGTATAGACTGATGAAGTAGACTCACTGAAACAGATTTGTACAAAATGTATAGACTCACGAAGTAGACTCACTGAAACAGATGTATACGAAATGTATAGACTGATGAAGTAGACTCACTGAAACAGATGTATACGAAATGTATAGACTGATGAAGTAGACTCACTGAAACAGATTTGTACAAAATGTATAGACTCACGAAGTAGACTCACTGAAACAGATGTATACGAAATATATAGACTCACGAAGTAGACTCACTGAAACAGATTTGTACAAAATGTATAGATTCACGAAGTAGACTCACTGAAACAGATGTATACGAAATGTATAGACTGATGAAGTAGACTCACTGAAACAGATTTGTACAAAATGTATAGACTCACGAAGTAGACTCACTGAAACAGATGTATACGAAATGTATAGACTGATGAAGTAGACTCACTGAAACAGATTTGTACAATTATGTAGACTCACTGTCGACTCACGAAGTACACTAACTACATAATTATTTGCACAATATGTATAGACTCACTGTAGACTCACGAAGTACACTCACTACAGATATGCACAATATATATGTAGACTCACTGTAGACTCACGAAGTAAACTCACTACAGATTTGCACAATATGTATAGACCCACTGTAGACTCACGAAGTACACTCACTACAGATTTGCACAATATGTATAGACTCACTGTAGACTCACGAAGTACACTCACTACATATTTGCACAATATGTAGACTCACTGTATAAACTCACGAAGTACAGTACACTCACTACAGATTTGCACAATATGTATAGACTCACTGTATAGACTCACGAAGTACACTCACTACAGATTTGCACAAAATGTATAGACTGATCACTGGAAACAGACTTCCACGAAACGCACACCAGCACACCGGCTCCTACTCTGCAAATCTAAAAAGGTTGCCTCGCCAACCACTTTAAGGAGAATGACTCGCTCCAGTCTATCTAAGCCAAAGCATGGTCTGATGGAACCAAAGTCTAGGACCCACTCAACTTGCAGGAGCTTTACACATTATTATTATTATCATTGATTGAGGCGAATAGGATATAGTGTTGAAAGAGTGTTGAACACTACAAGTTGGAACGGCGATACACGTAAAGCGTCGACGAGAAAGACACAGTGGACAACAGAGAATGAACGAAAAAAGAGGCAGATGAATTAAAACCATCAACAAGACCTAAGAAGCCCGCATGTTGGCCTTAGACTTGAAGATATGCACACTGTCATGATCAGCTGCACAGGTATCACCATCCAAGGAGTTTCACTGACCGACAGCACTGGGCAAGGAACAACGTTGAAACTGCATGTTGGTATGGCATTTTCACCGACTGCAAAGTCAACGGGTGCATGCAGGGACGATGCAAGTCGGGTATTTGTTGCAGGAGCGTGCCGCCCACTGGCCGGGACAACATTGCTGTGCAGAGGATGACATGTATTTGAACGGGTCGTATACGGCATGCATACCTTGCAGACCTTGCCACTAAGTCCCAGTTCACACAGAGCCTTGCCGTCGCAACGAAACCGAGCAGTAGGCTATGATGAGAGGGCAACTACTGCGCATGACCGCACTGTAGTCACTGCAGTCACAACCTGGAACATACAGCCTGTCAGAAAATAGTGTTGGTGTGATCATGGAGGAATAAGAAGCCATGGTGTGATTAATGACAAAGTTGGTCAGTCCTTACAGACTCGCACACACAAGCACCATTTGACATATTAGTAGTCAAGGGCTCACTCTAATCTTCTTTCTTAAGCCTGTCTCGTCGACATCATCGTCGAGTATAATATCACGGGCCCCACACCCCTGCACTTTTATTTCATCATCCTATAATTAATTATAAGCTGTTTCAATTCCAGCGGGGTACTGCACACACCTCTCTAGAATTATACCACTCTTAATTTAACAAATAAGTTAAACAAATAAAGCTAAACAAATAAATGACGAAAAATAGGGATGGGAACTTTTTTTTAAATTGGAGAAACAAAAGTGGCAAAGAAAACCCCGGAAAATACTATAGTTGACTATTTGGGAAGACTAGTTGACTATTTGGGAAGACAAGTTGACTATTTGGGAAGACTAGTTGACTATTTGGGAAGACAAGTTGACTATTTGGGAAGACTAGTTGACTATTTGGGAAGACAAGTTGACTATTTTGGGCATACTAGTTGACTATTTGGGAAGACTAGTTGACTATTTGGGAAGACTAGTTGACTATTTGGGAAGACTAGTTGACTAATTGGGAAGACTAGTTGACTATGTGGGACGACTAGTTGACTATTTGGGAAGGACACCGTCTAAGGAATGGATAGCTCAAAACAGTAAGAGCGCTGGTACGCAAAATCAGAGGTCCCGGGTTCAAATCCCGGTCCTGTCAAAGGTCCAGTCTTAGCCATTTTCCCCCCAAAAAATCAGAAGTTCCCAGTTCGTTTTTCATTTATTTCTTTCACTTAAATTGAGACAGCCACATCCACTTTCTGTGATCCCCGAATTGCCAGCTAGGTTTACCACAATATTGGTGGTTTACATCTCAGAACGAAAACGGTGGCATGATCCCGGAAGATACACGGCAGTTAAGGGTTGATTAAAAGCTTCTAGCCGGCGCCCCAGCCCGGTAAAGACTAGCTGACTATTTTGGGAAGGTCACCATCTAAAGGCTGGATAGCTCAGATGGTAAGCAAAACCAGACAAAAAAAATCACTCACTAAGTTAAGGAATGTTCATTGAACCTGGCACTTCAGAAAGACAGATAAAGGTCATGGTATTGTTCAGGAGGGGGCAGGGTCCCGACTGACTGATTTTTACACGAACTCAAACACGGGTGCGACCGGGTTAATTTTCCCAGGGGCAAATTAAGATACCATTATTTTGGAATGTGAACTATATGCAGTGTTTTACACACGCGTGTCGCGTATATAAAGCGTGCACCGTACCGATGACCCTGAGTGTCCATTAGAGCTACCGATGGTCAAGTTTGCCTGCAACGCTACATAGGCCTGCACGTCCTTCGATTATCCAGAAGCAGAATCCAGTTAGGTTCAGTGTGGTATACCGCTGATGTAGTCATGGTGGCACTCGAAAAACTGCTAAAGCTCATGGACGTCCGCACGACTCTGCTGTGTGTGACCGTCCTCCTGGTCGTTCGCTGGTTCTTGGCCAAGCCAAAGAACCTCCCGCCGGGACCGTGGGGGCTGCCGATCGTCGGCTCCGTTGTGAGCGTCGCTCGTGGGATGCTACGCGGCGTGCAGCCCCGTGAGCTCTTCATGAAGTACGCCGCCAAGTACGGGCCCGTGTTTCACCTCAGGATCCTGAACAAGGACGTCGTGGTCCTGAACGACTACGCCTCCGTCAAGGAAGCCTTCCAGCATCCCCAGCTGAACGACAGGCCGCACAGTTTCGTGACTGATCTCTTTCAGAATGAAGGTAGGTTGTGGCATACAACGCGGACACGAGACACGACCATTCTGTGCTAATCGAATCTAAAAAAAAAATGGCAGCCATTTCCCGGGCCCATACAGGAACCTGTCATTCTTAATCTTACCATCTTCTTCTTTTTTTAATTTCATTTATGCACAGGGGTGATTGTGGCATCGGGCGAGCCGTGGCTTGAGCTGCGTCGGTTCTGTCTCACCGTTCTCAGGAGCTTCGGCGTGGGCAAATCCAGCTTCGAGGAGCAGATCGGCACGGAGGCCCGGGAGCTGATGAAGGTATTCTCCGCCACGGACGGCAAGCCGTTCAACCCGAAACCTCAGCTCGGTAACGCCACTGCCAACGTCATCTGCGCCGTCGCGTACGGGAAACGCTACGAGTACGACGACTTAGTCTTCAAAAAATTCCTCGCAATCGTGGAGAAGAACATCAAACTGCTCGGGACAGGCGGTGCCATTAATTTCTTCCCAGTCCTGCGCTTTTTGCCATTCGTGCCGGCCAAAGAACTGGTCGCCAACCTTAAGGAGATACGGCATTTCATCAACAGCATCATCGACAATCATCGCGCTTCTTTTGACGCGCACGACGTGAGAGATTTCACCGACGCCTACCTGAAGGAGATGGAGCTCAACAAGAGGAGAGACAAGACCGATGCGAAGAACAGTCACCTCAACGAGTACCACTTCCCGGGCACAATCTCCAATCTGTTTGCGGCCGGCACGGAGACCACGGCCACCACCCTCCAGTGGTGCCTCCTCTACATGGTCGTCTACCCGGACGTCCAGAAGCGAGTCCAGGACGAGATCGACGCCGTGGTCGGCCGCAACCGGCTGCCGAGGATGGCCGACAAGACCGAGCTGAACTTCACCCGGGCGGTCATCTGGGAGGTGCAGCGGCTGTCCATGATCCTTCCCCTGGGCATCGCTCACTCTGCGGCCAGCGACACGGAGATCTGCGGCTACCGTATACCGGAGGGCGCCCTCCTCGTCTCCAACCTGTGGGCCGTCGGTCGGGACCCCGCCACCTGGCCGAACCCGGACGACTTCAGGCCCGAGCGGTTCCTGAACGACAAGGGCAAGGCGGTCAAAGCAGACGAGCTGATACCGTTCGCCGTGGGTCGTCGCGCCTGCGCCGGCGAGCACCTGGCCAAGATGGAGCTGTACCTCTTCTTCACCTACTTCCTGCACCAGTATACCTTCAAGAAGCCCGACAACTCGCCCCCGCTGTCCTTGAAGGGAGTGAGCGGCTTCACCATCACCCCATCTCCTTTTGAACTGTGCGCTATGAAGAGAGACTAGATTGATACATGGCTTACATGCATTGATGTGTCCACTTTGGACAAGAAATATGTATAACCCGGTATGTAGCCTTTGATACAAGTCGCCATAGTGAGAGCAAATCCAAACAAGTTACTACCTCTTTCCATTTTATCAACATGGAGGGAATTCATCTTATTGAACCATTCCGTTCTAGATCCATTGCAAACAATTCCCAGTAAGGGTATTCTTCGTATTTTCACCATGTATGTTATGTTTTATATGTTTTTAAAATCAAATTCAAAAAATCAGTCTATAATAATTAAGCCGTGCCGGAAGGCTCAATTTAGATGACTCTGATTCTTCACGGTACATTAAATCGCCAATACCTTCAATACCGTGCAAATAACAGTCACAGACAAAAAATGGTTCTCATAAATTGAGGCGAATTTCTTTAGGGACAACTAAACGACAAAGGTAAAGAAAAGCGCACATTGGGTACACAAGATGTCTCATATTTCGGTAACGTTTAAACTTTGAGCGTGGTAAAAGTGTATTTCAGTGGGTTTTTAACTCCAAAGATTGGGGACATAAATTATTTCTCCGCCTTTAATACAAGTTCTGCTAGGCTCGGGACATCGGGCCCTCCGCATTAATTTCGGGGGGATTCACGATTTGCAATTTTGATCATTCATGTCCGCTTTTCTTCGTAGAATTAGCATATTTTAGCATATTTCCCAAGCGCTTGCAATAAGCGACAAGAGTAAGGCATAACTCCGACAAAAAATTGCATTTGAATGCCTTGATTTTGATTTTCTTATTCTTTGAAAAGGCAAAGACTACATGTAGTTGATTGTTTATGAAGGTCGCCAACTAAGGGCTGGATAGCTCAGGTGGTAAGAGTGCCGGTACGCCAAACCAGAGGTCTCGGGTTCAAGTCCCGGTCCAGTGAAAGCTTTATTTGCCATTTTGCAAAATTGTTTAGAAGTTGCCAATCAATTTTTGCTTTATTTGTTTGACTTCGCTTTTAAGTTCTTGGTTTCATCCAATCTTTTATTGTGTAGCTGAAATAAAAATTCCACAAAATGTTAGTGAACACAAGCACTTCTCTTTCTCGTGTGTTCTCACTTTAAGAGGAATGCCCAAATGCCTCTTGCCAACCTCATTGCAGGGGACCCGGAAATGCATAGGCCTATAACTGGCAAAATTATTGCAACAAATGAGCATAATTATGCAAAACTATTGCAACACAGTATAACGGGCCAAATTATGGAAACACATAGAGTATAACGGGAAAAATTATTGCAACAGACTATAACGGGCAAAACTACTGTAACTCAAAGAGTATATGACGGGCAAAACTATGTATTGCAACACAGAGTATAACCCGTGTTGACTTGCAGCAGCGCCTTTTCGCTTTTTTCTTCGATAAGCTCTGTGGAGGCACAAGGTGACGGTACCCGTTGACTCGGGTGCCCGTTGTGACTCAGGTACCCGTTGACCCGGATACCCGTTAACGCGGGAACCCGTTGACGTTACTTGTTGATGCGGGTACCCGTTGACACGGGTAATCGTTGACACGGATACCCGTTAACGCGGGAACCCGTCGACGTTACTTGTTGATGCGGGTACCCGTTGACACGGGTAATCGTGACCTATACCTCCGTATCATACTAACTAAAAGCCATAAAAGCTCTATATAAGCTTGTATGCTAAAAGCGTTCAATCTTTGCACCGCACAAACCCGTACCCCGGGGCCCGGGCCCTTTCCGGGGGGAAGTTTGGCAAAGATCCACAGTTGCAAGACGACCTCGATCGGCGGCCGGGTCGCCTCCATGGGTCGCCCGGGCTAATGTGAAGCAAAGCATACCACAAGGGTCGACAAGGCCACGGGTCCCTTCCTTTAAAGGAAAATAGCCAAGCAAAAGATATGCAGACACGGGCGTAGCTTCAGCAACTCAATCGCATGTACACTCATAGCCCATGCGCTGCAGCAACTCAGTTTTTCTCAGATTCCTTTCGTGGTGGTGTCGTGGCTGGAGATTGTCTCCTTTTGGTTCTTTTGCTTACAGTTACAACATAGACAAGCGTCCTCTGTATGGTTTCGTCAAAAATATGACTGACCCATAATATGCCTACAGCCCAGCGATCTGGGGGCCTTTTCCCGTTGCTTTATAACTATTCTAGTCCCTAAAGTGGACGCAAGGTTGACTGAGCAGCGACAGAGTGGCTACGGTGAAGTAAATGTCACACATCACGGGGCCACGGGCCTATACGTGTAGTAATAACCATTGGGAATCAATGGCTGTGAATGAAACTGAGCAAGTCTGGACCTATTGTTAAGAATAATGATTATAGCTAGCCAAAAGCAAAAGATTTTTTTTTCTGACGGGAAAAAGTAAACAGGCGGTGTACGTGCCCGACTGCGCTGCGGGCGTTTACGATAACTGCAAGTCACCGTGTTATGCCATAGAGAAGTTCCTCGCCCTATGGTTATACACGTACCTCCGCCGCAGCCTGTGTTTACACACTTTGATATTCAGCCACGTCCCTCTAGAGCCCAGACAAAGAGAATTGGTAAAGGGTTGCCTTGATCAGTGCATTGTATCGACCCGCAGTTCCCGAGAAGTCACGCAGCGGCGCAGTACCTGTATTTACGTACGAGGAAAAGGTCCCCGGCGACCAACCCACTCAGGCTTGATCGCTGACGAACACAGTGTGAACTTTGGTTTGGCTCCACGCAGTTGTGAAACTCATAGGCTACCGTCAGACCAGACCAAAGCGTCAGGAGTCCCGATCACCCAAAGCCGTCAAGGCTCGTGTCTCCAGCGAATTTAACAACATCTGTTCCGCCACTCGTGTCCGGGAAGAAAACTGGGGGAGTAAAAAAAAAAAAAAAATGTCGAGTGATCCAGCGAGCTGGCTATCGTTCCTGAACCTCCGCGCCGTTCTCCTGTGCGGGACCATACTCCTGGCTCTCCGCTGGCTCCTTGGCCGGCCGAGGAGACTCCCGCCGGGTCCCTGGGGGCTGCCGCTCATCGGCGCCGTGCCGGCGATCGTCCGAGACATGCTCAGGGGCTCCCGGCCCCAGCAGCTCTTCATGAAGTACGCTGCCAAGTACGGGCCCGTGTTTCACCTCAGGATCCTGAACAAGGACGTCGTGGTCCTCAACGACTACGCCTCCGTCAGGGAAGCCTTCCAGCATCCCCAGCTGAGCGACAGGCCGCACATGCTCCTGCCCAAACTTTTTAGGAGCAATGGTGAGTCGAGGAATTCAATTTCATGGACGTACTTTTGCAGACAATTGCCAAATCTGAGGTGATTTTGGTAGTCCACGAATGGCCGATACTTAATACCAGCTAATTGTTGTAGGAATTGGCGGGTAAGTGAGGTCCCAAAGTGGACTGTCGATTCTCGGGTATTAATTTTGCTCCAAACAAGTTTTGATTCGGGTCGTGGTGGAGATAACAGGAGGTACGGTGGTGTTGGGGGATTTATGACGGGGATGTTTGGACGGATATCTAGGGGTCATGAAAGAAAGTGGTGGCGGTGGTGGCGGCGGTGGCAGTGATCTCAATGGTACATGTAACTGCGATGGACGATGCCGACGATAAAGAAGTAGACATTTTCCTTTTTCATTGTTTTCTGTTGGTGAAACTTGAAGGTTTGAATGACTGGAAGGTTTGCGGTGATACCAAGTAGCACTTCTCTTCCAAGGAGGAGTATGGCCCGTTATCAGGATAACTCCTGACGACGGGCAGAGTATACACTCCCCGAAACGTTGAGTTACCGGCTCTCTTCAGAGCCGCAATCCTTTTTGAAAGAGAAATGCTACATGGTGTCACCGCAAACCTTCCACTTACTGTCGGTGTTGTTTCTTCCTTTCTTTCTTTTGTCATCCAAAGGCGTCGCCATGACATCGGGCGAGCCGTGGGTGGAGCTGCGTCGGTTCTGCCTCACCGTTCTCCGGAGCTTCGGCGTGGGCAAATCCAGCTTCGAGGAGCAGATCGCCACGGAGGCCGAGGAGCTCATCAAGGAGTTCTCGGCCCTCCGGGAGCAGCCCTTCGACCCCAAGAAGCTCCTCAGCGTGGCCATCTCCAACGTCATCTGCTCCGTCATCTTCGGCAAGCGCTACGAGTACGACGACGACGAGTTCAAGGAGCTCCTCGCCCTGCTCGGCCGCAGCTTCAAGCTGATCGGGGCCGGCGGGGCCGTCAACTTCTTCCCGCAGCTGCGCTACCTGCCCTTCATCCCCACGGCCGAGATAGTGGCCAACTTCGAGGCGATCCGGTCGTTCCTCGTCAGGGTCATCGACGGCCACCGACGGGAATTCGACGGCGTCAACACCAACGACTTCACCGACGTCTACCTGAAGGAAATCAACAACAACCAGGCCAAGGCGGCGGCCGGCGGCGGCGGCACCAGCCGGAGCCACCTGACGGAGAGCAACTTCGTGGGCACGGTGGGCAACCTCTTCGCCGCCGGCTCCGAGACCACGGCCACCACCCTCCAGTGGTGCCTCCTCTACATGGCCGTCCACCCGGACGTCCAGAAGCGAGTCCAGGACGAGATCGACGCCGCGGTCGGCCGAAACCGGCTGCCGAGGATGGCCGACAAGCCCGAGCTGAACTTCACCCGGGCGGTCATCTGGGAGGTGCAGCGGCTCTCCATCGTCGTGCCCCTGGGCGTGCCCCATGCCGCCGCCGCCGACACCCCGTTCAGGGGCTTCGTCATCCCGAAGGGTGCCCTCCTGATGCCCAACCTCTGGGCCGTCTCCAGAGACCCGCGGGTGTGGACCAAGCCGGACGCCTTCCGGCCCGCTAGGTTCCTGGACGATGCGGGCAAGGCATCGCCCGCGGACGAGCTGATCCCATTCAGCACAGGCAAGACCAAACATCTTACACATCGTTGGTCACACAGTCTAGAGATTCGGTTTTAAAAAAATTACCTTTTGCTAACCCGTTGAAAATGGTAAAATAGATACTTTTACCTTGGGCTTGAGAAAAATCATGAAAGGACAGAGAAAAGAGTTTCTCTGCTTTGAATTGCATCATTGTTGACAAGTAACGTATTTTGGTAAAGAAAAACTATGAATACCGACTTGGGTTCAACAAGTTCGCGAATTAGCAACTACCTGTAGGCCTACATTAGTATTTCTTCCGTTGGTTTATAGGCAGTTATTATACGCTCTCGGGGTGGCTCTTGAAAGAAATGAACATGACATCATTATTGTTCCTCCCCACAGGCCGTCGCAGCTGCATCGGCGAGCACCTGGCCAAGATGGAGCTCTTCATCTTCTTCACCTACTTCATGCACCAGTTCACCTTCACGGTGCCGGGCAGCTCGACCCCGCCGTCGCTGGCGGGAAGGGGCGGGCTGACCAACGCTCCGGCCCCCTTCCAAGTTTGCCCCGTCAGGCGCCAATAATAAAAAACCAAAAGCTGCCATCGATGGTCCAAATAAGGAAGGGTGCGCCATTTGGGCAAAATGCCCAATATCCGGACATTGCAAATGTTGACACATTACTTACGGTACTCATCGGGACGTTTGTAGCCTATGATGTTATAATTTTAGCGCTAAAAAATCTGCCGTTTTCGTGAAAAGAGGACATTTTATTTTGTATAATTCTGTTAATTCTGTTAAACAAAACCTGTAAACCTGCTAAGCATGAAACTTTTGTTTGTTCCCCTGGAGATATACGATGCAGTTTATGGTTAAATTCTAGCGTCCCCAATCACCAAGGCAAATATTAATTGACTATTTGGGAAGGTCTCACCAATTGGCTGGACAGCTTAGATGGTTATAGCGCTGGTACGTAAACCCAGAGGTCTCGGGCTCAAGTCCTTTACTATTCTTTCGAAATCGTTCAGATGTTCCCGGTAATTTTTCCCGTTTTTATTTGATAGTTACACTTCGTATAATGCATATTTTACAGGGTTTGTATTCAGACTATTTGGGGGTTGACATCAAACGCAAGAGAAACCTTGAGTGACTGTATAATACATATACTTGATTATTAACGAAGACTTGTTCATACTTGGCCACTGAGCTTCTGAAAATTGGCCCGGGAAATCTCGAGGATTCCCCATCATGAACGAGATTCGACCAGCAGTTGGAATTATAGGAAAGTATCGGACGGCAGCTCAGAGGTCCACTCATCAACTGAGTGTTTCGTACAGTAGCTGCACCCGTCACGTCAGATTAGGCGGAAGCCGTGTCAGGTTTTGGCGGGAGATTCTAACCATTTTTTTTATAGCGTTTTGATATTGATCATCAGTTGGCGAAAGCGATGTATCAGGCTGCAGGGTGTTGTGATGCAATGAACGATGAGTCGCAGGTTATTAATTCCGGCGAGCACACAATTCAGTGATTAGTCGGAAATGTGTGCAGTCTGTACTAATTTGGCAGAAGGTCAGAATTTGATCAGTCGAAAGTTACCCGATATCAGCGCATTAAGCCTCTTAGTAGAGGTATTATGACCACAATAGCTTGTTGTTTCTGGACGACTGTTTCGTGTCTAATAATTTGCGAGCCCGCAATTCAGTGAATCGGAAATGAGTGTAGCCTGTACTAATTTAGCAGGCGGTCAGAATTTCATCAGTCGAAGGTTACCCATCAGCGGTATAAGCCTCTTAGTAGAGATTATTATATATTACTTCAATGGCTTGTTCTTTCTGGACGGCTGTTTCGTGTCAAAAAAATCGCTCTGTCAACACAATGCTAGCTCGTGAAGGCGGCCTCACAACTATATGCTGTATTGCTTTATAACATATACACAGCGATCAAGCGCCTTAGTGCGTGTATAGGCCTAATCATCCTTATACGATATTACTTCTTATAAATAAAAAAAAATGATCGAGAATATAGCGTGTTATCTTTTACACCGCACATATGGTTTATATCGGCTACTGCTGTACTGTTGTCAACCAGCAAATTGACATGATTAGCCTTAATCTGGTTAGCAAAAGATTCTAAGGCGAAAAAAAGCTGCAGTGAGCTCTAATACGTTAATGTGTTGGCTAGCTTCATTTGCTGTCCATCTGCCCCTACACTTGTCCGCACTTGCCTCCCCAACCTTCCTTCGAGGCATCTGATGAAATGGACAAGTCTGCATTCTCTCTGGTTATGCTTCGTTTTTGCTGCGGCAGATTTTCAATCCACCAAGCTAAATCCTCTTTCCTTTCGGATGTTATTGTCATGAGGGCGTCAACATTTTCATGACGTGTTCTAAGTGCTTCAACTTTCGCCATTTCTAGGGACCTATAATACAAAGGCCCATATTCCACACCAGGCAGACTAGAAATGAGTAGGCCAATAATTTTAGCCACATATCGTATTTGCTTATTTTGTGCCTGGTGCAGTAATTTGCATTGTTTTATAAGTTACGAAGCTACGCAATGAATACAGTGCACGCAATGTGTTCACTTGTCAAAGGCATATATATGGCACACTGAAGCTACTGGTACGTGGTGCAATCTCATGTGGTCACTGAAGTGTGGAATGATGACGTAATAGAACCATATACAAATACAAGTATAGACCCGCTGCTCCCCCCAACGCAAGCACACCCCGTGACTCTTATCGACAGTTGCTAACAGGGGTCATAAAGGGAACGCATTTTGGAGGGAGTCTGTCGTTCGCTCAGAGTCCCTTCAATTGAAAGTCTAGACCAGTCGCTCATCGATATCAGAAAATAACCGAAGATGAACGCTTTCATGCTGTATGAATTCGTGACGCTGCGCGCGATCCTGTGGGGTGTGATCGTCGCCTTAGCTCTTGGCTGGTTTCTTGGTCGGCGAAAGAACCTCCCGCCGGGACCGTGGGGGCTGCCGATTATCGGGTCTCTTCCGGCCGTCGCTCGTGGGGTGCGACGCGGCGTGCAGCCCCACAATATCTTCATGAACTACGCCGCCAAGTACGGGAACGTGTTTCACCTCAGGATCCTGAACAAGGACGTCGTGGTCCTGAACGACTACGCCTCCATCAAGGAAGCCTTCCAGCATCCCCAGCTGAACGACAGACCCCACTTGCTGCTGAATGAGATCTACAAGGGTGGTGGTAGGATGCGGCATGCCTTTTCTCTATAGCAGATGCTTTGATAGGCTTCAACAGCCAACTATATGCAATTTCTTCCTCCTTTTCGCGAATAGTACTCAATCATTCGCAAAGGGAATGCTCCTACATAAAAGTGACATAATTATTCTTTAAAAATCACGTTTTGTATGAGTTGACTTTTCAAGAGGACACTAGCTATTCAAACAAAATATTTACAAAACATTTACAAAAGCATTAAAACAAATATCTTGTATGAGTTGAGTCGGTAGCGTTACGGTGTCATGAGGGTCTACCGATACATGAGATAAAAACAAATCAGCCTTGTTCCTTAGTTCTTCCCAAGCTGAAGGTAATTTCCCTATGTGGACGGGCTTGAAGCTTTTGGATGTGCAATACCACATTATGATACAATCAACGTATTGGTGAATTCTGTTCACCTTTTTACACAGGGGTGGCAATGATATCCGGCGAGCCGTGGGTGGAACTACGTCGGTTCTGCCTCACCGTTCTCAGGAGCTTCGGCGTGGGCAAATCCAGCTTCGAGGAGCAGATCGGCACGGAGGCCCGGGAGCTGATCAAGGAGTTCTCCGCCTTGAACGGCAAGCCCTTTGACCCGAAACCGCTGCTCAGTAACGCCGTGTCCAACGTCATCTGCGCCGTCGTCTTCGGCAAGCGCTACGAGTATGACGACGAAGATTTCAAGAGGCTCCTCGCCATTCTGGAGCACAATTTCAAATTGTTCGGAGCTGGTGGAGCTTTTCTCTATGCTCCATCACTGCATCGCGTGCCGTTCGTGCCTCTCGTTAAAAATCTTGTGTCGAATTATCTTGAAATGAAAACATTCCTCCTTGGACTTATAAACAACCACCGGGCTTCATTTGACGCAGACAACGTCACAGATTTCATCGACGTCTATCTAAAGGAGATGAAGAACAATCTGGGCAAAGACAGGAGCGAGATGAAACGCGGCGAAATCACCGAGGGGAGTTTTCTCGGCACTTTGGCCAACCTCTTTGCCGCCGGCTCCGAGACCACGGCCACCACCCTCCAGTGGTGCCTCCTCTACATGGTCGTCCACCCGGACGTCCAGAAGCGAGTCCAGGGCGAGATCGACGCCGTGGTCGGCCGCAACCGGCTGCCGAGGATGGCCGACAAGCCGGAGCTGAACTTCACCCGGGCGGTCATCTGGGAGGTCCAGCGCGTGGGCATGGTAGCTCCCTTGGGAGTATTTCACGCTACGGCCTCGGACACGAAGTTCCGAGGCTTCGTGATACCGAAAGGTGCGTTCCTCGTCCCCAACATCTGGTCCGTCGCCCGAGACCCCGAGGTCTGGCAAGATCCGGACGAGTTCAGGCCGGAGAGATTCCTGAACGACAAGGGCGAGGCAGTTCCGAGAGACGAGCTGATACCGTTCGCCATCGGCCGTCGCAGCTGTCTCGGCGAGAACCTGGCCAAGATGGAACTCTTCATCTTCTTCACCTACTTCCTGCACCAGTTCACCTTCAAGAAGCCCGACAACTCGCCCCCGCTGTCCATGGAAGGTGTACCAGGTTTGTCCTACTCGCCGAAGGCGTTTGATCTTTGTGTGATAAAGCGCGATTGATATTGACAATGCATAGGCTACCGTTATGCGTCAAGAGTGAATCATGGACTTTGTAAAATTGATCTGAGACCAGTGATGATAATTTTTCATCGAAAAAAACTAATACAAGTCAGCAAAACCAATGGTTAACACATTAAAATTAACGTATACATGTACTGTATGCGCAAGCTGTATGTACATTACACGTCAGGTTGGCACAGAACAAAGGACACTTTTAATTAAACAAATTACCGAATGTTCAACCACCCACTATTATTATGAATATGTACCTATAATTATGATCAAGTTGTCTTTTACCGTTACGATCGTGTTTTTTCTCCAGATTTGATTACATAACTCGTAGATCGCCGGCTCGTAAAGAAGGATGTTAGTCAAGCTTATTCCATGTAATTGTTAGTGTAACAGATGGCTAGAGTATACTATCATCCTAGAGTAATGTGAGTGCATTATTTTAATCCTATACCAATTAATGGGAACATTTTAAACCAAATTCCATGTTGGAATTTGCCCTTCCCTTTGATCTCTCCCTACCAGCTTCACTCTTTGTCCTTTGTTTCTCATCCGTGTCCTATTCACTCTCTCCCCTCTTCCTTCGTGTACATGACTGTATCTGTTTTGTCCTTGTCACTCTGCCTTTGAGAAAGGTCCTGCTAGGATCGAAACGTCAGGCCCACTAAATTTTAAGATTTACATTTTGGTAATTTTAGTCAGTAAGCAGTTTGCAACATTTTTGTATATCCCCCCAAATTCCATGTTATTTAAGGGGAGGGTACCGGTACCCCGTTTGCAAATTCCCAATTTCCAGACATTCCAAATTTAAAAAGTTACTAAGCCTACTTAATATCAAGAAGTGTGCAATGGTATCTGACATTCCATGAAATTTGAGAGCTCGACAACTGCTGTTTTCGAGAAAAGGGGGAGATCGCTCGTTCAAGCAATTATTTCAACAATCCAGTTCAGCATGCAGTTTCAACGGCTCCAGTCGCTCCACAGGGCGATCCTTGGAACTGGAGCGATTGTTGAAATTATGGAGCGATCGTTGGAAGGAAAAGTCCTTTTTACAAATACCGCCCTCTATGTCTAAAAAAATCATATAATTTCGTGTTTTGGTTTTTCTCATGACATGGTAGACGGAATGAGCCGAAAGTGAGACAGGTGTGTTATTCTATATAGGACTACCCGGTGTACGTTGAGTTTGGCAAAGTGGTATACGGTACCTTGCCTTTAACAGATTTACTTTAACATTGACCAGAAGGCCAGATTAATGAGGTGCACTTCAAGCCCTAATGAAGAGAAATAAACTTCACCGAGTTAAACTTATCATTATTGGCAATTTCCACTCAAGTAGCGTGTTGTAAGGTTATACCACTAAGTGTTAGCGATGATTGTAACATCTTCCGCAATGGAGAGTCCTTCAATAGAAATTAGGTGAAATAAAAAAGAGGGTTTTTTAGTCCCTGCCTGAGCTGCTTTTTTTTTCTTTTTTTGACAACTGTAAAAAAAAAAAACCTACAAACTCAACACATTCATCAGATATTGAAACACTAATGGTTGCTGGAAACATTGAAATGGATGGCCATCTTGAAAACAAATAAACAATAAGAAGCCTCTCTTCCTCCTTTACAAAAACCCGGACGAGAAAATTTTTGGTTTTTTAGTCGGCATTAGTGGAAAGTTAATTTTCATTATTTGCCACGGTGGCTGCAACAATAGGCCTACTGCAATACACGAGCTACTACAGTGTACGGATTACAGTACACCAATCCCAGGCAAGCTGGCAGACAGCTTGCCCCAATTTGGCAGGGGGCTACACTGTGGTGTGTGTGTCGGCTCAATATAAGGGACCCGGGGTTGTTTCACGGTACTGAAGCCACGTCTGTTCTGCATGATCAGCTCTATAGGAACGGCCCCAATTGGCTGATACAATCTAACCCACTCACGGAGCTGTATATGGGATCCTGACAGACAGACGTATTTACATTATATGGCCTTGTATTGTGCATACATGTATCTACGACGAGTAACCGATAACAAGGGGCCTCCGGTATTCTTGCATGACGGCGGTGAACGTGTAGACTACGCCATTGACCGCAGCTTTGCACGATCCACAACATAATATTCACTGGTAACTGATACAATTAAGCAGCACTTGTGTGGACTGACAATTTTACGCTTACGGTGCTGCTTGCAATATTGGATTTTCGTCTTTTGTCACAGCCTCTCATCACCTACTCAAGAGAGTATAGGCCTATCTACTGTCTCCGAAAACGATGACGAGGTTTCGGTTTCCCGACGGAGAGCACGCAGTAGGTCCCGGGGATTTCAATGGCCATGGCCTTTCCCTCAGCCAAGCTCCCGCCCTATCGGAGGCGCAGAACCTAATCGTTTTTCCCAAACCCGTCTCATAGGCTTCGGCTCCGGCTTCGTCTCTATTATCCAAAAGCTAAAAACACAGAGTTCTTCATTGAAGCCGAAGCTTTGGATTCGTTTCATGTTCTTCAAAATGCAGTGTATCGAAGCCAACTTGAAAGGCCTTCCGTTGTCATGCATTATACTAATTATGAAACAGACGAAAGTAAGAAATAGTACAAAGCCTGAGCCTGAGCCGGAGTTTTGAAAAAGAGTCATATTTTATGTAAAGTACATGTATACACTTCTGTACACGTAGGCCTGCATGTATTGTGAATGTTACAATAGACCCAACAATACAGGCATATGCGGCGTCAGGTCACCGCAAGGGCACCGCATAATATTATGTTTGTCAGTACAAACTCTGCAGTGCCTGTATGGGTAGAATGATTGTGATCGCGTTGCCTGTAAACAACCGATGCCAAGTGCATAAGACTCACTGGCACAGATGACATGACCTGGTGGAAAGTGCAAGTGTTTTACGGGTGAATGTTGATACATGAATGTGCTGGCATTAAAGAGTCCAAGTTACCATAGCTATCGGTGACCCAGTGTGGACCCTAGACTACATCCAAACTCGGGCCGACCAATCCGTGCTGCCGCCCGCCAGAATCGCTAAACAACATATCCCAGCGGACTGAAAGTAGACGCGATTTGCATTCAAAGTCACCAGCCCGTTCCAGCGGCACAGCCATCTGACATCCAACTGACTTCACGCCGCGACTGCCGCCTGTAGGCTGTATGATCAGTCACTGCGGATCACCGAGCCAACGGGAGAGAACGTTGCTTTCGTCTGGCGAGAGAAGACGTCCAAAAAGCATCAGTCGTGGTTCACCTAAAAGGACGCCAGGAGCAATCCTGGAGCAAACACCATCCTAGACCCCGCGTTGACGATTGTCAAAATATCCTAGCAGATCAGATTGGAGCAGCCAAATAAATTCGTCAACGGCAAGATATTTCAGGTAAAACTGTTACCGGTAGGGCCTATAGGCCTACAGTACAGGTTCCTCACACAAAATAAAACGAGTCAAAAGTCTGTGGTGATCCTTAGCCAGAACCTATCGCCCGGAGATATCTTAGAACATCCGAGAATGGCCGTCTTCAACCTGTTTGAACATATGAGCCTGTGCACGGCCCTGTGGGGTGTGATCATCATCTTAGCTCTTTGCTGGTTTCTTGGTCGGCGAAAGAACCTCCCGCCGGGACCGTGGGGGCTGCCGATCGTCGGGTCTCTTCCGGCCGTCGCTCGTGGGGTGCGACGCGGCGTGCAGCTCCACAATCTCTTCATGAAGTACGCCGCCAAGTACGGGCCAGTGTTTCACCTCAGGATCCTGAACAAGGACGTCGTGGTCCTGAACGACTACGCCTCCATCAAGGAAGCCTTCCAGCATCCACAGCTGAACGACAGACCCCATATGCTGTTGAGGGATATCTACAAGAGTGATGGTAGGCTGAGGCATGTTTCCCCCCCCCCATTAGAAATACCCATGCACAAACAACAAACCGGGTATGCGATATATTAGGCAAACCCTTTGCATTTGTCCATTTAATGGGTATTTTCCTTTCAGGTTCTTTCCTTTCAGGTTCTTTCCTTTCAGTTTTCAAAATCATTTTAGAGAAAGATGTTTTCGAGACAAATATCAATTAGGTTATCACCTATTCACGTGTCACTTTTATATGCTTTGGGTTGGTAACGTCTGAATAAAGAACTACTTCTTTACTGCATTAAGTGTCAATTGTCTATACAGTGTAGTTATTAAGGCAATAGTTTTAGTCTCACACACAATTGTCAGACATAGCCTACACAAAACTTTCCGTTCACAGCAGTATAAACTAAATCCAATAATACTGTAATACAACGTACTTAGTCTTCCACTTCATTATACACAGGAGTGGTGATGTTGTCCGGTGAGCCGTGGGTGGAGATGCGTCGGTTCTGCCTTACCGTTCTCAGGAGCTTCGGTGTGGGCAAATCCAGCTTTGAGGAGCAGATCGGCACGGAGGCCCGGGAGCTGATCAAGGGATTCTCCGCCTCGGACGGCAAGCCCTTCGACCCGAAACCGCTGCTCAGTAACGCCGTGTCCAACGTCATCTGCGCCGTCGTCTTCGGCAAGCGCTACGAGTACGACGACGAAGATTTCAAGAGGCTCCTCTCCCTTCTGGATCAAAATTTCAAATTGTTCGGATCTGGTGGTGTTCTTCTTTACTTTCCCTCATTGCGTTACGTGCCATTCCTGCCGATTATCAAAAAGCTTGTGTTGAATTATCTTGAACTGAAATCATTCTACCTTGAACTTATAAGCAACCACCGTGCTTCCTTTGACGCAGACAATGTGAAAGATTTCATCGACGTCTATCTGAAGGAAATAAAGGACAGTTTGGGAGAAGGCAAGATTGAGACTAAACGCAGCGAAATCACCGATGGGCGCGTCCTCGGCACTGTCTCAAACCTTTTTGGAGCTGGTACAGAGACCACGGCCACCACCCTCCATTGGTGTCTCCTCTACATGGTCGTCTACCCGGACGTCCAGAAGCGAGTCCAGGACGAGATCGACTCCGTGGTCGGCCGCAACCGGCTGCCGAGGATGGCCGACAAGCCCGAGCTCAACTTCACCCGCGCGGTCCTCTGGGAGGCTCAACGCTTGGGCTTGATAGTTCCCTTAGGCGTTGCACATACCGCGGCTTCAGACACGAAGTTCCGAGGCTTCGTGATACCAAAAGGCGCATTCCTTTTCTCCAACCTCTGGTCTGTCGCCCGAGACCCCGAGGTCTGGCAAGATCCGGACGAGTTCAGGCCGGAGAGATTCCTGAACGACAAGGGCGAGGCGGTTCCGAGAGACGAGCTGATACCGTTCGCCATCGGCCGTCGCAGCTGTCTCGGCGAGAACCTGGCCAAGATGGAACTCTTCATCTTCTTCACCTACTTCCTGCACCAGTTCACCTTCAAGAAGCCGGACAACTCGCCCCCGCTGTCCCTGGAAGGTGTGACTGGTTTGACCTACTCGCCGAGGGCGTTTGATCTCTGTGCAATAAAGCGCGATTAAAGGCATCTTGGAAATGAATAGAGAAAAAAAACGGGCAACTCGGAATTGTTGAAATGATAAAAACATAGGCCCCCTATGCCAAACGGAAAACACTTTCATCTTCCCGTCAATTGAACTAATAACATTTAGCACGTACACCACGTTACAGTGGACCCTGAATGCGGTGAGGCATGACGGGAATACAACTCGGAAATGAACTCATCAGAGACTGAGTTGAGTTGACCACCGGCAACAGATGTAACTTTGTCGAAGTGACCTGATGACCACATTGAGACCATCAAATTAAAAGGCACAGTTCTTTCCCCTACTTATATCCGCAGTCAGTGGGGTTACTCCACTCTCTAGAACTGACGGCTAGCACCAACAACAACAAAAGAAAGAATTCAACACAAGCATCAGAGCGGTGTAGGGAGAGTTGATCGCTTGCCCGGAGGCTTGTCGCGTCAAATGACGTCACGGGCTCTGTATATATTATAGCTCTATACGATGATTTTTTTTGTTTCTGTTCTCAGTTGTATCTTGGTAGTCTAGAACTCACAGAGTTTCACAAGATCGGTCCTTCTTTGGCGCTGTGTTTAAGAGATGGAAATGGAGACGTGCGCTCAATACTCTATTGCTCAATATTATCTTCAATGCGCATGCGCGATAGTAGTATTTTTGACCATCGTTAGATTCCTTGCATAGCCTACCGTAATTATTGTTGAATCCTCGTTAAATACAATATTCCTTATTATAGCATGTAAGTGCTCTGTGTTCCACATAAAGTGAAATGATCTATAGGATAATTTCCCAACAATAATCATCAATACATCTCAACACACGTTCAATATTATTGGCGTCCATTGAAACGTGAAGGATTCTCACCGGGAATTAGGCCTCAGGCGGTGGGACGCATTTATAATTATCATGACGCCTTTACAAAGGTGACAGAGTCATTCACACAGCAATGAGAATCAGATCCCGCAAGGGCGATCAAAGGGCGATCAAAGGGCGATCAAAGGGCGATCAACGCAAGTGTGAACGCTTGCGCGATCAGGATCAGATCCCGGGATCTGATCCTCCTTTTGGGAAGGATCAGACCCGGGTCTGATCCCGCATGCGAGATCAACATGCAAGTGTGGACGCAATGCGGGATCTGATCCTGCGGTTTACAGCGACCTCATCCGGCCCATGCCTGGAAAAACGCGCAAAAAAAAACTTTGTGTACATGTATATGTTTACCAAAATGTGTTTCGCGCGTCATGGCCGTGCTGACGTTCTACTGCGCATGACTAGTGACCTACGTGGATAACCTTTGGAGAGCGTTTCCGCTGCTCAATGCGCGATCAATGCAGGATCAGGATCCAGTGTGAACGCAGCCCTGGATCAGATCCTCCTTGCGGGATCAAGTGTGAACGCAGTGTAATGTCTTGTATAGCATTGTGGTTTTTCTCCTTTATCCATTCGTGTTGCATTTTATAACTTGGATGTAGATGTTTTTGTTATTTTTTTTTAAGTAGGAGGGCCTGGCCATTCAAACCTAGCAGGAACTCTTTCATTCTGCCTTTTAGAAAATCCCCGCTAGGATCGAAACCGCCGGACCCTCCTAATTTGGTAATTTTATTCAGTAAGAAGTTTGCAAGGTGTTTGCATATTTTACTCGGTGTTCGTTTTTAGCTATTTCATCAGACGCATTAATTGTTATATAGCTGTGGCCCATTCTTATTAGTTTTGTCTTAGCCTACTCCTTGCCCTTCCCTTTGATCTAACCCTATATCTGCAGCTTTACTCGTTGTCCTTTGTTTCTCATCCGTGTCATATTCACTCTCTACACCCTTCCTGTGTGTACATGTATATCTGTTTTGTCCTTGTCACTCTGCCTTTGAGAAAGGTCCTGCTAGGATGGAAACGTCAGGCCCACTCAATTTTGAGATTATTTTTGTCATTGTATCATAAAAGTTATATGGGTAGTATCATAAAAAGTGATATGGGCATGATTTTGTTGTGGTATTCACGATAAAATTATTCATGTTGTAGGCCTATACAAAGAGAATTCAAGCCTCGATAAGACTCAGCCACAGTTTTCATAGCATTCTGTAAAGATCATGAATACCGCTAAATACCGATGTATATTTAAATGTATACATGTACATTATAAGACGTAGTTTTAACTTTTATTTTCGGCTGAGGTACTCGTCAATTATCAGTGATGTACGAATTAAAATTAGTATTATGCGCTGTGCTGTGCCTGCATTACTTATGTGTGAAAAACGGCTTTGTCCGAAAATTCTCGAGCATGAATCTTAAGTTTGTAATTACTGATTTTAACTTCGAAGCATTGGTGTATAGTGTCTACTTGCGGTGATAATGAGCCATTGTTTTAGTAAGTAGATAATTAAGAAAGCTGTGTTACCTTTGATAGTCAACGCATGCCGTAGATACACTGTATGTACTTCACAGAGGCTGCATGCATGCTATGTAATGTGCAGTTCATTGCTGTTGTTCTTGCAACTGGGGAAAGAGAATAATAGACTTATGTCGAGTCAAATCATACCACAAATTTAACCGAAATGTAACTAGCTTATAACTCTTGTGCCCTGGCGGTTTATCAACCAGCCACTGTATCGGACTGCACTCGTATCACCCTTACAGCAATGGTTATTCATTACGAGGTTATAGTTTCACTTACATCCAATCTGAGAACTCGGAGGCCGCCATGTCGTAAAGAATGTTGCGCGCGCAGTCTGCATAGCAACGTGGTCGCTGCATGTCACGCATGCGTACTGGCGTGCTGGAATGGACGTAGGTCTATGTTAGGGCTACTTAATACAATACGATTATTAGTTGTGTACAAATTACGGGTGCCTTGTTGTCTTATTGTCTGAATCTGGGTCTGTGTGAGTGCACTTTAACCTGTCCCATTAAAAGAGAATGAAATTTATTGTGAATAAGTACATGTCCATAAGCGATAGAAAGCCTAAAACTAACGTTAGACGTAGCTTAACTTCAACATAATTAGGCGAGCCTATGACGCAACGAGTGGGCATGATGATCATAAGTTGTTACAGACCGCTGGGATGTGAATACAATCCCCGCATCAATTGATCATCCAATTTAGATGTGTATATATAATATCACAAGTTAACTTTGCTGACAAGAATTTTGGTGGTGATTCGGACTTTTTCGGGAAATAAAGATTAGAATGTTTGAAAGATCAGACTTGCTTCCCTGGTTCATTACTGTTCAGTAAATAAAAGAAAATGCACATGTATTGTACATGTTATGTACGTGTTAGACTATTTGATGAATAATGACAACTTAAGGGTAGCACAATCAAAGACTAACCAGTGAGAAAGAATGCATTAGCTTTCATGTAGCAACTTTTCTTCAGATGCAATCGATCAAGCAATTAATGCAATGCATGTATAATGCATCACAGTCATGAAGTAGTTGTTGCTTCGAAAGCCCAAGCTAGCCAGCCCTTAGTTGGTGGCCTTCCCAAATTGTCAACTAGGCTACAGCTTAGTCCCACAAACATGGAGAGGTCAACCGAAGACCCCAAAAAATAGAAATCATGATTTCGCATTAAATATGTTCACGGGAACATTATAATCCCAGATCAAATATGTCATGTTTGTGTTTCGGGCTTATCGGAAGCGATTTTTGTTTTTATTTGATTAAAAAATATGCCCGTGGTATTCAGGGGCAAGTCACTGTTTTTTAAGTCACGGGAGGAATATGAATTTGTTTTTCTCTCCTCAGCCAACGGCGAATACACTCACGTAATTACATTAGAGTAGTACCCTGACGTGTTCAGTGCATAATGCACTTGTTTTTGTCGCGGCGGCAGTCTTCTTTTTGACACCAAAATGAAACCGCATTTTTTTTTTAATGCATTGCAGTTGGCCTTTTACTGGTCCCTGGAAATAAACGACAGTTATAGTGAGTAAATGCTTCAGCTGTCAAAGACTAGTTGACCATAACCGATTTGCTTTCGTGAACTTGTGGGCTATTGTTCACATGCACAGTGCCGGCATGTATACAACAACAAAATATAATGCTGGGTGAAACAATAATTATAAGGGTTTGCGGTGACACCATGTATAAGGTCTTTTTAAAAAGATGTGTGGTTCTCAACAGAACCCGGGTGATAGAACGTCGAGTTATCACCCGGGTTCTTTTCAGAACCATATACCTCTTCTTGACGAGACCTTATACATGGTGTCACTGCAAACCCTCCTATATTGTAATAACAAAATATCTCCCTTTTCTTCATAACATTGTGCGCACTTATAGCGGTTTCCTGCAACACAATTGGCTGTCTCGAGTTTTTTTCTCAACAAATCTGTTGTCGATTTCATAGTAGAGGAAAAGTCCCACTTGTTTTGCTACATCATTCGCCAGCATACATTTAGGGCCTATATCCCCCCTGAACTTTGCCTTAGATATTCCATGATTTTGTGCACACAGTTATGTCAATAGGCAACCCCCCCCCATCCACCTTTGTTAAGTCATGGAGGAATAGTGCAGGGTGTGTGTACGTGTGTGTGGGGTGGGGGGTCTTGGGTTTAATATTTGTCTAGGGTATCTGTACACTGTACAAGCAAGGGCACATGAAGGGGGCTCTGAAAGGCACCGTCAGCGATATGTGACCTGCCAAGGTTCATACGTACGTACACATATACAACAATTGCGCACACTGCAATGTATCGGTAGTACAAGTACTAGTGACCGGTCTGCCATAGGTTCCTGTCCATCCCTTTGGACCGGGCCTAAAATCAAAAACCAGTACTAGCGAGCGACGCGGCCGAACACGGCAAGAAATGACCGCCTTGATCCGCTTGCACTGGATGGCCACTGAGTCCCGTGTGGAGAGTGACTCCGTGACAAGAAACTGGATTGTTGCTTCGTCATCCAGGGTTATCCCGTCCCGTCCTTTCTGATAACCGAGGACAAAGGGTCCGCGTAAAAATGGCGGCAAAAGGTCAGGCTGCCTGGATTGGCACTGTTAGCAGAGCCAGACTACAAAGAGATGCGAACCGAACTGTATTCCCTCTTACACTTGGTCGGGGAAATGATAACAGTGACTAGTAAGATCAACAGCAAAACAAAAGAGCAGTCTTTAGGGGGAAGTGATTCATGACCTTCGCTTCAGATTTATTGTCATGTCATGCAATGTCTTTGCAAACCAATCATTACATTAGTTTAAATAATTTCTTTACAAGAATTTGTACATGTATGATGCACAGCAACTTTTCAGTGCTCGTCCAGTTTGAAAAGAGCTCAGAGCTAGCCGAGGCTGAAATCAGACTCACAAATGGCTTGCTTGCCTGCGCAGCGAGCACAAGGCTGACAAATCTACTGCACTACAAAAATGCCAAAATGGCAGATAGTGGCTTCAACTCTTAGCAGACTATCCTGTAAGAATCCCAATCTAAACAGGAGTTGGGCCAAATCATTCTGCTGTCTTTCTTTCTTTCTTTCTTTCTTCCTTTCTTTCTTTGAGAAACGTCCCTGCTTGGGATGGAAGTGTCAGGCGAGGGCCTGATACAACATTGGTAAAGGTCAAAACATTGCCACAGTTTGTGTGTTAAACCATTAAACATCCAAAAAAAAAAAATCCTGTAAAGGTTTTAGCTCAAATGGTGATCTGAGAAGGTAGAAAAAGGTAAAAAGCCGTCATGGTTTTTGAACCATTCTGTAGTGTAAGAAGTAGTTTATTACTTGCGAGTAATAAACTATTTGCCGATGTTTGAGTGAAGATTTCTAGGGAATTACAGCATCCCAGACCGTAAGATTTCAACATGAGGATTCTATCGTGACCATTTACAAACTGTGTAAATTAGAAGGAAATCTGTGGACATCAATGTTTTCTGATCTTCCCAATGTTGTATCAGGCCTTTAAGCTGTGATAATTGCATTTGCGTCATCAAAGTCAGCATTAAAGCAGTTTGCAATATTTCTGCCGGTTACTCTAGAATCATTCTTCCTTCGAAAAGGTTCCCACTTGGATTAAACAGTCAGGCCCCTTTGAATTTGCGACATTTGCACATTTGTTTATGTGGGGGGGGGGGCCTCTGATCTAGAGGGCTAAAATGGTTCTGATCCCAAAGCAATTTTACAACTTTGTGTACATCTCCAAGCCAGACTGACCCGCCTCTCCAAGCTATTGCTATTTGCTACCTCCCCAACAAAGTAGTCCAATAATATTCTGGATGAGCACATCCGAAGGAGACGCCGTCAACTTGATCAGAACATGGGCCAATTTCATGGCGCCACTGAAGCACCAAAGTTTGCTTAAGCACAAAAAGTTGTGATTCACATGATCACCTTGCTGAACCAAACTTCTCTTTTCTGTCCTGCTAAGGCAAGCATAGAGGAATACAAGTCAAGTTGACATCATGTCGCAGTGTGGTCTGTAATCCTCTTTACAATTACATGAGGGGGAGTTTTTCACGCTTAGCAGATTTTCACGCTTAAGCGGCTCTATGAAATTGGCCCAATTTTATAGAGCCGCTTAAGCGTGAAAATCTGCTAAGCAGGAAAAGTCTTCCTCGTGTAAGCAAGGATTACAAACTGCCCTGTGATGGGATGTCCATTGCTTCTGATTTGTTTTCCACTCTTCTTTACTTAGCGTGAAACAAAAACTGAAGTTTGGGTAGGCAAGGGGATCCTGTGGCTCATGAGTTTTTGCGCTTAAGCACATTTTTTGGCACTTAAGCAGCTCTTTGAAATTGGCCCCCGGTCTTCAGTACAGTGGACAGGGGTTACATTCACAGAGAGTAGCAGGAACACGTCCAGATTCTGCAGCATTCTTGAGATGTCAGCAAGCTGAAGCTCCCCTTGGAAGTTCAGGCGAGGTTCGGCAGACATTTCCTTGGCACTCGGCGGCCATCTCCAACCCAGTGTCCAGAATTGTCAGCCGAGAAGATCCCATTCCCATATCCCATATCGAAGCATATGCCTGTGCAAGAGGCTTCAGGTATCACCGCTCGATGTAAGTTAAGCTAGATACACATAAATGCACTGTGCTTAAGATCTTGGTCGTCCGTACGGCAATCTTCGAGCAATGTCCAGTATTGTCAAGCAGAGAGGAAAACCCCATTCCAGTAAGGTATCGAAGTACCTGCTTGTGCAAGAGCCTTTGGGTATCACCACTGGATGGTAAATTAGCTAGATACACGTAGCTGCGCTGTGCTTAAGATCTTGGTCATCCATACGGCAATCTTCGAGCAATGTCTAGTATTGTCAAGCAGAGAGGAATACCCAATTCCAGAAAGGTATCGAAGTACCTGCTTGTGCAAGAGCCTTTGGGTATCACCACTGGATGGTAAATTAGCTAGATACACGTAGCTGCGCTGTGCTTAAGATCTTGGTCATCCATACGGCAATCTTCGAGCAATGTCTAGTATTGTCAAGCAGAGAGGAATACCCCATTCCAGTAAGGTATCGAAGTATCTGACTGTGAAAGAGCCTTCAGCTATCACCACTGGATTGTAAGTTAAGCTAGATACACGTAGCTGCGCTGTGCTTAAGATCTCGATCGTCAGTAGAGTTTCCTCCCATCGTTTTTTTTGTCTACGCCTCCACACCACATTGACGATTTTTCCTCAGCAGAGTGATGCACCCATCCAGAATACAAGTCAGTGCCCGAGTGTGAGGGAAGTGCAAATCTGGCAGAAGTGCACGTGCGACATAAGTGGATGCTTTCCTCTACAAAGCAAAACGAAACGAAACAAAAGTGGGTTTAATTCTGTGAGCACAAATGAACCCAAAATAAAGACGAGCGATAAAAGTGAGGTTCAGTTTACATCATGAGGAAAATAAACAAGGAAGCAGTATAATGTTTAATCACTCGAGCAGGGCCCAATTTCATAGAGCCGCTTAACCCATATCCGCCGAGTTACGGGATTTCCCATAGGATGCAGAAAAGCTACAAACGGTGAACTTCAACAACGTGAAATTCTGTGGTCTATTTTTTTAGGTTTGTGAAAATTATGGTGGTTTCCTATTCACTATTCTGCAGATATGGTTTACGATATCTTAGATTTTCTTGTATCATAATAAAGTAAATTTAATATTCATTCCACTGGTATGTAGTTTGTTGGGTTTTATGTTTTGGAAAAGCTCTGTTATTGACAAATTTCGCTTGTAATGCTGTTGTTTTTTTAGCGTGATGGGGGCTAGAGAGGAACACTGTTTATGTGCTGTGACCAGTCTGGTGGATATGGGTTAAGCGAGAAATTCTGCTGACCAAGAAAGGTCTTCCCCTTGTTAAGAGAATTACAAAGCACAATAATCATGATGTAACGTCAATTGCTTTTGACTTTTGACGATTTTTAATGCAAATTTGCTCAAAACAAGGCTACAAAGCCACTGAAGGTTAAGGGCTAAGGGAAGAAGGAGATTATTATTATTATGAATGGTTTATTTATGAGAAGAAAAAAAACTGTACTCCTCGCCGCCAGTGGCAGAATTGTGAATACAATTTACATGTTCATTAAAACAAAATGAATATCAATTGATATGAACATTTTAAAGTCTAGGCAAAGTTAATGAAAACCAAAGGCCAAAAAAGCCTTGGAGACGCTGAAGTAAAATCACGTTAATATCAATCAATACATTATTACAATCAATACAATAGAGATAGAGAGGGACTCAGGAAGGCTGTAGATAGTAAAATTCCTCTCAAAAAGGGCACGATCGTAGTTGTGCAGGAGGCAAACAGCCTAGTTGCTTGTTTAAATGTCCCGTATTCCACTATTATTTCCTTAGCACGAAACAGAAGTGAAGTTTCAGCTGGCAAAGGGATCCTATGAATCATGACATTTTCTGCTTTTTAAAGCAAATTTTGGTACAGCATTAAGCAGCTATAAGAAATTAGAACCAGGTGTGCAGTCTGTCAGTCAGTTTAAGTTTGGATTCAAGGTAGCCACCCATATATCATCTGGTCCCTTGCAGATTTAGGGCATGCCGCATAAGGGCAAAAGAAGGTCACTAAGATCATATTGTTTAATTACTCATTATTTTCCATTTCAATCCTATCCACATTGTGTGTTATCATATTCATGATGGAGTAAAAACTAATTGCAAAAAGCCATAAAACAAACCAGATGGAATTTGTTCCCAGCAGAAGGGCGAAAAGGTGTCTGAACCATAGAGCTCTATAAATAAATTAGAGTGCGCACTCCCCTATCAACGCGCGGTACGAACGTGTACCGACATGGACGCGCATCCGAAAGGTTGTGAATAGCCAAAAGGTTGTGAATGCGGAAACTAAAATGTTAGAGAAATGTTTTTTAGTAATGAAAGGAAAAGTAATCAATACCTCAAGGGATTGGCGAATTTTAATGACTTACTTTCTTTTGTAAAAATTGGGATTAGTTTGCCGTGGTTTTCCCCATAGAGCAATGAGTGCGCACTCTAGTTTATCTATAGAGCTCTATGGTCTGAACGCACTTATGCCCTTATGCCGGGCACCCTACCATATGTGCTGCATTAGACGTGCGCTGCCACATATTGTCTAGTCTAGTCGAGGTTGTCAGTGCTTTTGTTGAAAAAAATCCTTTGGGGGTTTTGTTGCCTGCTTGGCATAAAAGTCCTCAACTGCATTTTCAAACGAAATTTCTAGTACAGAAGAGTGGAATACAAGTCAAAAACAATTGGCCTACACCGGAAAAGAGCTTGTAATCCTGTTGTTTACATAAGGAAGACTTTTCCAGCTTAGCGGATTTTCACGCTTAACCGCTTCACGCAGGGACCTCTGAAATCGGATTCCCCCTGGTTTGACTATGCGACGGGGCCCTCCGAATCCGGACACCACTATTGTCCACATTTTAAACAAAGACTCTTTTTAGCTCAGAACGAATCAATCAAGCATGGCAAAGACCTATTCTAACTTAAGTTGCCACATGAATTGCGAGCTTAGCGGCAACAATTGCGCTATTGTGGGACCTTGACTGTGGATGATCGAGGGATAGCGTGCTGCCACGGGAGACATTGTGTTGGCATGTCACACAGCCCAACAAAGTGTTTACGCGGCTCTGTGACATCGGGCTCAGCTTTGTCTCGACTCTCGAGCAACATGCCAGCTGCCGTGGTGAGGGCGCTTCAACAACTAAGTAGAAGGTTTGCAGTGACACCATGTACATTATCACTTAAAGAGAAGGGGGATGGCTCTGAAAAGAGCCGGTAACTCAACATTACCAGCTGAACACAGGCAGAGTACACACTACCCGAAATGTTGAGTTACCAGCTCTTTACAGATTCATACTCCTTTGACGAGAAGATGTACATGGATGTCACTTCAAACCTCCATTTTCAAAAGGAATGTAAATTCCTATCTCCGGCCTTCCTGAGTCTCTCTCTCTCCTCTACTTTCACTAGCCCTTAACCTTCAGCCTTGTTTTGGGCAATTTTGCATAAAAAAAAAATTAACAAAAATTTCCACCATGCAAAAGTTTCAAATCTTAGATTGAACAACTCACTGAAAATGCCACCGGGCATTATCTACGGAGACTGCATAGTCATGGATTTGCCTATGGGCTCACCTGATGCCATGGGGAGGGGTACTTGTAGAAGACTGGGCTCCTAGTACCATTGAACGATGGAGGTGGTCGCTCCGTCCCGCCACAGGGGACTTTCGGCCACCTTGGCCCTGCACATGGGGCATGTCCGCTCCCGGTCAAACCACGTTGTGACACACTCCTCGCAGAATATGTGCTGCCAAGTTAACCAAGTATAAGCCAAAGTAAGTAACAGAGCCCAACTGAAGGTTTTTAAGAAAAGTCTGGGAAGGCACTCTAGCTCATGTACATCATCTTAACCAGTTCGCGCCGGGACCTCCGAAATCAGAGCTCCTTTGGTTTGACTATGCGACGGGGCCCTCCAAATCCGGGCACCACTATCGTCCACATTTTAAACAAAGACTCTTTTCAGCTTAGAACAAAGCAATACAAATCAGCACAAAGACCCTTTTTGACTCAAGTTGCCACATGAATTGCAAGATTAGCAGCAGTAATAGTGCAATTGTGGGACCTTTAGTGTGGATGATCGAGAGATACCGCACTGCCGCTGAAAGCACGTGGGGGACATTGTGTTGGCGATTGTTTTAGCAAGATTTGAAAATGATGCAATGTTCAAAAAAACCCATATGGCGGTCATGGGCGCTGTAAAACCACCCGGTGCGAAGTGGTTTAGAGAAGCAGTATGGGTCTAAAAAGAGCCGGTAACTTTTTAGAATTACCGGCTCCTTTCCCTGAGTCACACTCCTCTTAAATGACATAATTATATACAGTGAAACGTCGCTATAATGAACATCAAGGGTTTCACGAAAATTGTTCGGTATGGCGGTCATTCGTTATAGCAGTTGCGGCCACATTTTTTGTACACAAAAATTGGGAGCCAAAGGGCATGTTCGTTATAGCCGCATGTTCGGTATATCAGCATTCATTATAGCGACGTTCCACAGTACACGGTGTCACCGCAAACCTCCTACGTGGTATTTCCACCATGCAAACCTTCAGATCTGATCACACTCTAGCAGGGGATGTTATCGGCAGTTCTGTGAGTGCATAAAATGTCAGAGGCCCTTGCTTACCATGCAGTGTAGCTCCACGGGATTGGCAAAGTTGTCCTGGCAGATGGGGCAGGCATCGCCAACCTCCTGCAAATGGTCGCTGGACGGCCGGTTTCCATATTGCTGTCAAACCGGGGAAAAACAAAAGAAATCACACCAAATCAGAGCTTGCCAGCACACCATCGCACATCAGGGGACAGAATATCTGACTGAACACTCGGTGGTTATGTCGTCGAGCAGGGCAAACCTCATTGAATTACATTCTCCCCAATGCAAACATCATGTTATATCTATTTATCAAGGCAACAAGGTACCTGCTGCTATACATTATTCGAATCTGCCACACAACCTCTACCAGCGTGGTGGTCAAGTGGTTAAGACGTCTGCACTAGAAAGCGGGAGTCGCGGGTTCGAGTCCCGCCCGAGCTGCCTGATATTTTTTCATCAGGCCTCGGGGTAAAGCACTGAACACTCAGTCAAGCAGGAGCAAATCCTCATCGAATGACACAGAATATCCGCAAGACTGTGGGCCGAGCCTGGTGAGTTCAGCGTCGATCTAATGCAGTGTGTGACCACACAATCACCCCCTTTCTAGTGCAGGCAACTCCAGTTTTGTTGAGATCAAGGTCATGTAAAGGTGCACTGCGCCTCACAACCATTTGCCACCACTCGACGTTGTGGTAAACAATGAATGCTCAGTGCTTTGCCCGGTGCCCGGTGCTCCTCGACGCAAACATCATGTTATATCTATGATGCAACGCGGTACCCGCCGCTATACATTATTCGAATCCACCACACGACCTCGACCAGCTCGGTGGTCCAATGGTTAAGACATCCGTACTAGAATTCGGGAGTCGCGGGTTCGAATCCCTCCCGAGCTGCCTGGAATATTTTTATCAGGCACCGGGCAAAGCACTGAGCATTCAGTGTTTACCACAACTTCGAGTAAGGGCAAAACCTCTTTGAATTACATTCTCCTCGACGCAAACATCATGTTATATCCATTTGCCACCAATCAGGACAGACAAGGAATCGGTGGCTGACGAGTTTGTCCACAATTTGGATGAGATTCAGGGCGGGGAAGCAGCTTACCGTATCCTTCATGACACTCTGCAGAGATGCAAGGCTTTGGGAAAACATGGAGTACGCGAAGTAGGCCTGCCGACACGCCCAAATAAAAAGAGAGAGGAAAGAGAATTAGCGAACGGACAGGGTTGGTCAACATCTAACCTAACGATTGTCTCTGAAAAAATGGCATCAGAAGATTGGACTGGACAGGGACCTGAACCCGAGACCCCTGGTTTTGCGTGCCAGGGCTCTTACCATCTGAGCTATCCAGTCCTTTTTAATAGAAATGTCAAAAAAAGTAAAATTTCATGCTCCTTCGCTTCGCTCAAACGCATGAAAAACAGTTTCATTCTATTGGACCACACAACAAAGAGACATGCACATGACTTTTTCGAATTCATGTAATGCTTTAATAATCAGAGAGCATGGGAAGCGGCCGCCCTTGAACCGCTTGAACTAGTTAACGCTAGGAATCACTGGCGTGTAACCAACGGAGCAAGTGAACGGCCTGAACTGTTTTGGTCTAGGACCGTGCAGGAGCTTATATGCGAAGTATCACTCCAGTGAGCTTGCAATGGAATATCCACGCACCGCTGAATTCCTGCACTGCCACGCCCAGTCATGGGACCTGGAAACCGGGGGAGCTCCCCCTAGCATTGTTGCGTCATCACAACGAACAAAACTAAATAAAAATGATAAGCTGTTTGACAAATGGCTCAGAGCATTTGACTGGTAGACTGGAGTGTCTTGATGGTCTGGTAACCCGTCCCAATGCCCTGGAGAGTGAGGGGATACTGATTATTATTTGGGAGGGCTGACCTTTGCCAGGAGATACAGAATGACCAGCAGGTAGCTGAAGAGCCAGTGGGCATCTGTATCCTCCATCAGGAAGGCCATCCAGACTGGGACGGGCGTCAGGAACCGATACAGCTGGGACAGGCTCTCAATGCACAGAAAGACTCGACCCTGCGACACAAACAAGAGGAAATATTCATAACAACAGATTGTCCTACTACACATTAAACCCTGTATTATTTGTTGTGTGTGTGTTTTATAATGTGCTCATGCTCATCCTTGAGGGACCTTTTCAGTGTATCTTTATACAGAGTGAGCACTCTAAAGCAGCTGTTAACGTTGCCAGCACGCCAGAGCTGAGCACGCAGTAGAATGCGCTATAGTGAACATACATGTAAAAGTTCATGTATAGGCATGGCACACAATGCACGACAACCTGATGGCCTAATCAGTGGTTCACTGCAACTTTGCACCTCCCGCACAGGACACACACTGTAAACCGCAATTTACCACAGTGCCCACAGGGTGTGTAGGCTCACATACCACAGGTCACCACAAAAACCCCGCTGTTGAACGTCCTTGTGCATGGCCCTTATCCTCCCAAAGGAAAAACCATGTGTGGTTAGTTGTGGTTTCAAATGCCGGTTAGGGTTAAGAAAGAAAATTAGACAGAGCCCTTGACTCCTTGTATTAAGTTCATGTATAGGCATTGCACACAATGCATGGTAACCTGATGGCCTAATCCGTGGTCCACAGGAGCTTAAGAAAGAAATTAGACAGAGCCCTTGATTACTTATGCCATCTGCAAAAGGTGCTTGTGTGTGCGACTCCTGAAGGACTGAGCACCATTGTCATTAATCACCCCAACAATATTTTCTGGCAGGGAAATGACAGGCTCAATGCTTTGCCCAATTGCCAGCTGAAACCCCCCCCCCCCAAACAAAAAAATAATTAAAAAAATACAGGACTGAGGAGGCTTGGGCAGAATTAGAACCCGCAACTCCTGCTTTTTGCGTGGGGACATCTGCATTAACCGTAAGACAGGGTGCTATAATGCGGTAGGACGTGAAGTTCTGCGCAGCGATTCAGGCGATGGATGGTGGACGCACTCCCAACCCCCTTTAACCATTTCTCACCCGTCTCTTGAAACTCAGACAGACCCTGGGCAGGGCCGCCACCAGGCACTTGGTCGCCATGGTGATGTAGCGGATGTTAAAGTCCGTGATGCCGATGACCCAGAGCAGCGTCCAGAAGTCAAAGGCGGCAAAGTTGGGCTTCATGAAGATCAGACTGCGGTCGGGAGACAGAGGACATTGTGGGATCTGTTAGCGTCGAACAGAACTCGAGTTCATAGGTAGTGTCCCATAGGTTTGTTTGTCGGGATGTGTAGTCTTGGTTGTTATTTTGTTAGTAAGTTTATTCGTTGGGGTGTTGGGATGTTTGGTTGTTTGTTTGTTTAATGAAGGCATCCCCTTCTCAACCTCTGCTTTTTGGGGTTTGCCTGCATATCACTGTCATCACTACATCTTCTATGCTTTCATAGCCTTTTTGGTATATGCCTCACATGTTAACAAATTGATTATTTTGTGTCTCTTTATATACACTTCTGTATTTTCTCTACTGTGATATGGAAATAAATGTTATTTGAATGAATGAATGAATGGCTTGGTCTCACTGGGGGCAGAGGTGCTACAACTCTGTAGTCCATTTGAGGCATTTTTTTTCATTTTTAGGAAAGTTGCTCAGAAACTATTTTCATACAATCGTATGCCGCCTGTAACTTTCCCAGCAGCCACTTTTTGAATATGGTGATGTTGTTTACATCTTGAGATAATGCTAGAATTGTGTCCAATTTGTTCACTGTCTTGAATAGCAATCGATGAGTTGTAGATCAGAGTGGATTCTCTTACCACTTTTTTCTTGCTTTTATCCCGTGTGTGATTAAAGAGGAGATACACGTCTGCCGTGTACATCTCAGACGTCAGATCGACTCACCATTTGAGGAGCTGCTGATCGGCGAAGACAAAGTAGACGAGGGCGACATTTATGGGGAGTAGTAACAGGATGAACAGCAACGACCGAAGGCTGCGCTTGTCCTGCAAAAAAAAAAAACCGAAAGCAGCCAAGGAGAAATCAGTGCTGGGATCGATGGACATTCAATCACAAGTCACAACGTTGCATACAACTTCACCACAGGGGCTTTGCAAATCCTGGATCTTATATGTGACCCGGCACAGCATAATGAGGAATAACCCCCACTTTTGAGAATTTGAGATTTTCTAATGACGTGAAAGAGTATACCATTAGCTTTCAAATGATATCAAAATTATTTCCGTGTGAACTTTGTTGTAAATAGTACAAGGGGACTTAGCTCGTTCATTTGGTACCAGACACAATATAGCACCACCATTCTAACTCCTCGAAAGCGGCCATTCAATTGATGTAAAACACCCACACAGCATACAGTAATATGCCAAATTGTTGCAAACTGCTCACTGACTAAAATGACTAAACAGAACATCTCGTAAACTTCGAGGGTCTGGCGTTTGGATCCTAGCAGGAATTTTCTCAAAGGCAGAACATAAAGAGTAAAGACCGTCTTCCGAGAGCCTCCAGTTCTGAAATCAAAACAAGACTTCAATCTCAACCAATAATGAAAAATATTGTAGTTTTGGATGAAAGAAAGAAAAACCAAGCCAGAATTTGAGGTGAGGTTTTCAAAATGAGACCGAATGACAGGTTGCCGTCATTTAACGATAGCCAATTGGGCAGGCACTGTGAGGTGACCGCTGAGGAAAAAGACAAGGACCGACCGATCTTACCCTCTCTGCAACCTGCTCCTTGATTTTGCTGTTGAAGTGAAAAAAGCCAGCCGCCATCCCGATGAGAACGAGCATGCCTGTCACCATCAAAATATCCACACAAATGAATTCAGTCCAATAGAGTAAAAAGTAAACCAGACTGGGAACTTTCTTGAACATTTTTGAAAAACGACAAAGGAAACTAGAATTGGATATGGTGCAATGCGGTCCTCGCCGCTATACATTATTCAAATCCGCCACATGACCTCAACCAGGTCCGTGGTCAAGTGGTTTAGAACTGAACTAGAAAGGGGGAATCGTGGGTTAAATTCCTGCCCGAGCTGCCTGAAATTTGTTCATCAGACATCGGGCAAAGCACTGAGCTTATCAGTGCTTATTACGTCGTCCAGCAGGGCAAACCCTCATTGAATGTCTGAAGAGTTCACTGAGTGTCCAGCTTTCCTTAGCAATGGCTGGCTGACTTGGGGGCAGATTTCACAAAGCCTTACGATGCATCGTAACTCAACTTACGAGTGATGACCCATCGTACCTTTTTGTAGCTCATTTGGGTTCTACGCATCTCCCATTGCTTTGCGAGTGCGTGCCCATTTTAGCCATAGGCCGTGGTTCAAGTCCTGGTGTCCAGTCAAAATTCTCCTGGCTACTTGGGTGCATACCATACATTTCCGTGCTTATCACATCGAGCAGGGCAAACCCTCACTGAATTACCTCCACCATGCAAACGTTCCAATCTTATTATAAGTCCAAAGATGGATCCCGATTGAAATAAGATGAGTTTCGTACACTCAGCCCTAGGTCTTGTGCAAGACGCCAAAACTCACCCAGCCGGTGGTCGTAGAGAATCTTGAGGAGAAGTACCAGGACGAACGGCAGCGTGCGCTCTATCAGGGGCCTGACTGCACGCATACCCTCGCTGATGCCCCCCGACGACCTGTCCCCGCCCCCCTCGGTCCCGCCCTGCTGATCGGCCGTGCTCCTGGCCCCACCTCCGACCCCGCCCGCATCCCCATGCTCCTCCGCCGTCGGGGCGGTCGGCATCTCGATGATGATGGCCTCCTGGCCCCGCCCGGCAGCGGTGGTCGCCGGGCGGGGCGGGGCCTCCATGGTGGCCAGTCCCGGGATGAAGCCCTGGAGGACGTTCTCCAGCCGGTCCGATAGAGGGCGCTGTTGTTGGCCAACACTAGCCATGTCTTTCCTTTTCCCCTTCTTTTTTTTACTTGCAGATGTCCCAGTCAACCATGAATCTCGTGCGGACGGTTTCCGGGCGTGACGTGCAGGTGAACGTGTGCCACCAGCCTTACGATCATTTAAGACTGGGCTATTGCTACTGGTTGTGGGTCGGACAAAGGCTCACTCATCATCAACATCCATATAGTGATCTTCTCCTGCAATCAACTCTCCATCAATTTGTGTTATCGACTGCAGCTGTGGCTAGGGGCTGTGCCTGAGGCAGAAGAGAAAAAAAAATAGTTCCCGAGTTAAAAATAACGCAACCCACCAAAAAAGTAGCTACAGTAACTGTAGCTCTTGTATTCCTTTTTGATATAACAATTTTGATTGCTGATAAATATAAAAAATATGTTAGCAAATATGTTCAGAAGAGTTTCAAAGACGTAAAAGAAATGTAAAGAAGGCTCACCATTAATGCCATTAAATTAATTATTACATTAAATCCTTTTTTTCTCTGTATGAGAAAATAAAAAATTTGGCCAGTCAGTCTGGGAGAACTTGGCCATATTTCCAAGCTCAAGATGCAATGCCAATGAGAGTCACTCATAGTCACTCATACCAAGCTCATGTACCCATAGTACTCAGAAAGTCATAATATCAATTATTATACAAATTTATAATTATACTAGTTATACTAGGCCCTACTCAAGCTATGTTTTAGTCTAGTCCCACTTACTGGGCGCTAGGAGCTCCCCTTAAACGAGTTTTGAGATTGTCTGTAGCACTAGTGAGTAGTGGCCCAGTAAGTGGGACTAGTTTTAAACTTTTACTACTACTAGTTTTAGTCTATATTCATGTTCTCAAGTGAAAACAATCCTGTTCACTACCAGTACCAGTCCACAGTACCAGTACGGGGCAGTAGGCAGTACCACTACCAGCGCAGTACCACAGTACTACCGTAGTACATGTAGTCTGAGTAATTTGGACTACACTACATCAGTACAGTACAGACAGTAGTCAGTACATCATGCATGGCAGACCTGCACTGACTTACTTACCGTGTAACACTAACTAGGAATCTACAATGGGAAATGAGATAAACATTACATCATACATGTATCATTATCATATGTAATGATGTAACCTATGACTAGTAGTAGTAGTAGTAATGTATGAGTACGAGTATGATGTCATTATTACTTAATATACCGGTACATGTAGCATGTTCTATAACCATGGAGGAATAGCCCAAAGACGGGGCTAGAAAATGTTTGTGAAGTGTGGTTGGTTTGTCCAGACAGCACCCGGCAAATTTACTTACCGGACCTGTTTTATCTATTTCGGAAAAATAAAAAAGATTTTCTTTCAAATTGCTCGGCAAAATAAAGATGATTATGCCTTACCTCTTTTTCGCTAGTTTTTCCTGATTAACAGCTTGGTATTCACACAAGTAAGGTCTAAATTTATGAAACATGAGCGTTGAAAAGTGTCTTTTGTAACGACTATCTCTAAAAATATGCCCAGCTGTGAACCAGTGGACAAGCGCCCTCTATAGTTCATTTACTGACTGCGTCTGTGTCCAAATAATTTTTGGGGGGCTACGACTGGAAATAGTACACAAAGCTACGGGAATCGACTGTGGCCGCTTGCTAAAGTATCGGCTTCCATAGACTCGTGCGTAACTTGAGGCCGTAGCCAATGAATACAGACATGTCATTTTACGCGCCAGGACTACGGAAGCCACGAGTGAGTGGCTGAAACTGACCCCATATTGATTTGTGTGTTATCCCGGGTCGTAGCCATAAAATTTGAACACAGCCGTGACTTTTTTACGGTCTTTTTTTTTTCTTCTCAAAAGTTAGAGGGCCTGATGTTTTGATCCTAGCAGGTCCTGCCTTTGAGAAAGGTCCTGCTACGATCGAAACGTCAGGCCCTTTAACTTTTGAGATTTGTGTAGTGCTGGTCATTTTAGTCAGTCAGCAATTTGCAACAGTTGTTGTATTAACTTTTTTTCTGACCACTACGGTAGCCAATAAAGTACGTCGTGAAAAAAAACCTGCCGTATGATTTATCCCAAGGGATCACGCCCCCGTTTTCATTCAGATGCAAACTACAAATTGTTGTAAACCTGGCTACAGCAGTTAATTCTGGGATCACACAAAGTGGATGCATCATTTTCATTGTATGATTTTTCAATTTTCAATTTGAAATAATGATAATTATTTTGATGGAGAAACCGCGCAGCTAGCTGCGCATGGTAAAGATTCAACCCGCAATGCCATCCACCCCCCCCCCACCTTGTCGGTGGGCGTGAATCTAGTGCCTTGTGGAGATCTAAGACAATAATAGACCTGCACAGGCAAATTGTAAAGGTGTATAGTCTCAAAAAGGTTTTCACGAAACTGATATTTGGAAATAACTCAAAAACGGGAAATTTGTGATGGGTATAAAGAATCCGTCGCAAATTAAGGTGTTATTAGCCCTATAGGCCTAATAATAAGGGACGGTCCAAATTTCTACCCAGGAAAAATAATGTGGCTGATTTGAAATGGGAGCATTTTTTCAAAACATCGTTTCTCACACGGTCGTATAGTATACGGGAACAAAGCAATGTCTCCACAAGGATACAGATTCAGGTGCGTGTGAGCCGAGCATCCTAGCAAACGGACAAATCGACCCCATTTTCATATCTGCCTCCCTCCCGCCCTGCCTAGCAACGGCACGTTTCAAGAGGCCGATCGGGTCATCACGTCATCCCTCCCAGCCAACCAGCCATCCCGAACGCATCCACGTGACGCGCGCAGTTCATGTAGCGCTGAACCCTGGGGTTGCTCCCTTGCAGCACACGTACACACCCGGCCCACACATCCCCACAGATACAAACGCACGAGCACAGTCATTATTAATGGACACGCAGCGCCCCGGGGGCGAAGTCGAGGGGAAAGGCACGAGCCTCGATCGGCCGAAGCCAATTACCAACCACCAGGGCCTTTGCGCCTTCCTCCTATTTTTTTCGTCTGTTTTGTTTTGCTCGGAGCGCACGGTATTGTACAGATAGCGAGATTGGCTATTCGGGTAATGTATGCGAGTACAGCGAGCAACAGAGAGGCGGCGAGGGAAGAGTGTTGGATTGGAGCCGTGTGGTGTTTGTGATGGGACGGTAGCAGATGCACTTGATTGCCGTACTGTGGAAGAAACGATGCACGGACATCTCTCTCTCTCTCTCTTTCTCTTTCTCGAGCGAACGAGCGAGCGAGGGAAATCTGACAAGTGAAGTGCGTCTCTCATCTGTTGAACAGTTTCCACCCGTTGGGACGAACCTAGCCTGCAACACCGCCGTGTATTCGGATCTGATTATTTGTTGTATTATTAGTATAAACACACTGCTGGTTGCATTGGGGCTCGGCATAGCGGCATGACAGCGAGCCCGCCGTCTTCAAAACAGAATCCGTTCTCTTTGTTTGTGCTTCATAATTGGATGCTATAATTATAATGTGCGAACGGATTTTGTTTCATCAATTTAGCACTTTCTGGAAGCTGTGCTGCTGAACGTACGAGAGGGCCGTCAGCAAATCACCGTGCGTGCATTTCTTTACTTCATCGATGCGTATTCGTATTGCAAATCGCAATCACGCGTACCCTTGTAAACGGTAGGAGCGCTAAAGTGCTTCGGTGCTTCTGTTTAGCATCGGCGTTTTCGGTATTAGTTTCTCCTGACGACGGGCAGAGCTCACACGAGTTACCGGCTGTTTTCAGAGCCAGACTCCTTCTTGAAAGAGAAGTGCTACATGATGGTGTCACCGGCCGGCAAAGCTTCCACTTGATCGGCGATATCGTTGTGTTTCTCGGGACAAGCGAGGGTCGTTGACACGCTGAGAGTGAGAGCTCGACCGTCGCTTCGTTGCTTTGGCGGTAGGCGGAAACGAGGGTGGGGTAGGGGAAGGGGTCAGATTTTTTTCGGACCATGAGCGGGCCGCAGCTTGGGCTCGGCGGGCACGGAGCCGCGCTGGGACGGACGACAGCCGGCGCTAGAACCACCGCCAAGCCGGCCCCGACCAAGGAGGAGCGGGTGCTGGACCAGGCCGCGCTGGGCGGGCGGCAGCTGGCCCTGCGGCTGGACCGACTGGACAGGGAGACACGGGCCCAGATGAAGGCCCGGGACCGGGAGGAGGCGGCCCTCAGGCGGGCCGAGGGCTTCTCCGGCGGCGCTGCAGGCCGCAGGCGGGCCGCCGCCGTCCGATGCTCGGACGACTCAGCGATCGGGCGGAGACGAGGAGGACGAGGAGGACTAGGAGAAGGGAGAGGAGGACTAGGAGAAGGGAGAGGAGGACTAGGAGAAGGGAGAGGAGGACGAGAAGGAGGAGAAGGAAGAGGAGGAACCAATCTCCTGGGCGCGGGTGGAGGCGGCAATTGGCTCCTGCCCCCGATTCCCTTGACGCCCGACGGCAGTCCGCAGAGCGTCCGGCGAGTCCGAAGCACCCCAAGCTCGCCCGTCAACGACAGGAGGTCACAGAGAGACGGGTCCCTGACTGTGCCCGATCGCTCGGACGGGACCGGGGCCGGGGCGGGATTCCAGGCGGGACTTCGGGTCCGCTCGGCCGGGCCGGTGCTGGCCGGAGCGGCCGTGCTGCACGGCCGCTCCGGCTCCGCGTCCAACCTGCCCGGCGCGGCCGGGGCTCCCACTGGCACCGGCACCGGCGGCCACGGGACCGTGTCCGCTGCCGTCTTCTCTCACTCTCAGCCCCACTGCCCCGACCACGGGGACGCCGTCGGCCGGGCCAGCCCGTTCAGGGCCCGGTCGCACCCCGACCTCAGCCCGGGGTCCCCTGTCCCTACTCCCCCATCAGTACCCGCCGAGGCCCACTCCGACACCTCTTCCTCCCCCTCCTCCCCCTCCTCTTGCAAGGCGCACCTGCGGCCCTGGGAGAGGGGACTGACGCCCGCCAGGAGACCGCGTAGCACGGCCGAGCTGGCCAAGCTTCACGGCTCGCTCGGCCATTCCACCACCAGCCCAAGACACAGAGGCAAGGACTCGACCGGCGTGGCCGTCACCGGCGGCGGCTCCTGGGCACTGCCGGACAGATGCTCGGACGATCCCCGCTTCCAGAATCTCACCTCCTGCCTGGTCCCCAACGACGACGCCCTGGCCCGCCGGTCGCCGTCGCCTCACGCTGAACCCTTCGAGGACCCCGACGGACCCTTCTCATCTACCTCCTCCTCCTCTTCCTCCTCGGACGCACTCGCAAGGGAGATGGTGGCCATCCGGATCACGAGCAGCACTCCCACGCAGCGTCGTCACCCGGACCCTCACCGGCCCGCTGCCGCCACGCCGCCGCCGCCGTACCCGGCCCCCGGCCTGCTGCAGGAGCCCGTGCTGCCCCAGATGTCCGGACTCAAGGCCCACCTCCCGCGGAGTCCTCCCCCGACGGCTCCCCATCACCGCCCCGTCCCGCCGAGCATCCTCGTCGACGCCTCCGCCGGGGACGCCGCGGCGGTCGTGGTCTCCGAGGAGACGGTGGAGCTGATGAGCACCGACCGCGGCCGACGGCCGCCCTCGCCCCGGCCGGCGGGCGGCGGTGGGCCCGGCAGGCACGCCGCTCGCAAGGAGCTCATCGCCCTGGACACCGAGAGACTGAAGCCTTCGAACCTGGCGGAGAGCGCGGAGAGGCCACCGTATTACGGCAGGGCGCACGCCCCCGACTGGGAAACGGTAGAGAACGTCTGAACGAGAACCATCAATCGTTTTGAAGAGAAAACTTAATGACTGGACCGGGACTTGAACCCGAGACCTCTGGTTTTGCGTACGGGCGTTCATATCATCCTAGCTATCCAACCCTTAGAGAGTGGCCTTCCCAAATAGTCAAACTATAGTCGTTTATGATTTTGATGAACATTGAAATTGTACAGTGCAGAAACACACTCTCGCAAAACAACAAATTGCATTGGGCGTAATTATCTTAACCCTAAACTCTGATCGTTTCTATTCTTATGAATGATTGAACGGATTGCATTCAAATTTGAACGGGAAACGTTTGAATCCAGAAGTGTTCAGTCCATTTGTACAATGCCGTATAAAACAGTGAATTGCATTCTATAATCTTATCGCTTTTTCAAACGCCAGTGAACAGTTCCGCGGCATGACATGGCCTGCAGGCTTAGGCAAGGGATCGGGATTTGGCTCAGGCTCGGGCTCGGGCTCGAGCTCGGGCACGGGCTCGGGCTCAGGCTCGGGCACGGTCTTGGGCTAGGGCAAGGTCTCGGGCTCGGGCTCGGGCAAGGTCTCGGGCTCGGGCTCGGGCACGGGCTCGGGCACAGGCACGGTCTCGGGCTCGGTCTTGGGCTCGGGCTCGGGCTCGGGCACAGGCACGGTCTCGGGCTCGGTCTTGGGCTAGGGCACGAGCACGGGCACCGGTCTCGGGCTCGGCCTCGGGCTCGGCCTCGGGCACAGGCACGGTCTCGGGCTCGGTCTTGGGCTCGGGCTCGGGCTCGGGCACAGGCACGGTCTCGGGCTCGGTCTTGGGCTAGGGCACGAGCACGGGCACCGGTCTCGGGCTCGGCCTCGGGCTCGGCCTCGGGCTCAGGCACGGTCTCGGGCTCGGGCTCGGGCTCGGCCTCGGGCTCAGGCACGGTCTCGGACTCGGTCTTGGGCAAGGGCACGGGCTCGGGCACGGTCTTGGGCTCGATCTTGGGCTAGGGCTCGGTCTTGGGCTAGGGCACGAGCACGGGCACGGTCTCGGGCTCGGTCTTGGGCTAGGGCTCGGGCTCGGGCACGGTCTCGGCCTCGGTCTTGGGTTCGAGCTCGGGCTCGAGGTCGGTCTTGGGCTAGGGCTTGGGCACGGGCTCGGACACGGTCTTGGGCTAGGGCACGATCTCGGGCTTGATCTTGGGCTTGAGCTCGGGCTCGTGCTCGGGCACAGGCACGGTCTCGGGCTCGGTCTTGGGCTCGGGCTCGGGCTCGGACTCGGACATTGATTTTAAATTTAAATCATTTTTCTTCCTAAAGACACTCCGACATTAAAATCCCAAATCGTATATATTAATCAAACGGGCTGTGTCAAGTACTGTATGTGGTTTTAGCCATGCTTCTTTCCAATGGCGGAGCGGTGAATATACGGGTCCATGCGGTGGACCGGTACCTCGCCTCCACGGAGGTGGGCTGGTGGTAGAATTTTCGTTTCCATTCCCGGCCACGAGTGGCGGGGTGAACTGTATACCACTAGGCCTATAATAGTGTTACCTTATGAGTTGGACCCCACGCGCCGTGGTTTAAAGCCCTACACACCATTGCATTGGTAAAGGTCTTAGAAACACACGTTGTCTAATCCAGCATATGCATATACACACCTGTGAAAGTTTCAGCTCAATCCGTCAACCATGTCGCGAGAAAATGGTGAAAAACTTGTGCCTTTTTTTCGTCAAACTGTGTTAGCTTCGAGGACCGTAAAATGCACCTAGCAGAATTTCCAATAGCGCCAGCGTGCGTTTAGACCGGAAGATTGCGAGTAAATCTCGAAACAGTCGTCGGTAATTGCAAATGGATCATGTTGGATTTGTGCAAATGGTGTGTGAGACCTTTAAGGCTGGTAAGCATGGTTTCTTCCAAAAGTCGTTTTAAAACGACCGTTCATACAAAATTCCACTTTTCATGAAAATGGCAGCATTCCAAGCGCTAAAAGTTCAAAGCATATCCGATACTGGTATTTACTTCCACTTGTGTAAGTTACTTTAACCAAATTCGTCAGGTCGAAATTTGGATTTGTGCAAATGGTGTGTATATAGGGGCTTTAACCGTAGATGGTTTAAGGAAGCGGCTCGTGGATAGGCCAGGTATTGGCTTCACCACGCTGCCATCTCACAGACCAAAACAGCACGGCCTTAGCCGTGGCTCTAGTTTTAGACACATCTACGGGAGCCGTCTGTATGATCAGGACTATGGGCAAACCCCATGGGTGTGGCTGTATGTGGGCCAGGCAATCAGTACACGACATCACGACCCAGGAGCCGCCGTGCCCATTACAGCACAGTGCCAGGCTTAGGTATAAATCTGTATTACGGGACAGCCTGACAGTGCAACCACAGCACCGCAACAACCTCGCACGTTGACTAGGGAATCCCTGGTTTCCTGAAAAGAACGATGCTGTGGTTGCGGCGTGGAACCAGTGTTTTCTAGTGCATGGTTGGTCTTCATACGTCTATCCAGTTATAAGGGCCGTTTGCGAAATGAAGACTTAGGCTTAGGCTAATGTTAGCATAGACCTACAGTGGATATAAGGAAGTGCCCAACCTTTCAGAAACAGAAACAGCCGAACCTATTTTAGGTTATGACCAACAAACGCAACACCAACTGATTATATTATAAAAAATATAAAAAATAAAAAACCAGCGTCGAATAAACGGCCTGGAAGAACGACCATGGGCCAATTTCATGGAGCCGCTTAAGCACCAAATTTGCTTAAGTGTGAAAAGCATTGGTAAATACAGCCAGATTGCCGAACAAACTTCCGCTTAGTATTTCATGCTATAAGCATGCAGCCACGACTGGAATACAAGTTGAGGGCAGCAAGCATCAAGTCAAAATATGGCCGGCAATCTTGAATCAAACAAGATTAAATTTTCATGTTAAGCAGGTTTTCTTGATTAAAGCCCCTACGCAGCATTGGTTAAGGGCAAAGAATAGCATCCATACGTTGTCTGATCCAACATATACATGAAATATCACCCCTGTGAAAAATTTAGCTCGATCCGCCAACCGAGTCTCATGAAAATAGGGAAAAACTGCTTCATTTGTTTCGCGAAAATGCAGCATTCAGCGCCATAGTATACTTTTCCGAAAAATAGTTTATATCTCGGTGATATATAAACTACTCTTTTCTCCCAAAAATTTTAGGCAACAATATTTCAGTGCGAGGTTTCTACTATGACCATCTTCAAACGGTTTAAGTTTCGTGTAAATCTGTGAAGATTTCTGTTTCTGATCTTATATACCAATGTTGTGTAGGGGCTTTAAACACTCGGTTGGCAATCAAACGCCATCCCACGGGTGAAGAAACGAACCGTCAATTATTCAGAGAGGCGTTGATCCAATCGTGCGTGCGGCATGCTCATTCGTCCCAGAACAGCACTGCGAACTCATTGCAATGCATGGTAACACCGCAGCGTGTAAGTATATCTTACCTCGAGTTGTTGTTGTTTTTTTCCTCCAATCGACGATCCATGCCGCCGACTGCACTGGATTTCGTGCATTTTAGTTTTCGTCGTTGATGAGGGGGGGGGGGGGAGTGGGGAAGGGAGTGGGGGTGACCTTTTCAATCCGTCGTGGGACGGGAAGGGGCCGGTTCCCCTGGTCACCCGAATGGATTGACCCCGCTCGTTGCCGCGTCAATCTAATCAACTGGCTCGCGGCCGACCGAAGCCCCGGCCTGGAATAAAATGTCGGGACGGCAGAGGGATAAATAGATAGATAGACAGGGAGGTGGGGAGAGAGTGCGATAGCCAGGGAGAGGTGGAGAGAGAGGTGGAGTGGACGGAGAGAGATTGCCTGATTGGTGTGGGGGAGATAGAGAGGTGGAGAGAGAGGGGAAGAGAGAGAGGTGCAGAGAAAGATAGATGGAGAGAGACAGAGATGGAAAGAGAGAGGGGGAAGAAGTGGAGAGAGAGGTGAGAGAAAAAAGTGGAGAGAGAGGGGGTTACAGAAAGAAGTGGAGAGAGAGTGGGAGAGGAAGAAGTGGAGAGAGGGTGAGAGAAAGAAAGGGGAGAGAGAGGTGCAAAAAGAGAGTGACAGAGATGGAGAGACAGAGATGGAGAGAGAGGGGGAGAGAAAGAAGTGGAGAGAGAGAGGGAGAGAAAGAAGTGGAGAGAGAGAGGGGATGGAGAAAGAAGTGGAGAGAGAAGGGGAGAGACAGAGAGGGGAGACAGAGGTGCAGAAGGAAAGTGACGGAGATGGAGAGACAGGGATGAAGACAGGGATGGAGAGAGAGAGGGGGAGATAAAGAAGTGGAGAGAGAAGGGTGAGAGAGAGGGAGGAGACAGAGGTGCAGAAAGAGAGCAACAGAGATGGAGAGACAGAGATGGAGAGAGACAGGGAGAGAAAGAAGTGGAGAGAGAAGGGTGAGAGACAGAGATGTGAGAGAGGTGCAGAAATAGAGTGACAGGGATGGAGAGACACAGGTGGATGGAGAGGAGGAGATAGAAAGTGGAAATAGAGATGGAGAGGGAGAGAGGGGTGGAGAAAGAGGAAGGAGAGAAAAGTGATGAGAGAGTGGGGGTGGAGAGATAGAGGAGGAACGATAGAGGAGGAACGAGAGGGAGAGAGATGGAGAGTGTGAGAGAGATGGGGGAAAAGACAGAGAAATTTACAAAACTGATGGTCAGAAAGGAGGATAGAGAGGGAGGGTGAAATACAGACACAGAGACAGAGCAGGAGACAGACAGACAGACAGACAGACAGAAACAGACGATTGAAGGGAATATCGATCGTACAAACAATGTTCCAGCATGGCTGATGCTGCCAATTTATCTTATTGTTTTCAATATTCTATTTGACTATATTTCGTTCGATTGGGTAAATATCGTGCTGTATATGCATGGGTTCAACGCGGAAGAATATACGTTTCGTTGTGGACTGTCCTGAAATACGTGACGATGAAAATGTACACGTGCCAAGTCAATTCCGTCCCGGGCACAGAGCGCATTCAATTAATTTTGATCGCAACCGTTCCGGAGTGACGCACTGCTTTGAACAAAATGAAAAACAAAATCACAGGGATTTTTGTTTTAATTAGCCGACTGTGCCTTTCGCATTGGATGAGTTAACCAACCGCTAATTAATGGCAAGTTTGCGTGACTGGATATCATGAACATTTCTTCATGATAAAACTTAATTTTGTAAAATAATGGCAGAGAATGCTTCTGGCTGAATGAATGATTGCATGCTTCAGGTCGGCGCCCCACCCCGGCAAAGACTACAGCTGACTTTTCGAGAAGACCGGCGTCTAAAGGATGGATATAGCTCCGATAATAAGAGCGCTGGTACACAAAACCGGTCCAGTCAAAGTTTTCTTTTGCCATTTTTTCAACATTCTTTCAAAGTTCCCAGTTTGATAAATGTAATGTAGATGCGCTAGTGGATAGAAAAAAAATCATGTTTAATGCTAGTTGCTCGCTCCTTATGTTCATTTTCGGCGAGTGCCCTTAACTCAGCATATACGATGCTATTATAAGCAATTAGGGTTGTCAAGCAACGCTTTGAATCGATCAGCTGGGGTAAAGGATGGCAGGTGCTGTGGGACCGCTGCCCCTCCTTATCTTTCTCCCTCTCCCCCTCCCATCCACCCAACCTCTCTCTCCCTCTACCCCTCCCCATCCACCCGCCCTCTCTCTCCCTCGCCCCCCGCCCCTCCCCGGATCCGGCTGCTGGCTGGCCGGACGTTTCGAGGAAACTGTTCGCTCAGCGAACGGGACGCGATCGTGTCCTCGCCATCCTTACCGAGCGATGCATGTGGGACGCTTGGCAATTAACGATTGTGTCTTTCCCTTCGGTTTCCACAAAGGGTTTGATGAACGGGCGGTGTCAAACGAATGCGCGTACCGGTACCAATTAAGCCAAAAGGAAAATAGGAGATTAGGGGGTGGGACGTGAAACACAGCCACACACAAGCGTATTATACATGGCGCTTTGGCTATGATAATAGGATACACCAATTTTATTTCATTTGTTGATGGGGGGGATATCCTCGGGGGATGCTGAGTGCTTCCGCTCAATTTCAGTTTAAAATCGGCATTTGTATACAAAGACAGACTTCCGGCTACTGTTGAATAGACGAACTGGTGTTAAAATCCAATCCTTCGGCCAAACAGACTTCGAAATGAGAACTGATTGAGGGGCAAAGTTGGCTTATACAGTATGGGTATAAAAATGTGACCCGGTACATCGACATGAGGAATATCCTACCAAAACACTTTTCGAGTAAACAGCGTCTGAAGTCAAAGTATCATCACACTTCGATTAAAAATTAATATTTTGTTTTTGTATTTTCCGAAAGTTCATGTATAAGAGGATATTATTTTCAAAGGATTTTCACAAAAAACAAGGATTTCGGGGAAGTGTTTGTGTACTGTTTTCACGAAAAATAATGGAAAGTTCCTGCCTTTTGGAAGCCGAGTCGCAACGAAAACTCCGTTTTCAACGGCCGTTTTCGAGGAGTTAGACTGGTGCTGCTGTTTTGTGTCTGTACCATTTTAAAGCTAATGGTATATTCTTTTACATCATTAGAAAATCTCCAAATCTGAAAAGTGGGGGGAAATCCTCATCATGCTGTGCCGGGTCACAAATAATAATGTCCTGTGTCCTCCGCACAGATCCATGGCGTCAGGGATGCAGTCGCTGGTGCGCCTCATCCAATGACGTATACCGAGTATATCCTGCCGTGGGCACCAGCGGACGACTGGTCCAGCACACTCACAGACTGCCATGCAATACGGGAAAACATCACTTCTCAGCCACCGTAACAAGTCAAAAGTGATGGCAGTGAATATCCCACGTTAATTACCAATCAAAGTCAATGGAGAAGCTCTATACCGACAACAGAGATGAATTTACATGTACCGTACATTATCTTGGGAGTAGGCCTACTGTCAGACGTGATGGGGGAGCACACACTGATATCAAGAACAGGACCAACAAAGCCAGGAACGCATTCAGAATGTTGAACAACATTATGGAAGTCTCAGCAATGCAGTACCGATACCAAACTCAAATTGTACACGAGCCGTATTCAATTCACTCTCTAGTATGCCTTGGTATGCTGGAAAATGACTGCAGGTGACATCAACCATGCATAGCTATCGGTCTTCCACACAAAACGTCTGAGAAGAATCTCAAGGCTTTTTCTGGCCCAACCAAAATATCCACAACCAAGATTTAACACATACAGCAAGGAAGCATCTGTTTCCTTGCTCTACGAATCTGACTGACAAGATGCCGACAAGATAGCGCGGACACAGTACAGCAGCTTAACAAACAGGCGCCGGAACTCAGACAGAGAATATCCAGAGAGTATTAAACCCCTATACAGGATCGGACACCCGAAGGAATATGGGAGAGAGGACGACCCATGACCACCTTGCGTCACACTCTGGAAGATGTAATGAGAGACGATGGACCCGACTTGGAGAAAATGTCCAGGGAACAGCCCAACACCATGCAACAACAGACGGTGGGGAATCTCCGTTGCTTCCCGTCATGCCAGGAGGCAAATCGGTCAGTATAAGAAAGACACAACGCCACATTTTTATTATTATTATTTTTTTTAATGCAAAAATCGCCCAAAACAAGGCCGATAAGCTGCACTCAAGGTTAAGGGCTCAAGAAAGAAGGAGATAGAGAGGGTTGGAGACAGGAATTGAACGTTCTTTTTTAAAAGGGGCAGGATCATAGCCAGGGGGAAGCAAGAACCAGGGAGGCAATTCCGGATGGAGACAGAACGAGGGAAGAAGCCGTTCCGATACCTCTCCTTGCGATGGCACAGATAGAGTAAAAGCCTTCGCGGGGACCTTCAATCCTCAGCCCCCGGGGGGAAAGACTCTACTCGAGCTAATTGAACGCGGGAACCGAGAGTCTAAATTCCCGCAATGGTGGGGATCGCGGGGGGAGTTGCTCGTGACTAGTCTCTTCTCAATGCGACGCTCCGAGAGCCCTAATAGCCTCTCCGTCGTGTGTTTGTTCGAGGGAATCCTCGCGAAAAGTGGGCCGTGCATATAATATGACCGTGACTTATAAGGGCTTGAAAATCTTTCCATCTTTCTATCTTACTTTTTCTTTCAATAATTGGGCTAAGCCCCCCGGCCGGTGTCTGAACAGAACGCTGACGACAATACGGCCTCACCCTCGACCTTTGGTGAGGCGAGTTTGCCGGAAGCGACGCCGGGCAGTGGTGACGTCAGAGCGGGGAGTAACAGACGCGTCTGACAGCCTTGTGTTGACCAAAGGTTTCGTGTGTGGTTGGGCGCGCGGGGCGATATGGGGCGATATGGGGCAGAAGGGAGTGGGGAAAATGACAGGGGTGGCGGGACAACCTGACTCAGAGACGAACTGATAGACAGATAGACACATAGACCGATATACGGATTCGTCACAGACAGTGATCACAGGGGACATCGGACCCCGTGTTGAAACCCCGGATTCGGTTGTCGTGCAGTCCGCAAATTGAACGGCTCAGAAGCGCTGTGGGTTTTATTTTTCCTAGCAACTGGGGGGAGGGAAGAGAATAAGGCGAAACAGCGCCGCCAATGTCTGTATGGGAGACGGCAACAGTCTGGCATCCTGACGCATACGCTGCGTTGCAATGCTCTCGGGTTTGTGTGCTGTCTCTTTCATCAGTTTCTGACGTCAGATGGTGATGTGTGGGAAAGCCCATGGTGATGTACCTTATTATACTGTACATAGCACAGTGCGGATTGATACCACTTCAAGAAGCGGTTGGAGGGTCAGTTAACAAAAAGACGTGCCCCAAAAATATGGAGCGCCGAAAGCAGAGGTAGCGCCGTCAAGTTTGAAACCTCTACTTTGGGAGCTGACTGCTTATTTATTTTTTTTTTTATTTTTCTTTTTGCCAGGAACATTGGCAGCCAATAAGGCAAGTAAACCCACATAAAATCCCACAGGCGTTGTACAGTAGTAGGCCTACATTTCCACACAATGTCATGTCATTTTGTGGACTGGTGGAGTTACCTTTTTGCCACGCTCTCTATATATATACAGTGCTCTGCTGTGGTCTTTAACGGGAGACGTGTGCTCCAGTGCTCACGCAGGGCGGGAAAAGATTCCCCACGCTCCGGTGCTCTCCACAGCACATACTAAAAGGAAAGCACCGATGAAAGTTGGCACACTATACACTCTCCTGACGACGGGCAGAGCACACACTGCCCAAAGCGTACGTTGCGTAACCGGCTCTTTCCAAAGCCACACCCCATCGCAAAAGAGATGATTAATAACTGCATAGGGTGGATTTCACAAAGCCTTACGTTAAAATGCACCGTAACTCAACTCACGATGGGTTATTTAGGCCGCGTGGTTTATGTGCATCGCTCATCGCGATGACACGATCGTAAGACGCGATGAGTTTCACGAAAACGTCACCGAAAACTGATCACTTTGCACTCCCACCACGCGCATCCTATCGCAGTATCAGGCGCGTGCTCATCAGTGCAAACAAAACGGTACCATTCGTCAAACCGACTAGGCCTATTTTATGCAAACCTATGGTAGGCCTATGCAATACACAGCCAGGCTTTGCGAGACAGTGCGAAACGTGCGAAGCAGGCAAGAACTCTGACAAAGGGTGTTTACCAACGATAGGATGGCGAAAATCTGATTAGGTAAAACAAATACCGAAACGACCGCGGTTCGCATTGGTTTTTAATCGCGCTGTTTGCTTTGTATAGGCGGGCTTGGGTGTGGTGGACGGACGGGGATGCTTAAACGGGTGATGTCACGGCGACGCCGCGTATCCCATTCAAACCGAGTGCTGGTATTACAGGCACTTGCGAGCCCATGGGTTGCTATGTCAATGCAATGGCAGGGGGCTCGGGCTTCGCTGGTTATTAATAAACGGACTTGTTG